>CM049312.1:13680455-14127955 GCA_026874595.1 Sipunculus nudus | reverse complement strand
TATCTCATTTAGTATAAGCTAGGCCCCGAAACAGGGCAAGGCAAGATAAACTCATTTAGTGTGCACTGAAAGGTCCAAATCCGAGAAAAATTAATACGAAGGTATCTCTTACACTCCGCTAGGCCGACACGGTAGAATTTCCCGTAAAATGTAATGGATACTCGTTCTTGGGCACTTTTCTTCCTGATCGGTAATATATTTGTGTTTTGTGTGTGTGTGTATATATATATATTTATATAATATATGTATATATATTGGGTGATTCAGAAAAAATGTCCCAAATTAAGGCGTTAATAATTTTTTAATATATATATATATATATATATATATATATATATATATATATATATATACAGTTTATATGGGGCCAGGATACGATTAGAGCAAGCATCGTGAAGTCTATAGGTTTTAGGTAGGTATTATTTATGTATGATTCACGTGGTCACCGCTGTGTCAGTGGATGCTGACAAGGTTGTGACATGTTTTCCGGTATTATCCTGTAAAAAACTAAACACGCTTTTGTTCTTTAAAAATAATTCCGACAAAGGCGCTTTATCCAAGCCAATGTTTAGGTTCATATTCACGCAATCGTGCAACAACTACAAGATAGGGTAACCCTTTTTTCATCTAGACCTGAGTCAGATATTATTGGAAAAAATACTGTCCCCGGGGCGGCTGCATGATCTTAAAAGGCAGGGGTCAACAAACTGGCACTGACAGACAAGTGTACCCGGAGTGCCAGTAGGCATAATACTTGACTCGTCCATGCATTCAGACTTATTGAAAAAACGGAGCCAGATGCAAAATCCGGCTCTGCTTTATGGTATTCAATCAGGGGTCGAAATAACGCCTTTTCGCCAGGCAAACACGTGCACGGAAAGGCATTTTTCATGTTCCACCAATCCGTTGGAAAGGTGTACAAGATGTTTCCAACATCAGTAGCTAATATGTAGTAACAAACATGACACAAAAATAAAATTTTTAACAAGTGGTGCTCTTCCGAGTCCCTATATTACCCTATAATTTCTTATACTTTCCGGCATTAAGACCCTTCTATATTTTCCTTGGCTTATGTACTGCACAGTCGTGTTTCTGATATAACAGAGCTACTATTGAAAACATTAAGTTCTTTTTACATGCAAGTGAGCATGTAGGATGGCATGTAGGATGCAGAATCGGGTTAACACCAGCCAAGTATGACTGAAAACTTGTTTTGATGGTAGGATGCATCTTTTGCGGAGAGGCAATTTTTTCTGCGGAAGGGCAAACCTGCATTAATGCTTTTCCGTTGGAAAGGTGAAATTTTCAAATATTACCATCCTTGTTAAACGTATATAATTCTATGTCTCCAAGATATTTTTCTGTAAAAAAAGAGGGGTTGCTCCCTCTCAATCCTAACCTGGTACCCTCGTGATCTGTCACTAAATAAATTGCCACTAATGTGATTAAATATGCGTCGTGGTTTGATTATAATCATTGAGATGGTATCAACGAAACATCTGAATATTTGTGACGGAACAATTTATATTTCATTACAACATATGTAATTACGATTCTGGTTTACGATAAAACTTAGTCTAGAATATGGATAAATATACTTGCTTCGGAAGTAGACGAATATTTTCCAAGCCCATCTACCCCGGGAACCCCAGCGTTTAATAAGAATTTAATCATATATTTTTTTAATATAATGTGGTTGAAAGTGTTATGCAATGGACGTGGATTCTATTGTACTTCTATTGGTGAGGCACTGTCCATGGCATTTGGTAATTTTAATTCATCATAAGACAAACTTACCGAGCAAGAATTCATCAAACAAACCTGCCGTGGTCCCGGCGAAAAACACTTCAAGTAGTATAGGGTCAGGTCCTTTATAAACCTACTACAGTCATTGCATTTTCATAATACCATAGTCAACAGGAGGTCTGTTATTGTTCGCATTATCATTTAACAGTGAGGTTTGCCTTCTAGAAGCTGGAGCTTCCAGGCATATTAACATATCACCTTCTCGCCTGTATTCAGAAAATAAATAGCTTTTTCTTGTGAAGAGTTTTCCTTTTTCGCCAAGGAGTTGCATGTCTCTCATTGCAGAAATTGAATTTGTATTATATCTGACCAGAAACTATTATCTGTGTACGTGATATTCAAAACTTTTAATAGTGTGACATCATTTGCTCGTCTGTACTCTTTATCCTTTGAAACAAAAGATAAACATTAAGATTTATTTCTTTCGTTATCATAGTTCACAGTATTTTAATACCTGCATAAACGCTACATTCCTGTAAGATCAAAGTACCGACATCTATACCGTCATGTACAGTTATCTAACTTGTGGACTGTCTTTGAAGTTTAATTTATACTTATTATCCATCTTTGTTCTTGACCATAAACAATCACCTCCTTGTGATCGACTAATAGGATTTCCAATTATAAAATAGATTAAAGTTATGTGGTCCATTCCATAGTCACCCAGTGACCAGTGTGGCGACAATTAAGTCCCCCCTGTGGGAATGGATATGACGAGTTTATTTTCAAATCAATATTTGGGGCAACATTTTGTTTGGGTGGAATTTCTTTGGTCCCCGAGAGTGCAAAACCATCAAATATAATGTTTTGTTTTCTTTTTGTTTTCCTCTCTTTTTTCTTCTGACCGTGTCTACGCTAGATTCAAATATGATTTTCAAAACCGATCCTTTTGGCCAAAAAAAAATAGGTATAGTTAACAGGTTTGCACCTGGTATCTATTTTAACCTTGACTTAATTTCCTAGGTCGAACATGCAATAGCTTTTCCCCTATTATCACTCAGCTGTGGACGTCGGGGGACAGGAACGCCTGACGATTATAAACATCTGGTTCTGTCAACCTTTTTTCTGTTCCAAAATTTGGCCTATTTTTATCCTCTTGCCCTTTTCGTCATACTCAGACACACGGCTGTCTATATACAACCACAAACGGCAATATCCATTTTATGATATATAACTATTATATTAAAACTATTACTATATTACTATATTATTATGCATGGTTCATTTTTAATTCCAAAGGAATATATGAGATATACAAACAATAACATATGTCTAAGAATCAACGTAGAAGCGGACCTAAGCTTTTGAGAAGCCAAGTGCATAAAGCATCGTATTCTTTATTTAAGGGAAACCTTGTACTTGCATTTCCAGTTTAATTCAACCTTAATATATATATATATAGTTTCACTGAATGGGTTGAACGCAAACACTGTTTTATATTACTGGTAATACTGCTTTCGCTTTCAGATTAAACGATAATTAAAAATTAGCTTCATTGTTGTAGAATCCAAGGAAGTCATATTAACAGGAAACGTTCAATTTAAGTCTCCTTTTAAAATCTGTTGTATAATCATACGTTTTTTCTATATTACTGGGAGATTTTTATTAAAATACTAGCAGGATGGGCTTTGGATCCATCCCTTCACCATCCCTTGAATATGCCCCTGAGTTTCGGACTGGTTGTTGTCTCATTAGAATGAATATAATACAATGCGGAAAATGTTTATTGTTAATTAGGCGTAACAAAGGAGGCGAAACAAAGATACCATGTGAGTCCAGTATATTACAGACGTATATATTTCATGCGTCATAATCCTTAATTAATTACAACATGCATGGCTTTCTTAGGAACCATTATTAGTTTCTCATTGTTGATTGGATTGGAAGTAAACATTAATTAAATTTTTCATGAAAACATGATTACGGGTTTGCATAAGAACTTAAAAATCATAAAAATGACCGTTCTATATTTGACGCTAATCAGAAATTTAAACATTCTTCTTAAATGAACTGAATCTGTTAAAAGATCCCTTTATGATCTGGTAAGTCCCGCCGTACATCATCAGCACCATTATTTAAAGAAGAGAGCAAGTGTTCTGTTGATAGAAAAGATAACCTCAGTTGAATTTCTACAGTAAAAAAATATGATCAACATAATTATAAATACGCTTGCACCTTGGCCCCTCCATCTGCAAACATAATCACAATATAAGAATGAAACACGCTCCAGTAAACTGATTCTTTTGGAAATTTATCAAACACGTAAGGCATGTAGGGCCAATTATTCCACACTGTACACCAGGAAATTTTCGTGGAATTCACTTACACGAATGTGCGGTAAACATCGTTTTCGTGAGCAATTATATTAGCGACCTTACCGACTCTCATATAATATTGCCTTAATCAATTACAGTCATGAAATTCTCAAAATTTAAAGAACGCATAATGGTTGTTTCTTGTATTCGTCTTTTGAATCATTATATTTGACGAAATTGACAGACTTTTCATGTTAATAGATTTTGCGACGTTGAAAAAAAATATTAATATTCATTTCTCCCATTCTTTCCATTCTCATACCGTAAGCATTCTTATTTTGTATACACATGAGGCGCAGCATGGCATAGAAGGGTGTAAAGGAAAAATATGACATTCTTACATTGAGCAGGATGTTAGTGTCTTGAATTTTTCCTGTTCACATATAATATGGAATGAGTACGAGTAGTCCGACCTTTCGGTGTTGTATCGGAAAACGTTGACTTCCTCCTCAATAGAGGTCCTCTGTCCTGAATGTTAAAGGTATTTCTCCTCTTTTTCTGGTTCTCAATATACTCAATATAGGCGTGAATCAAGGCTAAAATCACGACAAGGCAAAATAAAACTCCGACGATTAAAAACGACTTGACCATTGGGGACAACCACGGTACGAGTTCCGTTGTCCCATTCTCATAATTCTCGTCTTTCAAACTGACGCCAGATGCCAGCACTTCCAGATCCAGAACTTCCGGTCCTGTCGTGTCCGGCGGGTCACTCGGTACCACACTTACGTTATATGGCGCCATATTAGGTTGCCACTATTAACACAAGTTTGTTAATGGTCAAATTAAAGATTGCTTGACCATCGAGGACAAAATTGGTTAGTATCCAAACAAATATGAGTTCTCCATACCTGAAAAGAACAAGAAGATATAATCGTTACACGTTATCATTACTGCTTTAATAAGAATCTATATTTCTATTTGAAATTAAAATTACTGATTTCTGAAAAGATGTAAATTCAGCATGATAGCTATATCATACATTAAAAAGGAGAAAAATAAATAAATATTATTTCATGGTGAGAATAGCATTTGAATATACTTGTTTCAAACGGCTTTAATTGGTAATACACATTTTATAGCATGTCCTCTGAATCTGTTGTACAAATGCTGGTTTTATTTTTGGTTATATATATATATATATATATATATATATATAATTACAGGATATCCCAGTAAATATTTACCATGAACATGCACGATGTTACATAAAGATGTAATTTCCGGAAACAGACTAATGACATCGAGAACAAATAAATCAAGATTCCTGCGCTTTATTACATATTATTTATATGAAGTGGCGGGCGTATAATCACCTGAAGTAACTACGCTAAACAACAATAGGAACAATAAAAAAATATGCGAGGTCAGCTTTTGTTTACAGGACCAGTAGATGAGGGAAGGAGTTCAGACAAACATTAGCTGTTATATATAGAGAATCATAAGATGGGCCTTTGTCGTCGTGGTAAACGTCAGAATAACACAATAATGAGAGCCAACAAACACCGCGTGCCTCAATGTTTAAACGAAACTTGTGACATATCTGCCAGGATGGCGAGTTGAAAACATTTCAGTGAATATCTCATTACCGCAGGGAACAAACATATATGTCAGCTATCATTGCTTTCCATTCATTCACGACAAAAAAGGCTGGGATGATAAACGTAGCTTTCCTGTCTTACCTTAACGACTAACGCAGATTGATTGGTGTTTACGGACAATGTTTATCAGGGTAGAATGTTGTTGGTTTATTAAACATACGGAAAATTAATGCTCCACTCATGAGAAAAAGATTCTTATAATATCAATGCAAATAATGGATGACGTGATATGAGAGTGAACTGATATTTTTTTTATTTTTTAGAACTTAGGTACATTCCCCTTATCGATTAAACGACCAAACTCGAAATCAATAATATCCCTCATTTCACATTGTAAGAAACAAGGATCTAATCAAATATTCGGGGAATTATTGATCTTGTTTACTGATACATAATCTGAACAGAAACCGAAATTAGAATTTGACTGTAATTGACTGAAAAAATTTAACAAGAATGCTGGCGCGTGAGATCTCTTGTCACGTGGTTCATCCTAGCTCCGTATTCCTTTAAGCATCATCGTTCCTGGTGGAAAGAAAATTTCAAATTGAAATTGCGAAAATACACTTTCTTAAATTTTTATTTTTATTTGTACCCGATGTCATTGTCTTCATTGAAAGTGACAATACCGAAAGCCAGTTTTTTTTCTATAAATCAAATTATCACGTCTCTATTATTAGTAACTTAAATCAGCTTGTCGTTTATGTTAACCTCCGACTAATGATAAACGTTTGCCGGCCATAAAAACACAAGACCATGAGAAAGCAAAAATAACAAACACGAGGCCAGACATGGCCCTCAACGAGGATGGTCATTCACTACCCTCTTAAAATGGTCCAGGTAGGTTTTATTCAGAAGTTGTTTAAATCATTATAACCGAAGGTTGTGAAAATAAATATATATATATATATCTATATATAAAGATGTAGTGCACGCGGAGGCAAGTCTAGATAATCCAGTTTGTCGTTGATTCAGCTGTATCCATGACAACATGAAGTGTTCGGGAGAGATAATTTCGTTTGATTAAAACAGTTGATGGAAATACCCTTAATCACTACGGCTGATAAGGATCTTGTCACCGTTGGGTTAATTATATTTTGAATTTGTGAAATCACCGCCATTCGTTTTTCTTTGATATGCGGAAATATCATCAAATATCCTAATAGATCTGGGGCCTGTCTTTGGACAAAAAAGGCAAATTACATTTCTGAATTTATCTAAACAGCAATCTACAGTTTGTTAGACAATAAATTATGTTAGCACCTATATTTGATTCCTTTTCAGTCTTTTGTACCTATTCGATCGAAGCATCATCGAGTGGCAAATACATCCCCTCCAACTCTCCTGTAAGATAAAGGGGGCCATTTTCACCCAAACATATGCCACGGACTGGTACACTTTTCACAAGTTAAGGGGTATATATAGTTGTAGCTCAATTTATTATTTATTTTCTTAAGAATTAATTTCTGTTTGGTACACTGGCAGTTTTCTTTTGTATTATTGGTTCTAATAATATGTTTTCAGAATTAATATATATATATATATCATGTGATACAAGGGCGCTATCTAATTTGGGGATTACACCGCCCTGTAACCGACGGAGGTGAATGGCTGCTGCCGACATGCTATACCCCGGCATTAGCTTCTACACTATCAGTGTTTGAATCAGCTTTCTCCTCCGTGGAGACTATGCCAGGGATAAGGGACGGTTTATTTAATCTCAGGCGACAGCATATATATATATATATATATATATATATATATATATCATTGATCTAACTGTGCATTACTTAAATCTGGATCGCAGTATTTATACCTAGCTGTTCAAAGTGAGTGTTATCTCAAGTCCTCATGAATATGCATTACAAATGTAGCGTTTATTTGCCCCGCTAGACTTCTAGTGTGAAGTACAATGAATCATTAAAAGATCTCTGTTGAGAGCCCCTGTACTTAGGTCATAATAGTGTAAGCATGCTTTATGTCTGCGATCATTATAAATTAACACGCATAGGCCATCAAAAGGTCGTATCAGCCTGCGCAGTTGTTAGGTCGCCACAAATTAAGCTGAATAAAGTACCCTGTCTGCTACCGATGGTATATTACCCATTATAGGTGTACCTTGGCGTTAGTCACTAGATGCTCGGGCCTTTATCTTAACTTTTGTTTGCCCATGTTTACATCATTAAGAGTTCAGATAGCCATTATTATGTGGAGCAACATGAGTAATAGGCTGGTTTCAGCGTTTTCCACGCTCAGCTATTCTCAGCCAATCACGTGACCCGTCACTCGTACACATTCCGATCTACGGTCCGTTCTACATGCTGTGCATTTTCCAGTTTAGTGACGTTTTATTGGTTATCCAATTAACAAAACGAAACTGACAGGATGAAGCATTCACACTTAATTACGCATTTTCCAAGCTATTGTAATTAATATCTGGATGCATATTATCTTTTGGGAATTTGAAGCTTGCGTCGTTGTCAAGCACATTGATTTTCGGAACATGTTAAATAACATGGTAAATTCGACTTTTACGATAACTATCAATCTTTAGACAAATTTCTCAACATTTCAAATTTTACAGTAACGTGGTATAGACTCGGCTTGCACCTTGTTGAACGGTGGTCCAACCCACTGCCTTTAAGATGATCGTAAGCTTCTCATCACCATACACAGTCAAAGATCACAGAACCTGATAATGCTGAGATAAGAGTTTTCATTTTCCTGATGATGTTAAAATAATGCACTTGGAATACAAAGTCTAATAATTCCGGTATTCGTACAGAACAAAAGAAACAACGTCTGATAATGAAACTGCAACGAGAGTCAAGAGGGTACTCACTCAAGTGTTTAATGACAAGCAAAGTAAAGACGAAATGGGCTTCGATGAAATGATCATTGATGTATATACATGCGTGTGTGTTTTGCAGCTAAGAATCGTGAGTTAGCTATTTCAGCTAGCAGAGTCGGTGTCATTCCTGACAATCGACTGATCCTTTAATCAAGAACTAAAAAGTTAAAAACATAATATGTTTGCCAAATGAAAAGCCCCTAAAATGACCTTATCTTCTGATCTTATCAAATACATGCTGTAGGTTGACACGGGATGGAACATTCCGTTGATTAAATACATTACAAGGCAAAACTCATTTAATTATTCCTGTGGATTTGTACCGCCGTATGTAACATCACGTACTATTACTGCACTGATGAATATATGACGCCGCCTTCTGAAATGTGTGCCACCAGTCTAATATTTATCTTGATCATTATTATTTTCTAGGATTTATTAAGGTTATTGGTTAAAATAAGAAATAATAAAATAAAAGGACCCACAGTCCGATGATGGATCAGGACAAACATGTATAACATTATTTTGTCCGACTGGGTTCACTATGAACTGACGAAAATTACGGTGTCAAGGTCACTTACTGCCTCTCCATCCTTCCATAAGAGCCATCCTAAAAATAAACAATCAATTTGTCGATGAATCATCATATTTATCCGCATCCTGGATAACATACAGGATGAAAAGAGCAACAAACTCAATACACAAACTACTCTTAAAAGAGTCAGCATCCCGACAAGCAAAAAGACTGAACGGACAAGTAAAAATGGTCGAACGCTGTGACCTGCATTTAAAACTGTCCAAACACGTGGACAAGAAAAAGACCTGCTTGTGAGACACTGTATTTACACAGTAGGGGTCTTCTTTGATGTAATTCCCGTGCACTAAATTAGATATTGAACGTCGCCTGTTCAAAGCAACAATGTGGTTAACTTGCTCAATTGCCTGTGGGTATTTGACACAAAAATCATTCTTTGACATCAGTAGTGACAAAAACGGCCGCAGGGGCCATCAGCCGTTTCTTTCGGATGACGTTAATAATTTGTACACTGATTCAGTTGTTTTTCACCGGAACGTTTTGTCTGTTATACTATATGTCATCAGCCGTCCGCGTGGAATTCATCATCCGTCAATCGTCGGCGAGGAACTTCCTTTGATCTTCCTGTTCTGTTACATCATAATCACGATGATCATGATAACTATGGCCACCACATCCTCTTTCATGAACATTATCATTATAGACAATGTCAGCAGCATCATTATTATCACTCACATTGCTATCATTATCATCATAACTCGTATATCTTCTTCATTAACTTTTATCGTTAAAATCCTGTATTTCATGTTATCGTCACCTACATGATGGTTGATATTATTGTCGTGCTTTTTTATCACATTTTTTAATGTTATATATATTATTATCATCATCATCATCATCATCATAATTATCAACATCTCCCGTTTCTACTCAGTTAGGGAAATGTTTAATTAAATGGCTTGAGTGATTTAATTAAATCGAAGGCTAAGTTAACGTCTGACCGACAGATATAAGAAAGAACGTTACTGCCGTGCACTAGTATCGGGAGCCCACCTTGAAACTGAAACACTACTATTTATAGATTTTACGTGATTCAGTAAAAGTGAGACAATTACGTATAATATTAATAAAAGGTACAGTCAAATAATGCTTTACTGAAACATGTTTCCTACTTATATTGTCCTTTTATTTAGTCCATGGTCCGGCGATCGAATCTGATAACCTGATAACCACCAGAGTGACAAACAATACCAAGCAGCAATGTATAACCAGCAAACAATACCCTGGCCGCCCCTCCAGCATAGAGCAGGCTCAACCACCCGGGGTGCCCGCCTTGTAAAGTGGTTCTTGTTATAAATAAACACCGGCGTGGTGATTAGATTTAATCCAGTAGACTATGAGAGGTGCAGCTCATATAATCCAGGGCAAACAAAGCCAGAGACCGCAGAAGAGGGAGGCTCCTCCCGTTCAAGTAACATGCGACGCCAAAAACAATATGTCTGATCTTCAGATGTACATGTGACTGAAGATAACGTTCATAAATTAAAGAGGAGAAACAGAAACAAACTTGACAGTTTTATTTTATTTCCACCAATGTATATTTGTCCAAATGGATTACTAAGTGATTTGTGTAGATGTCGACCCTAGGAAAAGGAAAACCTGGTCTCCTGAAGTTTGGCCAATTCTTTATTGTAACGTTACTGTTGGTATATATATCTGTCTAACTACAAAGAACTGTAACTGGCAGTGGCATCTGGGGCACGAATTTAGAATCATTAGGGCTAAATGACATTAAGGAGCCCATTTAGCAGTAGAAGAAGCTGAATGCCTGCTTACTACTGTTAACTGAATTACCAATCATAAAATCTGTAAAACAGAAATAGGGCGGTATTTGAAGCTGAGCTAAGCTGGTAATTTAGATAAAATTCTCAGTTATCGTCCAGATACTATGTGATATAACGATCGTTTTGATGAGAACTAGCAGGATCCGCTGTCTTAGTTCTGTAGTATCTCTTTTTACGGTAATCATATTTTAATATAAACCTCGCTTCGGCAATCAGCCCGGCGAAAGCTAATCTAATTTACTGGTATTATATTTATTAACACTCCAAGGCCAACTGGAGTTGTATTTATTATGGTTAACATGTTGTGATTTCCTGTCTTTTATTTACAAATATTGAGTTTCCAAACCGGTCCAAATCCATCAACAATGTATCTAACCATACAAAAGACGAAAGGTTTTGCTTTTATGCAATACTATGTCACACATACATACAATTCAAGTACTCATTCTCAAGTGAACATAATTGACATTTAACTGACAATTCAAACCTAACGAAAAAGGTTATTTCATAACAAATGAAAACATAATTATTCTAATTACAGAGAAAAGAAGGCAAAATTGCAGCCGCGGCATGAACGAAAACACCATGAACGTCTTGTCAAAATATTCCGTGTAACAAAGGGTAAAACCGATGTTTTTGAGTCGATATCCATAAGTGGATTTTTCTGTGAACGTGAGTTCCTTCACCGAACAGGGAACAGGCGACCCGATCCATCAGCGAGGACCTAGGTCATATCATATACCGGATTTTGTGTGACAAATGAATGGCGTGCATGTAGTTTTACCTGCAATGTCGTTTTAACCGTGTCTTTTTTTTTGTAGCAGTTCCATTTGAATTCTGGGAAATTACAGAAGTGCTGACGTCACAACTGGGAGCTGTTACATCTGGGAACATCTTTCCATATTAAACTCCCTCAAATAATTCCATTGCTTGACAAAGACAAGACGCATTACCTCCAGTTTGTTTCGTACATTTGACGTATTCTATAACATTATGCAACATGCTATTTGTATGGACCGGTACCCCAAAGCAGCACGAACAACATTAGACAAATTATGACTGTGGGCACATGCACTAAGGATCGTGTCAATCAGTCAAGAAGAGACCGCTGGCGTCAGTGTGTCGTCGCCAATGACGGAGGAAACGCAGATAGAGTCGCAAGAGCGCAGCTGAGCTGATATAGTTTCTAACAAAACGTCAACTGTTCATATTCATCTTTTCCTTTTTTTCTCCAGTTTTCAATTTATCTTTTATGTACCTATATTAGTCGTTTAATGTTGACCTTTAAACGTTTTCATTGTACATACCAAGGTAAAAGGTCTACAATAGAAATGAGAAAATAAGCAAGACATGAGGGCTTCAGCTTAAGGTCAGAAGCGGATCCATATGGTCCGGACCCGCGTTTTTCAGAAGCGCCAACCGTTTTAAGGGTTCCCGGCAATATTTGGGATGTGGACTCACCCTTTTTCGGACCTGGGGGCTCTTCTGAGTTTTTTCATTTGTGTTCGTGGGTTGGACCCCTGTTTTTCCTGAATCCTGGATCCGCTCCTGAAGGTGTTTTGTCCATTCATTGCCTCCCCCCCCCCCCCTCGCCAATCCCCTTCCCTGAGAGACTAATTATACCCTCACACTGAAAGTTCACTGATACCATGTGACATCATCAGTTTTGTGAATTCGTCCACCCTTTATCTCTCCAAGAAAATTAATATCCCAAAAATAAATGTTGTCCTTTTAAGACCAGCCTTCCTCGGGCCT
Source organism: Sipunculus nudus (assembly GCA_026874595.1). Classification (NCBI taxonomy): domain Eukaryota; kingdom Metazoa; phylum Annelida; class Sipuncula; order Golfingiida; family Sipunculidae; genus Sipunculus; species Sipunculus nudus. Next base: position 14,115,251 of record CM049312.1, on the reverse strand, counting down.
CCTTTCATTTTGACCTGTTGGTTACCTATGCATTTCACCACAGAGGACCTCACATTTCCCAAATTTAAAGAAAAATCACATCTGATTTTGCTACCCCACGGGATATACCTGTAGACTTCAATCTGATCATGTGGTTTCTAGTATATTCTAACAATAACCTGTGTGATCGCTCTACATGTTCTTTCGTTAGAATGGCGAAGAAATCACACAATAGCTGCATGAAACTTATATTACCAGCGGGCATTAAAATCCTGTTAGATTTCAATATAAAATATGACCTGAATATTACACGTAACTGCACTGTCATGATTAACTTTATCTCCGCCAGGTGGTTGGGTAAATGCCCATACGCGTTTTGATTGGGCCGCCTTTATTCCTGCAGACAATGCTGACCTGTGATTCAGCCATCGAGTTTGTGTACTGTGACACATATTCCTCTTTTATTTGGTTAATATATTCCCTGCGCTTACCTAACATATATCAAAGTGTAATTATAAGCCTTGCAATACCCCGGATTAAATGATCCACCATGTTGGCGGAGCTGTATATGCGGTCTTTGACTGGTAGGGGGAAGGGATTGAATGCTGTGTTTCAAGAATATAAATTTTCGTCTCTATCTCAGCGGCCATACATGGCTAAAAATGATGTCCGAAGAAATTGTATTACTTTGTCTTATAATTCGATCACTAAATCAATTACTATGAAGCTATGAAGAATTATGTCAGTAGAAAAACGAACCGACTATCACGTGAAAGACACAAAATACACAATAACGAAAACATTACCTCAATAAAACGGATGTAAATATATTCCATCCCCTAAACTAAATTATATATATAAAATCACTTCGGTAAAATAAAAACATTACAGCAAAGATCTTAAATTCAACACAGGTTTGTTGTTTCAAAATAAACAAGTGACCCATGGGTCATGACGCTCAGCTGCCAAGCATGACCTGCGACATCATGGGCTGAGATTCACAACTTCCAGTCAAATTTTGAAGAACCAATTTGCCAATTTGTTGAAATTTTCTACGACAACAGAAATATATATCACCTATGTCTGGTTAAAACACAGTGAATTGATGGTCTGAGGAAAATGTATGATTGTTAAGGTATCCAGAACTATTCCTATAGCTTACTTGATACCTGTCAGTCTCAAAAGGAACACCACAAAGGGCAAATATAAGATCAAAATATATAGCAAAAAATCAAGGAAATCCATGCAAGAATTATTGAAAAACAGGTGCTTCTGTATATGAATTTTTATTCAATACAAGCCAACTGTACTGCACTTTCATATATGATGATAATATTTATTAAGAAATATTTGACCCAATCCTTTACAAGATTACATTAATATACGTCCAACTGCCTTCACTTTAACAGTTCTTGTGATAATATGATCAAAAGGAATTTAAAGATTGTTGCCTGGTGGCCATTTTGGACTTCTGACAGGTCTGAAATCAGACAACAACCATTCTCTAAATCGGACCAAAAATTGAAGGAAAATTACTGAAACTGCACTGAAAAAAGGATTTCTAAGGTGGCTAACTGGCAGACATAATGGATTTCTGACAAGTCTGACATTTGACATCACACATCCTCCAATAAGAGACCAAACTTGGGGCAAATTCTCCAAATGATGTTACAGTAATGAATGTCCAAAACAATTCAAAAGGCATGTTCAGGCGCTCATATCAGATTTATAGATATGCAAATGTAAAAGTGTAGGTCCAATATTTTTTATTATCACTCTGCTTTTCAATGGGGTCAGCAGGGTTGGTAAACTGCAAAACCTGAAAGAAAAGAAATGCAGAAAGCATGACTAAGAGTCTTGTAATAAAATAAAGCCATCCTAAATCAAGTACACATCCACATATTATGAGAACAAACACTTGCTTTTATATGTGGTGATTTATATAAAAATATTCAGATATCTAGGAAACTAAGTTTATTGCTATGATTCCATAAAATAAACTGCAAAATGTTTCCATCATCTTATAAATCAGTAGCTATACCTTAATACTATACTCTCATAGTGTTAATTCCTGGCTGAAGTATTCAAACAACAGTGTTTTGTTATGCAATAACGAGGTACTTATCACTCGGCCTTTTCACTTAATAGCCTGATACAAAAGGGAGTCATATGTCACCAGTGGCACTCACAATTACAGCCACACGGTGAGATGTACAAGCTGGAGTGCAAGCTTATATATACAAGAAAAATACAGATGGTCTACAAAATAAGTTGACCTGATCTATGACCTTGGCCTTTTGCCCACATATTAACTGGATTCTTTCTAAATGATGGGTAGCTACTAACCAATTACATCTGGCCGGGTGTAATTACTTGGCAACCAATGAGTGAATAACTTAGACCTGCAACCTTTAACCTCCTGACCAGCTGACCTCAAAATCAATTAGTTATTTCTTCATGCAAAAAGACCCATAAATATGAAGTTTGAATCACACTGAGTGATGCATAGATGTGGCATATGTGAAAGACTGAAGGTTTGGGTTGAACAGTTTCACTTAAAATATGTTCACAAGCCTTTAAAACAATATTTTGACCTTTGACCTTTTGAACTCAACATCAATAGGCTTCTTCCCCTATTGGTAGGTAAGCCATATATGACAGATGGAAAGTATAGATTGAAAAGTTTGCCTGAAAATGACTCCACGCAAGAAGAGGGTGCTGTGAACTTGACCTTTGACCTCAAAATCAACAGGTCTTTTCCCCTGTTGGCAGAGAAGCGATATCAGTGCTGAAAGGTTTGGAATGAAAGGTCTAGCTTGAAAAGTGTCCACAACCTTTTCAAAGAAGTGGATCCTGTGACCCTGACCTTTGACCTTGTCTTGTGACCTCAACATCTATAAGATTCTTTTCCCACTTAGTAGGTGAGCTATATGTGAAAGATCAAAGAATTGGGATGAAAGGTTTGGCTTAAAATGCATCCACAGGCTTTTCAAAGAAGTTGGTTCTGTGACCTTGACCTTTGACCTTGTGACCTCATAATAATTATGGTTCTTCCCCTGTTGGTAGGTGAGCTGAATGTGAAAGATGGAAGGTTTGGGATAAAAATTTTGGCTAAAAGAATTATTTCTGGGGGTGCTAACACACCCCATAACTTCGAGAATATAGGTCGCAGTGACCTAATTTCAGGTTTGCAAGGAGATTTTTTTAGAACCTCTAAGATTGCATAGGGTTCATGGCCCTAGCCCCTACTGTTACGATTTGTGCCCTGCTAACGGCCGTACGGCCTGACGGACGGCCGGCCGGACGGACAGACGGAAGGACGACGGACAAAAACTCATCGCTATAGCCCAGCATGACTGAAAGTCAGCCGAGCTAAAAAAACTTTACCCAGTATAAAGCCTTAAATCCGTCCTATATCGCCCATATTATCACATAATTGTTTACATGTTCAGTGATCGGTAATTGTCATTTCCCTATATCTGCTCGTGTTGCCAGGACAACAAAAGCTAGCAGCTCGGGGACGCAAAACTTTTGTCTCTGATGTTTTACAGTTCTGATGCTGACCTAGATATTGAATATGCCTGGCAGATCTGAAACAAACAAAACAATCCATCTTTTGTTGCAGCGACACATCACATTATACAGAAGCGGAACAAAAACTTCAGCAAAAACAGGTACCGTAGTTAGCCATCACCAGTGATACCTGCTGCATGATTAAGACAAGCGGGTTTTCTTACATCTATACAACTTCTAACATTTGGCGAGCTGTCTCACATGGCTTGGCGAGGCTTACCGGCCCATCACAGACCTTACAAAAGCCAACATCCAGGCCAGTCTGTATATCCATGGACCCTAGGTGTGTACCAAGTACACGCTCCATCTTATCATTGTAGACTCAGTAATGTTTATACAGCATGCAGAACGTTAGACAAAACTGTTTGTAAGAAGTACACATAATACGTCGACGGCTCTGTGTGGTATATATTCTGGATCAGAAGGGGTTCAAACAGAGAGCGAACAAACAGAAAGCTGTTATCTGAAAAATGCCACCCGAACTGCTCCGTCAGTAAACACGCGACCCCACATATAACATGTGTTTGCGACCAACTTCTAATCTTATTCATGTTTATAATTTTTTGTTTTTGAAACAACAATTTTTCCCAAATTAATCCATCTATAATTATATCGACATTTCGCGACGGCCGACGTCATATTGATTCATGATTTGTAATTATTTACTTTGTCAAGAAAATGAATTCTGATGTCGAAGGCCTGTTTTATATAAAAGTAACTAAGCTGAGCAGGCAATAGCTAGGTTTTGTCAAATGATGATGGGCTGCTAAGTACTGTCACAGGGATGCTTTAAATTATAGTTCACTTCCTTCCGTGATATATGATTTGTAATTAAGGACAATGTCTTACATAGGGCGTGCTTTCCTTTGTTCTAACTGTTCGTTCGAATCCGCTTTATAGGGGTATAGTACTTGAGTCCAAGTCTCAGCCATGGAGCGGTGAAATATTTCATGATCAACCTCCACCAAGGGTGATCGTTCTGCAGGCTTAAAAGGATCGCATTGCTGCAAGACTGTGCGTCTTTGGGGGGGGGGGGGGGGGTCATGACCCAGTAACGGGGCTAATTACATACCCAGGCCCTGTAGGTGCGGTAGACACCGGGTCAGGTTGGCACCAGGATAGAAAATAATATGACAGGAAGCGAGTGGAACTCTGCAGATGTACTTACTTCACGATAATGAACCTAGATAAGACAGTATACAAAACGGAAGCGGTTACGAAATACACGCATTCTGTTCTCTTTTACATAGCAGCACCGCCCCATTGATTGCCCGGACAAATACGTTTAATACTTATTAGGAGCTGTGGTAAATCATGGACATACTCATTGATTCATGTAACAATCGGAGGAAAAGTAATCCATAACATCAGGCAAAACATTGCTAATAGATCCATTTCTGCCGCTGTTACAGTTTGAAAATCAAACAACATCAAAATTTAAGTCTTCCATAAAATCTTCAAAATCTCAGTGCCATGTCTTACACACCCATCGCAAAACCTTACCACGTGCATGACATTTCACTGGCCTATATACCCAATACTTATTTTATGTTTCATGATGGAACACAATAGAGGGCCTCTCGATCATACAATATATATGCGTATTTACACCAGTGTGTGCATTTCTGAGAGAGAGAGAGAGAGAGAGAGAGAGAGAGAGAGGTGGATAAAGGTCAGAATAATGATAAATATGACATTATTTACGTAGAGTACGTTGCCAGAGCATTCCTTGATGAAGGGTTGTATGTTTTCACACCCACCTGTCACCATGGTGATATATGTAACAGTGATCGTGGTGGTACAGGGCCCGCTGACTGCTGGCGTGTCTACCTCAAACAACGTAAACTGACACGACCTCATTCAGTGACCTCATTCAGTATTATAGCCGTACAGGAGGCAGACTGTAATTAACGCCGAAACACTACGAATACGATAAACTGTTCCGGAGGATCCCTCTTGAAAGCCTAATGATTTCTTCATGTCTGACTTTGAAGCAAAGATATTTTTCTTTAAATATACACAAATGTGGGTGTTGCTTCCATTCCCACATTGTTCTAGAAAGAATATTTTCACACCCGCATAATACATAATATATAATATCACCCGCATTTGCCTTCAAATTTTGTTTATATTTTCGGACTTCCCTGCCTGGTTCACTTTTCAGTTTAACAGAAGTTACATTAAACTGAAAGACCAGGAGGAAACTGGCGTGTCAGAATAACCAGTCAGTTACAATAGAAGCACAAGTATGACAGTAAAGTTTTAATGGGTCAAATGTAAAGGTAACGTACGTGGCTTTTCGAAAATGTAATTAAAAGTGGGGTTTTACCAGTACGTCTGTCTGTTGTTAATATTCCAGTAAAGAACCGATGATACAGTATCCAACCTTTAGACTGTCCAAGTCTGACTTACATAGCTGGCTCAGGCCAGGTCTCAGACACCATCTGCTCCTAAAGATAAAGTTGACACAGTTACCGGTTTCCTTGGTCTAGAGCACAGGTCTCAAAACCAAAAGATCGTAAGTTCGAATCTCAGCTGAGGCACAGAGATCTTACACGGTCGGCCCGAACCCAGGGTGAGCGCTCTGAAGAGACTGTGCCCAACAGTCGTGTTCACTCACAAACGAGTGCGCCTTTCTGGGGTTCCTCGGTGTTATGACGCAGCGACGTGGATGAAACACAACGAGTACCCACAGGACACAGTTTAAGGGAACAGGTAACAAAGCCAAAGGAAGAAGAATAGACGAAATTCTTTATTGTAACGTTACTGTTGGTATATATATCTATCTAACTACAATGAACTGTAACTGGCAGTGGCATCTGGGGCACGAATTTAGAATCATTAGGGCTAAATGACATTAAGGAGCCCATTTAGCAGTAGAAGAAGCTGAATGCCTGCTTACTACTGTTAACTGAATTACCAATCATAAAATCTGTAAAACAGAAATAGGGCGGTATTTGAAGCTGAGCTAAGCTGGTAATTTAGATAAAATTCTCAGTTATCGTCCAGATACTATGTGATATAACGATCGTTTTGATGAGAACTAGCAGGATCCGCTGTCTTAGTTCTGTAGTTTCTCTTTTTACGGTAATCATATTTTAATATAAACCTCGCTTCGGCAATCAGCCCGGCGGAAGCTAATCTAATTTACTGGTATTATATTTATTACCACTCCAAGGCCAACTGGAGTTGTATTTATTATGGTTAACATGTTGTGATTTCCTGTCTTTTATTTACATATATTGAGTTTCCAAACCGGTCAAATCCATCAACAATGTATCTAACCATACAAAAGACGAAAGGTTTTGCTTTTATGCAATACTATGTCACACATACATACAATTCAAGTACTCATTATCAAGTGAACATAATTGACATTTAACTGACAATTCAAACCTAACGAAAAAGGTTATTTCATAACAAATGAAAACATAATTATTCTAATTACAGAGAAAAGAAGGCAAAATTGCAGCCGCGGCATGAATGAAAACACCATGAACGTCTTGTCCAAATATTCCGTGTAACAAAGGGTAAAACCGATGTTTTTGAGTCGATATCCATAAGTGGATTTTTCTGTGAACGTGAGTTCCTTCACCGAACAGGGAACAGGCGACCCGATCCATCAGCGAGGACCTAGGTCATATCATATACCGGATTGTGTGTGACAAATGAAGGGCGTGCATGTAGTTTTACCTGCAATGTCGTTTTAACCGTGTCTTTTTTTTTGTAGCAGTTCCATTTGAATTCTGGGATATTACAGAAGTGCTGACGTCACAACTGGGAGCTGTTACATCTGGGAACATCTTTCCATATTAAACTCCGTCAAATAATTCCATTGCTTGACAAAGACATGACGCATTACCTCCCGTTTGTTTCGTACATTTGACGTATTCTATAACATTATGCAACATGCTATTTGTATGGACCGGTACCCCAAAGCAGCACGAACAACATTAGACAAATTATGACTGTGGGCACATGCACTAAGGATCGTGTCAATCAGTCAAGAAGAGACCGCTGGCGTCAGTGTGTCGTCGCCAATGACGGAGGAAACGCAGATAGAGTCGCAAGAGCGCAGCTGAGCTGATATAGTTTCTAACAAAACGTCAACTGTTCATATTCATCTTTTCCTTTTTAAGTTTCTCCAGTTTCTAATTTATCTTTTATGTACCTATATTAGTCGTTTAATGTTGACCTTTAAACGTTTTCATTGTACATACCAAGGTAAAAGGTCTACAATAGAAACGAGAAAATAAGCAAGACATGAGGGCTTCAGCTTAAGGTCAGAAGCGGATCCATATGGTCCGGACCCGCGTTTTTCAGAAGCGGCAACCGTTTTAAGGGTTCCCGGCAATATTTGGGATGTGGACTCACCCTTTTTCGGACCTGGGGGCTCTTCTGAGTTTTTTTCATTTGTGTTCGTGGGTTGGACCCCTGTTTTTCCTGAATCCTGGATCCGCTCCTGAAGGTGTTTTGTCCATTCATTGCCTCCCCCCCCCCTCGCCAATCCCCTTCCCTGAGAGACTAATTATACCCTCACACTGAAAGTTCACTGATACCATGTGACATCATCAGTTTTGTGAATTCGTCCACCCTTTATCTCTCCAAGAAAATTAATATCCCAAAAATAAATGTTGTCCTTTTAAGACCGGCCTTCCTCGGGCCTCCTTTCATTTTGACCTGTTGGTTACCTATGCACTTCACCACAGAAGACCTCACATTTCCCAAATTTAAAGAAAAATCACATCTGATTTTGCTACCCCATGGGATATACCTGTAGACTTCGATCAGATCATGTGGTTTCTAGTGTATTCTAACAATAACCTGTGTGATCGCTCTACATGTTCTTTCGTTAGAATGGCGAAGAAATCACACATTAGCTGCATGAAACTTATATTACCAGCGGGCATTAAAATCCTGTTAGATTTCAATATAAAATATGACCTGAATATTACACGTAACTGCACTGTCATGATTAACTTCATCTCCGCCAGGTGGTTGGGTGAATGCCCATGCGCGTTTTGATTGGACCGCCTTTATAACTGCAGACAATGCTGACATGTGATTCAACCATCGAGTTTGTGTACTGTGACACATATTCCTCTTTGATTTGGTTAATATATTCCCTGCGCTTACCTAACATATATCAAAGTGTAATTATAAGCCTTGCAATACCCCGGATTAAATGATCCACCAGGTTGGCGGAGCTGTATATGCGGTCTTTGACTGTTTTCTGGTAGGGGGAAGGGATTGAATGCTGTGGTACAAGAATATAAATTTTCGTCTCTATCTCAGCAGCCATACATGGCTAAAAATGATGTCCGAAGAAATTGTATTACTTTGTCTTATAATTCGATCACTAAATCAATTACTAGTCATTCGGAGCTATGAAGAATTATGTCAGTAGAAAAACGAACCGACTATCACGTGAAAGACACAAAATATACACTAACGAAAACATTACCTCAATAAAACGGATGTAAATATATTCCATCCCCTAAACTAAATTATATATATATAAGATCACTTTGGTAAAATAAAACATTACAGCAAAGATCTTAAATTCAACACAGGTTTGTTGTTTCAAAATAAAAAAAACTTTACCCAGTATAAAGCCTTTAATCCGTCCTATATCGCCCATATTATCACATAATTGTTTACATGTTCAGTGATCGGTAATTTTCATTTCCCTATATCTGCTCGTGTTGCCAGGACAACAGAAGCTAGCAGCTCGGGAACGCAAAACTTTTGTCTCTGATGTTTTACAGTTCTGATGCTGACCTAGATATTAAATATGCCTGGCAGATCTGAAACAAACAAAACAATCCATCTTTTGTTGCAGCGACACATCACATTATACAGAAGCGGAACAAAAACTTCAGCAAAAACAGGTACCTTAGTTAGTCATCACCAGTGATATCTGCTGCATGATTAAGACAAGCGGATTTTCTTACATCTATACAACTTCTAACATTTTAGCGAGCTGTCTGACAGGGCTTGGCGAGGCATACCGGCCCATCACAGACCTTACAAAAGCCAACACCTAGGCCAGTCTGTATATCCATGGACCCTAGGTGTGTACCAAGTACACGCTCCATCTTATCATTGTAGACTCAGTAATGTTTATACAGCATTCAGAACGTTAGACGAATCTGTTTGTAAGAAGTACACATAATACGACGACTGGTCTGTGTGGTATATATTCTGAATCAGAAGGGGTTCAAACAGAGAGCGAACAAACAGAAAGCTGTTATCTGAAAAATGCCACCCGAACTGCTCCGTCAGTAAACACGCGACCCCACATATAACATGTGTTTGCGACCAACTTCTAATCTTATTCATGTTTATAATTTTTTGTTTTTGAAACAACAATTTTTCCCAAATTAATCCACCTATATATATATTGACATTTCGCGACGGCCGACGTCATATAGATTCATGATTTGTAATTATTTACTTTGTCAATAATATGAATTCTGATGTCGAAGGCCTGTTTTATATAAAAGTAACTAAGCTGAGCAGGCAACATCTAGGTTTTGTCAAATGATTATTTACTTAATATGGGCTTCAAAGTGCTGTCACAGGGATGCTTTAAATTATAGTTCACTTCCTTCCATGATATATGATTTGTAATTAAGGACAATGTCTTACATGGGGCGTGCTTTCCTTAGTTCTAACTGTTCGTTCAAATCCGCTTTATAGGGGTATAGTACTGGAGTCCAAGTCTCAGCCATGGAGCGGTGAAATATTTCATGATCAACCTCCACCAAGGGTGATCGTTCTGCAGGCTTAAAAGGATGGCAATGCTGCAAGACTGTGCGTCTTTGGGGTGGGGGGGGGTCATGACCCAGGAACGGGGCTAATTACATACCCAGGCCCTGTAGGTGCGGTAGACACCGGGTCAGGTTGGCACCAGGATAGAAAATAATATGATAGGAAGCGAGTGGAACTCTGCAGATGTACTTACTTCACGATAATGAACCTAGATAAGACAGTATACAAAACGGAAGCGGTTACGAAATACATGCATTCTGTTCTCTTTTACATAGCAGCACCACCCCATTGATTGCCCGGACAAATACGTTTAATACTTATTAGGAGCTGTGGTAAATCATGGACATACTCATTGATTCATGTAACAATCGGAGGAAAGTAATCCATAACATCAGGCAAAACATTGCTAATAGATCCATTTCTGCCGCTGTTACAGTTTGAAAATCAAACAACATCAAAATTTAAGTCTTCCATAAAATCTTCAAAATCTCAGTGCCATGTCTTACACACCCCTCCCAAAAAACTTACCACGTCCATGACATTTCACTGGCCTATATACCCAATACTTATTTTATGTTTCATGATGGAACACAATAGAGGGCCTCTCGATCATACAATATATATGCGTATTTACACCAGTGTGTGTGCATTTCTGAGAGAGAGAGAGAGAGAGAGAGAGCGAGAGAGAGAGAGAGAGAGAGAGTGGGGGGGGGGATAAAGGTCAGAATAATGATAAATATAACATTATTTACGTAGAGTACGTTGCCAGAGCATTCCTTGATGAAGGGTTGTATGTTTTCACACCCACCTGTCACCATGGTGATATATGTAACAGTGATCGTGGTGGTACAGGGCCCGCTGACTGCTGGCGTGTCTACCTCAAACAACGTACACTGACACGACCTCATTCAGTGACCTCATTCAGTATTATAGCCGTACAGGAGGCTGACTGTAATTAACGCCGAAACACTACGAATACGATAAACTGTTCCGGAGGATCCCTCTTGAAAGCCTAATGATTTCTTCATGTCTGACTTTGAAGCAAGATATTTTTCTTTAAATATACAAAAATGTGGGTGTTGCTTCCATTCCCACATTGTTCTAGAAAGAATATTTTCACACCCGCATAATATATAATATATAATATCACCCGCATTTGCCTTCAAATTTTGTTTTAATTTTCGGACTTCCATTCCTGGTTCACTTTTCAGTTTAACAGAAGTTACATTAAACTGATAAACCAGGAGGAAACTGGCGTGTCAGAATAACCAGTCAGTTACAACAGAAGCACAAGTATGACAGTAAAGTTTTTATGGGTCAAATGTAAAGGTAACGTACGTGGCTTTTCGAAAATGTAATTAAAAGTGGGGTTTTACCAGTACGTCTGTCTGTTGTTAATATTCCAGTAAGGAGCCGGTGATACAGTATCCAACCTTTAGACTGTCCAAGTCTGACTTACATAGCTGGCTCAGGCCAGGTCTCAGACACCATCTGCTCCTAAAGATAAAGTTGACACAGTTACCGGCTTCCTTGGTCTAGAGCACAGGTCTAATTATTCCATGCTTTCACTTATTAGACCAGTTATGGAATCTAAATGAGCTGGTTATTATTAATACATGGATGCTTTGTACGAATATATGTTATTGCCTTGTTTTTTTATTTATAATATAGGCTTCACTATAATTCTGTAATTTTTTGTTAATTTTTCGTTTTCCTGATTTACGGGTAATCGTGCATACCTTTATGCTAAGCTCTACCAGGGCTGCGATAATATAGTTTACTAAAAGGAAAACATTAACCTTAGGAAGCTTCACTTAATTAAACTTAGGCTTTTTCAAAGCGATATTTCCCCCCCTAAAACAGTTAGCTCTGTATTCCATAGAAATAAGTGTTTCAAGAAATCTAAGACTATACCACTGAAAACAACGAAGTCATATTAATCATAAAAAGATTTTGTGATGGCTAAAAAACCTAGCTAATTACGTTGCATGTTGATCCATCAGATCCTAAGGTTTTGTTTTCCGGTGACCAATGGCCCTTATCCGGTTTGAGCACTCTGCTGGTTTTAAGAGGCCATACCCAACGCAAGAGTTTCACTCAAAAACCAGTCCGCCTTTCCGAGGTTCCTCGCTGGTATGGTCCTGCAATGGGGACGATCACATGCCCAGGGCCCGCAGGTGCAGAAGTCACCGGGCCTGGTTCACATCAGGATATCAACGTAGAGGAAGCGTGTGCTTATTCCCTGTTGCGTAGTCCGAAACCGGACTGAAATTCTGCAGATGTATACTTAGGTAAGCTTACCTCCATCCAAGTAGAAAACTTTATAAAAAGAGTTCAATACCCGAACCAATCAGCTACGTCCTCTATGAAAAACATATCTTTCCTGCATTAGACCAGGTCTGCTGTATTGTCTACACCATAACTATCGGTGGCACTAAATCTTTGCCACGCAGATACTTTCTGACTACGCCTCAGAAATGCTCGGTCTTTCTCTAGATATTCGATAGCTTTACTATTCGATGTTAATAGCCCCATTTACACACGTTTTTCTGGAGTGCTCTACATCGTTTAACGCGCGCCAAGTCCCCCGACCGCGCCAGACTTCGAGGATTTTTGGTCTGGAGCGCGCTACATTTTGACCACCGGTTTGAGTCAATTCCAGTTTCTAGGGCTCGCCAGACTCAGTCTAGCGCGGCCTACATTTGTGCTTTGAACGTGTGTAAACAGAAGTGGAGCGCGCTCCAGCAAGACTCGGCTGTCCTGTGACTGGGATTTAGCCATGATCCAATCTAGATCGCGGTAGATTGCAGTATTTATCTGCGTGTAAACGCAATGCAGATTCTAGGCCGGGCCAAATGCAATGCGGCCTAACTTGACAGGGTAGCGCGCTCTACATGGTAACTTGGTCCGGCACAGTGTGAACGCAAGTAAAAATGTCATTTAGTCCGCTCCAAATTTTTTTGAACCGGTCTAGCGCGCGCCACATTTTTCTAGTGTAAACAGGTCTAATATCTTACATATAATTCTGCGTTTCTTTGATACGATTTGTCGCGACCGTGCATTCGTGTATCGCTGATTAAATTTCTTTTTATGTATCCTAAAGGGCTGTAACAATATATAATATCACGCTACGATACTAATCTACTACACCACTCACGATATGACACATATTAATTGAATATCAGTAGTGTGTGAGATTAAATTTCAAGTCATTCTGTTTTTCTCATAGAACTACTTTACCAAACTTAAAATCACTTTGCAAGTGTCCACGCTTCTTAAATAACGATTGATGAAATAGCCCTTTTAAATAGTTTGATCTCGCGGCTGTTAGCCAATCAGATGCCGACTGCCTGATTCGTGGCCAATGGTGTCTCTCCTTACACCCGTTGAGTCACTGACTATTATCAAATGCCGGAGTTTGCTGGTGTTATTAATACGGGCTGCTGTGCTGTGCATGATTCATCTTCTCGCCTTTTCGCACTTCCCCCTGTCATACGGATATTGACCTTGTTTTATTCATGATTATCACGCCCCACTTCATTTATATTCAGTGACAGGCTTATCTGCCATCCTCATCCGTGACTTCAACATCTCTGACCTCCGACAAATTGTAACCCGAGGAGTGATCCCTCAATATGTGTGTGATCACATTACTAAGGAGTACGTTACATTTAACAGCACCTTTGTTACACAGACGATTTCTCTTTCTCTCTTTCTGTCAACCTATATCCATACACATCACCCATATATGTATCTATCTATATATATAAATATATATATTTTAATATATATATATATATATATATATATATAGAAGGTAGTGTTACCCTCCGATGTAAAGTGCTCTATGGCCTACAAGTATTTACTATTTACTACATTATATAACCTCTTTGCCCTGCCCTGTTATGTTCCAGTATCGCACGTGTACCCCGACCAATCCTATTGTGCACCCGAGAACAATAGGATCAGTGTCAGTCTTTCACACGCCCCCCCCCCCCACCCGAATCGCACAAAGCATAATCTCGTAATCTCGTAAAGTCTCGGCTTTTCAAACCACGACGTTAGCTTCATTCTAACCACATTCACCTGATGATCGGGTCGCATCCCGTGAAACAGTCTGTTGTGAATTAACAGTGTTGTTTTTCTTCAGAGTTATATATATATATATATATATATATATATATATATACCGTTTTCAGAGAAAGTTTGATTCCGCTTTTTTACAGTTTTTATTCCATAACATACATCACTCCTGGAGTTGTTTTTTTTTTGCAGCAAAAATAGTACAACGTTTTTAACACTTAAGGCAAATATGAGCTGTCAACGTCTTCTAGACCGTCCCCTGGGTTACACGATATATAATTTGAAATTACATCAACTACCACTTAGGTAGTTGTTTAAAAATACAGAGAGAAAAAAATCAGCAAAAATAATTCATATAACAAAAAGGAATGGGCATAGCCAGACGATACACACATACATTAACTAACCGACCACGCATCCCACCACCTGGATACGGGTACCGCTACCTAAGCGTATCACTGCCTGTTACCACTGATCGTATCGGCCCGGCACATGCCCAGATCGGCCTGTTGGGGTGTATTGGGTTTATACACGCTGAGTGCTAACTCGACAATTAAACTGTTTCTTCAATGTTCAACCACACGCTGCATATATTACGTCATGGTATTACGATTAAACATTACTCAGTTGCAAAGCAGGTAACATCCTTCCGCGATGAACACAGTAAAATGTTAACATATTAACAAGATATACTGCATATACATAATAATTAAACACAATAGTATAGACAATACTACTGCTGCATGTAACCCCACCCATCAGTTTACCATTTGATATATTTAACATGCTTAAAGACGGGTATGCAGACACCAAGTCTTATTGATTTTGCTCATGTAATTAAAACGAAGTGTTCTCTCAGGTGGTTGCCCTCTCCAGCTTTAAGTTCGTTTCATCATACGAAATAAAGGAAATATAATAAAGCATGAAGCAGATCCATACCAGATAGGACTCTCTTCTATTGTCATGGTAACGGTATCAGCCGGGTCGTATATGTCGATGTTTGCCCACGCGGTCATACCGTTATTGATGTGCAAGCCTATACTAACATCTTCAACAGCAACCGATACTTCCGGTTCTTCAGGTAAATACTTATAGTACGGATGATCACATTCAGGCAGCGATGATCATTATATATAAGACTGCATACCCGTAGATCATTTCTACTTATATATATATATATATATATATATATATATATATATATATATATATAATGAGAGAGAGAGGAAGAAAGAGAGAAAGAGTAAAGATAGGACCGTCAGTCAAGACACGAATGAAACTTACTAGGGAATAGTGGCTACGTAGTAGATACATCAAGAGTTTCGTATATTCAAACCTTATACTCCATGTGACTATGATTTTTTCTGAGAATTAAGACCGATCAAAAATGAATCGGGAGAAAAGACAGAGACTTCAGACCCTCGCCCTGCTGCAACCTGGGGTGAAAAGTGTACGATTTAATAGTTTGTTTATTTCCCGATGGTTTTTATCCGGATTCATATACATTTACATATATACAGACAGAACCAATTGCACCACTTTACTGTGCCACTCGAAGTTAAGGGTGATGTTGCCTAATTCTCGATACAACTGACTTCATGGCACTAAGAAGGATCGATATGATTGATGTTAATGCCTGAGTCGGTTGATTATGTAGGCTACAATCATTCCCCCTTACCTTCAATGAATCGGTTCAAATGTGGCACAAATGTCTGACTTATCGGGACTAGGCAGTTCTTGTAGCGCCACCTGTCCATGCCCAACTGAAACTTCATTGTTTTCAGGAAAGATGCATCTGAACATTGCCGCTGGCGGGCCATGGGAAGGCACTTTAAACAACAGACTGTATCCAGGGGATCCAGGGGTTCCGGACCTCCCCCCCCCCCCCCCTTTTTTTTCACCCGAAGCAACCTTTTTTAAAGGGGTTTTAGACATAATATTGCGGCCTTGAACCCCCCCCCCCACCCTTTTCCGGACCTGATGACATTTTTTTTAAGGATTTTCATTAGTCCTCCTGGGTTAGACCCCCCCCTTTTCCTAAATCCTGGAACCCCCCCCCCCCCCTGATTTAGTGGCCAATATCTCGTTCTTCTTCTTTTGAAAAGGACGGCGTAAGTACAGCCGGGTTTGTCTGAGAAACGAGTTGACATCCGAGGTGACTTGGGCCGTGTTCAGTGGAATGAAATCCTCAGGATTTTTTTTTTTAATTCCAAATTATGCTCCCGAAATAGGACACGACTGGCATCGTTTCTGACCCTTCAAGAGCACAAACGGGCATTTGAAAAGCGGGGCCACCAGTGACTAGTGTCGGGAGATTCAGAGACTTTCGCTGGTGCCAGAGACTCCCACTTATTCTTGGAATCGACTGTCCTGGACCCGGAGTTGTACTCAGGAATCAGGTCGCTTCCGCCTCGACTCCAGTGGAAAAATACTCTTTTACTTCATGTCGAATATTTAGATTATAATACCTACTTTAAATTGAATAAAAAGCGATTTAAGTCAGCTTATTAAAACTATCAATATTATATATAAGCTTTATTCTCTGCTGTGGCAATCTGTGTGTAATATTTAAACACTAAAGTAAAAAGTATATATATTCTAACATGAAATACCCATGATAACCTCCAATTTCCATGTAAAGTGCCTTTAATAAGAACAATATATTCGGACTCGGACTTGGACACGAGCTAAACAAAAACACGGATTGAAATCTCAAATGGTGTGGATGGTGTGGACTCAACTGCAACACAGATATTGGAAACGTAGGAGTTGCATGACAACGATTTTTTGCCACCACCGTGACTTAAATATATACATTCAATCCATATTTATAAGCTGCCAGGTTTTTATACAGTTGTTCTACAGATAAAACAATGTTAGCGTTGCAATGTTTTTTTGCCAGTTAGGCACATTATTTAAGGTTCAGTGTTCAACATTTGCTTGTGTTTTCATAAATAAAAACAGCTACATTGTGACATAATTTTAAGCGATGCCTTATAACGACACATCTAATTACCTACATCGGTTTTGTAAAGTGATATAATATATGCATTTTAATTGCTCTACTGTGTTACCTGATCATCAGTCAATTAGCGATCCAGCCTAACCTCCGATTAAACACCTCAATTTAAGGAGAGACATATTTCATTTGACCAATAAGACAGTTGGGAGCCGCTTAAGGCTAATTAACAGACCTTTATTTCCAGAGAGATCAATCTTGGTTCTTTCATAGAGCACGCACACTCAGTCTGGTATCCATTTATGTTTTTCTAGGAGGTAAAGTGTTTCCACAAGGCCTAGTCATATAGCTGTAACATTTACGGCTAAGAGTCCCCACCTGCGCGACATTATAAAGCACCGAATGTGCGTAAACACTTTATTAAGAGTTTCAGAGTTGAGTTGAACAGAGTTGATATTTTAGGTCTTTATATTTCCATCGTTTTAATTAACTGATAAGTTGGTGACATTATCTACACGTAAAATTTTCTCTTTATAACATTTGCATTGACATGAAGAGCTCCATATCTTATATATGATGTAAACCAACTTTAGTATATCTCACGGGGAATATATACCTTATTTGATATAATATTCTTGTCCACTCACCTTGGCTAATAGTGTGGTTGGTATAATAATTACCCACTTTCATCGACTTTATGTTACCTCCATAGCATGGAAAATGAAACGCTTGGCCACGTCCTGATCGTGTAAGAAGTGAATTGGAGTCCGATGTTGAAATTGTACGAGACAATCCTACATCCCCGGTTAATTTGTAAAATCCAGAGAAATGAGCGTTAGGAAGAAAAGTATATTTTCGCCGTGTACTGGCTCCGTAACAAAACCTCCCGATTTTCCCCGATGTGAGATAGGTTTGATCACGGAGCATGCCGCGTGGTTTCTGAAGCCACAGTGAAGACCAGCCCTCTAGCTGTGGACCAACCACCAGTCTGTATCGCGCGGCTGATTGATTTGCATAAATAGACGCAGCAGGCGGTTCCACGCCTCGGTTTACAACCCGTGGGCCGCTTGAAGCATTGAGGGTACCGGCTGGCTGTATTAAATAAGACTGCTATTTTCTGTCCGGCATGATCTGATGACGGAAGGAGTGTGTTTCTCTATTTTCTCTGGTGCGTATAAATCTTTCTGGTGGGCAGGTTACCGGATAACCCATCAAGACGATATTTCAGCTCAGTATTACTTTTTCTTCTCAGGCTTTGAAGAACCGTGTGGCTATGAACTACGGGTCACGCGCGTTGTAATTCACCCATCAGTACCTGGGTTATATGCAGTTTAGGGCTCGAATGACGATAAATCTTCAAAGACGTTTGCGGGAATAGCCAGACGCAAAAACCGGTGATGAATGTTTTCTTTATTTCTTTTCAATAAAAAAAACTTGTCTAAACAGGCAAACCTTCACGTCTCAACTTTACATGTATTATGAAAGTGATCACAACCTGTCTTTTACAAAAAAGTAAACTACGAAATGTTTAAAGCTTTCGTAACTAAACTGACCACTTTTTTCTAATTTATGTATTTTAATATTTTTGTAACGTTACTTGAAACCACCTACGGTAAATGTCCCTGGACAAATTAACCCATTCCCGCTTACTCGGTATTTCTTCAACAGGCTGAGTCATTTTATTGATTGCACTAATTCTACCAGAAAACCTGAAGTCCAAACCAATAGGTAGTTAATTGATTGTGGTTTCCTCTTTACAATATACAGTATAAAGATGGCCTGAGGAATGAAATTAATATAAAGTATAATAACACTTTTTATGTATAAAAAAATGTTGGACAACCAAATCAAATACCTGTTAATACTTGAAATATAAGTAATGAAAAATCTTACTCTTAATGATTCTCCAGTGATGAAATTTATCGTTTTGTTAGGCACTTTAAATTGTCATGCTGACAGCTCTATTTTGTTCTCCATTAGAAATTCAAAACACGAAACAATACGAAAAAAATTATCTTCGTGTGTTGTTACAAGTTTCATTGTTTATTTTTATGATGCCTGGTAATTATCTATAAGTTCAGATTTTCATATCCGGTTTGTGCAAAGAATTTCTTTTTTTTTCATCTACTGAATAAAATATCAGTTTGGCTTCTGATACAGGTTGGAAAATGTTTAAATTAGTCGTGAAATCCTAAAATCACTTATAACAGGTCAAATTCAAAACAACACGCAGTTTTGCTGATGTCTTTACAACATGTTTCTGTGATAGTGTCTAGTTATACCTCCTAAAGCTTTATGAAAACGACAGATCAATTAAAAGAATTTGCCTTCAAATGCTATGCCATCAAGCCCAATGCATCAAGTAGTATGAGGATATAACTGGGACTACATTAAACACTCAAGTATAGTCCTCCTTGGATCAAGCCATGATTCTTTCGGAATAAGGAACATTAGGACGAAGGATGGAAAAAGGAATGTCACGAGGTGTTAGTTTCAGGACCAGCAGGACGACACACGGGGGCCGCATACCCCAGTTTACGTCGATCCCTATCCCATAAATATTTCTTCGAAGATGTGCCTTGTATTTTTTTGCAAAACGCCTCGTATAAGAGGAGTGACAGACTCATTATTCCGAAATATAAATGCTTTTGCTGGCCAATAACCGCAGATTCCTCTTCTTCAAACAATTCTAGGAATTTCAGGAAGAATCATATCGAACTAGCCTCTAATTGTCAGTTGGGGACCTGTCGGCTTATGCTTAGTATAGGAAATATATTCCTAAAAAAATTACAGGAATTGACTTGCAACACCGTGACCCACAAACAGACAAGCAGCTGCCGAACAACTCAGCCTTCCTGACGTGCAAGGTCGCCGTTTGCAAGTTGCTGATATGCGTATCTTACACAGGTATATTTTTGCTTGGTTTACGACGTTTCTTTTGTGTAATAAACATGCTTACGAGTGGATCATAAAAACAATCAGCTGCCGGTAATCATTTAAAACTCTGGAGGTCACACAGACCTGTTAATATTCATGGAGGTCAAAAGGCGTGACAATTCGTCTATCATGTGATTAGTCTTGCTGCGTGGCAGAGGCAAATTAAGAAACCATATCTGGCATCTATGTTTTTGATATTTCGATACATTCTCAGTAAAAAGAACGAAAAATGGTTTGACACTGAATGTTCAAATGAATGGATGAAGACTGACGGAATTACACTCTGCTCAGGATTGTGAGAAAAGCATGTCCGAGAGCGCCCTGGTTTGTTACTTTCAGATAAATAAAATCAGGTTATATATCGGAACAGAAGATGTCAAGGTGACATGCACGGATGGATCATTACCAGTGGAGTAAAGGATTTGTAAATAAAGGTTAATATTGTGAGGCCTCCGAATATGTAGGAGGAGAAGATTAAATATAGAGTGAAGGCTTCTTTTCTTATCCTGTTTTCTTTTCTGCAATAAAATATATTAAGCCACCCTCTATTTCGACCCCCCCCCCAAAAAAAACTGGAATATAAAATATACATAAGCTTACTATCGAAAGTGTTCTAATTTGCAACTTTGCCGGGAATTTGCCGTTTTGTTTGCTATTTACTTCTGCATGCGAGGGTTACAAATACAGTATTCTAGCACTCCCGACAAACTTGTTTACATCGGTGCCAGGATATTGAGCCCCCTTCCCCTTTCTAGTATCCTGTATCCGTCCCTGTTTCCCATCTGACTTTTATGTAAGACTATTAGTCCTGGGTCAATTTCCACAAGGGCCCTGAATTTCGAGTTTCCTGCAACCCTTCATTATAAGGTTTGATGCTATTTTCTGTTAAAGTAAGTCATAGAGGTTTTATTTCAAAGCATTACCCCTCTGGATAGGTGTCTAAAATGCCTGAAATCAGCAGTTTTGTCAACTAACCGCGGTAGAGAGATTTAACAAAATATAATGAGTCAATATCCAGGGTTAACACTTATCTTGAGATATGAATACTGTTAAATTCAATCATAACTGACATTTTAAAATATTTTGATGTGCTGAATCCCCTAAAATTGATTTCAAAACCCTATTTTAAAATTTTCACCTTCAAATTTTAAAATTAAAATTTTAAAATATAAATATGCATTTTAATTCCAAAACCTTACTGTTATTTTGGGCGTTAAGAGGCAAAACTAGTCCTAATTATCATTTTTTTAAGCAGTAGTCAAAGAAATTAACAACTCATTCACGTCTCGTTTTTAAAGATTAAAATTCACCATTTGAAGTTTATTGAATTTAATAAATATTAAATAAAGTTTATTCTGAGCCTTAACTAGGTTTTTGGGCTGAAGCACAGCAAAACTTTGCTGGATATATTCCACAGAAATGGCTTGGGAGAATTAACTTTTATTTTTTCTATTTTAAATTCACAGTGGTAATGACATTTTGCATTAATGGTGATGAGGTAAGTCTTAAACTCAAATGCTTTACAGAATTCAATGAAATATTAAGTGTCATCGTGTTTCCCGTTTTCAACCTCAAATCTATTACATATAAGATTCCCTTAATGCGATTTCAATTCTGAATGCATTGATATACGTTAGCTCCATGTTTTGAAACCGGGAGCAATATTTTAAGACTGAAATGGCACGGGCAAGATTTAATTTCATACTGTGAATAAAGGGTAACAAATTATGTTTTAATATTACAAAATTAACATAAAATTTGTTAGACAAAATCCAATAAAATGGCAAGCGTAATAACATTTCAGATCTATACCTTAAACCAATGGGCGTTTAAGGATATATACGTCTTCATTAAAGATGACACGGGAGAAATGGCATTTGATTTATTTTATAATAAATATTGTTAACTTGAAGGTTA
This sequence comes from Sipunculus nudus, assembly GCA_026874595.1. Lineage (NCBI taxonomy): Eukaryota > Metazoa > Annelida > Sipuncula > Golfingiida > Sipunculidae > Sipunculus > Sipunculus nudus. The sequence goes on along the minus strand of CM049312.1, from coordinate 14,093,029 downwards.
CCAAAATTCTCTACCCAGGCACTTAAATTATACGTATAGCCGTAGCTTTCGACCGTATCACACGCTCATCATCCTTTATAGAATATCCAGGGACAGGATCAAACATACATAGTTCGATTAAACTTACCTTATTCCTAGTTTTAGTTTCCAATGGAAGTATTAACATATTTATATTCTTTAATCTTCTTAAGTTTCTTGAAAAGTTATAGAATATGTTTATATTTAATGTATACGTGAACATTTTATGTTAATCATGTGTGGTGTCCGACAGGACAGCAAAACGTTAGTGCAATAATTCTATTGAAACATTTTATTTGTAATTTTCATTTTCATTAGAATTGGTTCATCAAATTTCAAAAATCATATTTTGAATTTATTTAGAAAAGCGGCTGTGAAGTTTGCATCTGGAATAGAACCGGGTTTTGGACAAATTTCAGGCTGTGAAAGAAAGCTGCAAACCTACAATAGTTAATCTTTTAAAGATGATCTGACAGAATATGTTTAGTTTTAAATATGAACTGCTAGTTTATAGTTATCAAAAATGTCTTCATCTTATAGCATCATAAATAAAAGGCTACAGGCGTGGTAGTCAGGTCACCTGATTTCAAATGGACCTGTTTATTCAGTCTTAATTACAGTTTGGACCACAAATTCCCCCCCATTTCAAAGTTAGAAACTTAAAGACTTGACGATTGGTATTAGAATCACCAATCCCTGTTTTTATACAGGGTAGATTGAAGTAATAGTAATTGAAGAGAGAGAGAACTGAATCAGATAATAAAATGGATTCATGTATTACAAATGTCGATTTCATTTTAATTTCAGATCCTTTCTTCTGCTAATTAACATTACAAACTGTCATCTCTTCCTAGAACTATCCCAGGTAAAATCAGTTGTTACATAAATAAAATGTATCAGCTAAAGGGCAAAGGAATGAATGATTCTTTCATATAAAAAGGTTTTAAAGTTTCGCGATGAATCTTTTCTTTTTATTTCCTTCCGGCCGTTTGAAAGTGCAAATATAAGGAATTCTTTAATAATATAGTCACAAATATGATTATTAGTCACATAAAATTACTATTTTTCAACCACTGGCCACCGGCCACATGTGAATATATGGCTCAACCATTCCTTAAGAATTTCACTTAAGGTTACATTTAGTGATTCGTTTGAATAAGTTATATAGCCTTCAGGAGATAAACTCCTAAGCGATGGCTTCACTGATTGTCTCACAATCTGGTGTGCCAACTGTTCTCAGTTATTCTGACCAGATAAACGAAAGGAGAGGGTTACTACAGAATCTTCCTTTCAAATTATATAACAATCAAAAGGGGACAACAAATAGTCTTTCTTCGACAAACAAAAGAAACAAATATTAAACAATGAATAACGACAACACAACCCATAAAAATAGTGTTATCTGTCATGCATAACCCTGATAATTCAATACCAATACTATTATTTCTCAAAACTGATAGAATGATATGTGATTCAATTCAGTTTTTTCCAATTGTTCCCAGTTGTTCAATTCGTACAAGGGCTTCTACAAGTAATATATTTTGAAAAATCTCTAAAATATCCAGAAAAGTAAAAATCTCATTACATTGGAAATGTTACAGGATTTCTTTGACCTACATCTATCTTAATCAATCGCCATTTATACTGACCAGCAGGTCTTCAGAACCATCTTGCATACCTGGCTTATGGTAAAAACAAACACAAACAATCATTTATGCGTTGAAAATTCTCACAATGTTTAGATTTATCAAATCAGATTGTACTCAATATTTGTTGCAGTTATCGTTTTATATATATCAGATAGCACTGTACCATTTTTGTTTAGCACTGTTTTTGTTTACCGCCATGTTGATGACTTACTTCCATCATATTTGTCTGAACAAATAATAACCTATCGGCTGCGCTCGGCTGGCGGAAATCTTCTTCAAATTCCATAGTGTAATATGAAAGTCGGTGAACGTTCCTTCCGTTTCGAAGCCCAAGCAATTTGGAATTCACTTCCCATTACACTTAGAAAATCTCCAACTCTTGTATCATTTAAAACAAATTTAAAAACTTATCTCTTTCGGCAAGCTTTTTGTTAATTAATATGCATCATTTTTTTTCTTGGGTCAAGCACAGGGAGTAGAATCCCATGAATTTGTATGTGGGTATGTGTGTCTGTGTGAATTGCGCTATGAGTCCTACCATCGGAGAATTGGCGCGATTTAAATACTATATATTATTGTTATTTTTATTATTATTATTTCCATCCAAGATTATACTGAAAAGAGGAGCAACACTCCGTTGATAAGAAGAGAAGTTTATTAGGTGTCCGTTTTGAGCATCTTTCAGAATCCTAGCTTATAAAAAAAATAGATGTTGTTGCATCACCCACACTTTGATAAGTGCTTGTTTATTTATACATGTATATATAAAAGTCCATAGTTAATAATAAAAATTTTACATGACTTGTATTAATTCTTTTCCGAATGCAGTCAAAGTAATTACAAAAATGCTTCCCCATGCTATTTATATTAAATGTATGCAACAAATCTTTGCTCGGCCTCAAAAGCATGATGTCCATTCAAAAGAAAAAGCACTCCATGGCTCTATCAAAACATATACCGTGATATGCAGGAATGTAGACTTAGGCGACGCAATCTACAATATAAATTGCGTTACGCATATCAGTCATACGTTTATGTCTTTCTTTTTTTTAATGGGTAGCTGGGGGATCCTGTGTGTAACGGTTACAATGTAGCCTTTCCGAAGAATTGACTTATTCATTGTAATGTCTTTCTGAAAAAAAAGAACAGTAAAATATGAAACGTCAGAGAAATGACAGATGACAAATTTACACTTCTGCAGCATAAATAATTCCTCAAGAACTGTTCGTAAACAAAATGCCTTGGCAGTCAGTCCATGCAGCCGTGACCATTGCATGTATTTAACTTGTGCCTTGAGAGATGATGAAACGTTTGCTTTGCGTCTCTTGAAGCAACGAATATAGGTCAGATTAACCTAATTTTGAGTTACCATGGATGACCTGTCAGTACCTGTCAGCATGTGATATGTCAACGTTATTAAAGGTTCAGTCAGGGCCCTAGTAATAGACACACAGAGACACGGAAGACCGGCAAAGACCATGCATCCTTAGAACTATATCTGACCTTATAACCACCAATATGACCTGATTTCTAAAAGTGATTTATCCAGAGTCGATTGATTTTAATGTTTATGATTGTACAATTCTCTCAGAGAGACACTGGAAGTAGATCAAAGTAAGCTCCAAAACTCTATATATCCACCAGCCCCTCATCGGGACACATGTAGTTGTACGCTTTGCATTGAATAAAAAAATGTCAAAATTAAACTCAGTTCTTCTAAACATTAAACACGACTATGGGTTCCCTCACCGAGAACTTAACGGTTTTTGATTGGGACATGTTTGGTTTTCATTGGGTACTGAGAACAGGTTTAAAAGCGCTCACGGTAATACCGCTTTATATCTTTATAATGCTACCTTGTGTTCAGGCCTAAAACGATTTTTAAATTGTTCATGGAGATTGATTCATATTTCTTGTCATCGCCACCTATATTATAATTCATCTATTTTCCTTAGGATATACAAAAGCGTAACAAATATGATCTTCCATCTTAGATGGCAATGACGACCGGATTCGGTATTATCTTAAATAATAAAGAGCATCCTAATTATTTCAATGTAACGTGTGATTCGTGCAGTTTCTACGGGTGTGTGTCAAAATGTTGTACAATAGAAAAACCTGTAGTTTAATTATTATATCAAACAAATGTCCTAATAAAAATGTCAAATGATAGCCTTTAAAAATGTACTGTCATGCAGAATACAATAAAGACACATCTTATTATGAGCATTGTTTCGTATATACATTTAGATGATTGCTTCAAAATATAAAAAAAATATTATTGACTGAATTTGGAAGGGAAGAACGATTGCTTTTCAGAAAAAAAGGGATCCAATTATTCCAGTTGCATTCCATTTTGCAACTGTAGGAAGGTAGGCGTTTTAGGGAATATAGAAAAAAGTAACACATTTCTATCAGTAACGTCTCTTAGCCATCAGATATCTGGCATACATAGTATTTATAAATTGCCCGTTAACAGTTCATCAAGTCATTCATAAGGAAGAATGAGACCTTGTTTTTACGACCAATATTGATATTACTGCCAGAGACATAAAAGAATTGTATTTTCTTCCTACCTTTTCGCCTATGTAACATAATCCTTAGAAAATCACAGAATACAATGAGGAAAAAAGAAGAGAAATTAGAAAATAATACTAAAGACGTGACTATCATAGTTAATTGGAGCTATCCCCTAATGAAATCCCATTTTGTTGATGTTTCATGTTATTGTGCGAACGTTCGGTTAAGAAATCTATACAAAACATTATAACTAGGATTTTATTATTATTATTATTATATATATATATATATATATATATATATATATATATATACATATATATATATGTTTTTGTGTATGCTTTATAATAATCAGTCAAAAGCTGAAAACAATATTAATGTAATTTAGTAATATCGATCATACATCTTTAAATAAAACTCACAATGTCATAAGGTCTACAAAAACCCATAAGGCATATTTGCTGAGAAATTATATATTACTTATGTGGCTAACACAATACCTCAGATTTAAATGTTAAGGTATACATAATGATGAGTGCGAAATAAACATAATAATATGGCCAGCAAAATGCTAGGTTAGGTCGTTAATCCAATGTATGTAAGCACCGCTTAATGCCTCTGCAGTGCGGTCTATGTCTGTTCGTGTAAATCGCGGTTTCTGGTCCCGTCGCTTATCTTATGATCTGGTCGACGATGTCATGGGGTCCCCGATTCTTTTTTCCTCAGTGGTTTTATGAGTGAGTATTTGCGGGCTATGAATATAAGATAACAACGCTGATCTTCTAGTAACTTGTTTTTTTACCTCCTCTGGTGGTCCCCTATTTTATCCAAATGTTTTTGTAAATGAGTCATTTTCTGGAGATCGTTCTCCCAGCCTTAGGGATCCAGCCTACTGATCTCCCCATCCTTCTTCCCCATCCCAGCTTCTATTTGTAAAAAGTTACTTCTTTTTCATCATCTCTCTATGATTAAGGCAAACCCAGGTTATAATGGATGTTCATCTTTCGGGTGTAGCGGCTTTAATTCCGTCCTCAGCGTTTTGCTCTTTGTGAAAGCAAGACAACCCTGGCGTGCTGTGGACCTCAGTCACCGTTATAAAAGAAAATCATTCCTTTTTATACTAATAATCGTTTCATTGACAAAGCTAGGCCTTTCGGATCTTTCTGAAAATGGGAACCTTTATTTTCACAGACATTCAGTTCTTCCTTCAAACTGTTTCTTCCAATTTATTAACATAAGATCTCTGTATTTTGCAATTTAAAAAATGATAATGAAAAGGAAACAAAAATCTAGGAAAATGAGTATGCTTCATGTAATAAATAATTAGCTCTACCAAAAGTACAATAGCAAATATAAAAGATAAGCAAAGGACACAATTTCATTTATAAAGGACAGTCCATCCGCCTGGCCATCCCGGATCTATATTCCATCAATCTGATCGATGATAAAAAAATATCATATTTTTAGTCGGGTTCATATTTATTAAATGTTACAAATAACACTCCATCATTAATATGTATGAGGAGATGTCTGAGGCCATTATAGAGCTCGTCTTTTCCTGTATTGAGAAATTTGATTGAAATAGATATAGTGGTGTAATATTCAATGTCTTACTAGGCACTAGACTGGTCAGCGAGCAGGCACGTACGGCTGGTGCCGCTGTTTTTGCTGGTTTGAATTGGTCCCCACGGGAACACAATACCAGGAGTACTCGTCTGTTAAGTGGCCGTCCAGCGGTATTCACTCAGACTACACGGTAAATCACACATAACAAAATTCAAACGCTGTACCCAGACATATTGTGTTTTACTCGGTAATAATCAAAAGCACTTTATAAAGAACTAACGCAAGAAGATAACGCAGTGCCTTATGCCAATCTTCAAGATAGTGGCATTTGGTAAAAAAAATCAATTTTAATAAATCATCAAGAAGGGTTTTTATTAGCCGGTCATAAGGCACGCAATAAAGAAAACCAGATGGTAAAATATAAACGTTTAGTTAACAACGGACCGTGGCTATTCTGCAAAGGATAATTTTGTATCGTCCAGTCATGAAAGAATTACAAAATTATCGAAAACTATAAATAATGAAATAATGAAAACTTATACGCAAGTGTAAATCGTCTCATGATAAAGTCCGAATTGGTCGAGGTTATAGACGGTGACAGTTAATATTTAAACTCTTTATTCTTTGTATTTTTTATTCCCCCATTATTTTGTATGTAAGAATAATAACTACTTGTTCGTATTCGTTCTGGAAAAAAAATATACCTTATTAGTATAAGGAGTATAGTCCTATAAAGTGGGACGTTATCACTTTAATTAAACCAATCTTATCCCATGCACTGTGTTTACTTACGTTTAAGATATGTGAGAGACCTGATATAAAATTAGGAGCTATAATGAGAAAGTGTTAAGATCCAGATTTACGCCTATTATACTGGATGTAGAAAAAAATACCGTACTCCTACGTTTATCTTAATGTTCCTCCTATTACAGCTCCTCAGCACATATGTAAAAGCTGTCTCCAAATTTTCATGATTTCTGTGTACAGGTTTTGTGGATCACTATCGTATTAGTGCCCTCGATGCTTTGCCGCCACTGCCTGGCCATTTCTAAAGAAAATTTTTGTTGCTGGAAAACTTACATTGGTGAGCTGCATCATAAACTCCAAAGGAGTTACTAAGAGGTTACACTTAGACCCGATGATATATTTATGGTAATTTTTTGCTATCATTTGAGAATTCACTTGCTAACTGATGTCTCCACTCCGAGTAGTTTAATCCTGAGCATTCCGAGTTGTTTTCTTTACAAGAAGTTATATACTTCCGTGTAGGCGCTGCGCCTTACCGTCCTGAGGCGGCAATGAATATGCAGAAGTTTGACATCAGCAATTCTTTGAGATCCCTCAAGACAATCCCTATATAGGAAAAAAAAACCTGACCACCACGCTGGTAAAACAAACCTTAGTCAATTGCTCGGACCAAGTTTGATACCATAACACGGCTATAAAACCTTCATTTTCTGTTACAAAAAGCTGAATATCAATGTTCAAATCTGTATTGGATTTCAATTAGTTAGTCTATTTAGGCATTTGAATGCAAATTATATGTAAACCTTGTAACCATTCCTTTGGTTCATATGTAGGATGTACATGCATGTATTTTGGATTTTACAAAATTTTTTTTCAAGCTGCTTCACAATTGGAATTAATTAAAAAAACACGACAGGGAACAATTACGATAGAGATCCGTTTCTTGACTAGAAAAAAAATCATTCATAGCAAAATGATTGTCAAGCTTACAATTTGTATATAACATTTAAACACGACGATGGGTTCCGTCACCGAGATTTAAACGGTTTTTGATTGGGACATGTTTTGGTTTTATGGGGTACTGAGAACAGGTTTAATGGCGCTCGGGGTAATACCACTTTATCTTTATAAGGCTACCTTGTGTTAAATTCAAGCCTGAAACAATTTTTTTTTGTTTTAATGTTTTCTTGTTGATGGAGATTGATTCATATCTCTCGTCAACGCCACCGATATTCCTAAGGATATACAAAGGCGTAACAAATGCGATCTTTCATCTCAGATGGCACTGACGACCGGATTCGGTATTACCTTTAATAATAATAGAGCATCCTGCTTGTTACAATGTAACGTATGATTCGTGCAGTTCTACAGGCGTGTCCCAAAAAGTTGTACAAAAGAAAAAACTTGCAGTTTGATTATTGTATTTTACAAATGTGCTAACATAAATGTTAAATCATAGCTTTTAAAATGTACTGTCATGCAGAATACAATAAAGACACATTTAATCGTGTGCATAGTTTCGTAAATACATTCAGATGATTGCTTCAAAATAAAAGAAAATATCGTTAACTGAATTTGGAATGGCAGTGCGATTGCTTTTAAGGAGAAAAGTCATCGAATTATTCCAGTTGCATTCCTGTGTGCAACTGTAGGACGGTAGGTGTTCTAGAGAATATGGAAAAAAGTAACACATTTCTATCTGTTACGTCGCTTAGCCATCAGATAACTGGCATACATAGTATTTATAAATTGCCCGTTAATAGTTCATCAAGCCATTCATAAGGAAGAATGAGACATTGTTCAGTTAAGGGATCAATACAATGCAGGATTTATTATATTTATATATATAACGCAATACCTCAAATTTCCATGTCAAGGTATGTATAATAATCAAATGCGAATAAATCATAATAATATGGCCAGCAAAATGCTAAGTAAGGTCGTAGGTCCACTGTATATGAGCATCGCTTAATGCCTCAGCCGAGCGATCTATGTCTGTTCGTGTAAACCGCGGTTTTGGGTTCCGTTGCGTATCTTATGATAAGATTGACGATGTCAGGGGTCCCCGATTCTTTTTTCCTCGATGTTTACACACTTGGTTTTATAAGTCAGTATTTGCAGGCTATGAATATAAGATAACAAGGCTGATCTTCTAGATACTTGTTTTTTCCCCTCCTCTGGTCGTACTTATTTTATCCTGATGTTTCTGTAAATGAGTAATTTTCTGGAAATCTTTCTCTCAGCCTTAGGGATACAGCCAACTGATCTCCCCGTCCTCTTGCTGTCATCCTCAGCTTCCCAGCTTCTATTTTTAAAATATTACTTCTTTTTCATCATCTCTCTATGATTTAGTCTAATCCAGGTGATTTGAGATGTTCATCTTCCGGGTGTAGCGGCTTTAAAATCCGTCCTCACCTTTTTGCTCTTTATGAAAGCAAAACAACCCTTCCATACTGTGGACCTCAGTTACCGTTATAAAATACAATCATTTTTCTTTACTAATAATCGTTTCATTAGCTAAGGCAGCCTTTCGGATGGTTTTGAAAATAGGAAACTTAATTTTCACAGTCATTCTTCCTTCCAATTGTATCTTATCATTTATCAACATAAGATCTCTGTATTTTGCAATAAAAAAGATATATTAAAATTGAAAAAAAACGAAAAGGAAACGCATTTCTAGAAAAATTATTATGCTTCATGTGATTATTGATTAGCTGTACCCAAAATACAACAGAAAACATAAAAGATTAGCAAAGGACACATTTTCATTTATAAAGGACAGTCCATCCGTATTGAGGAAGCTAATTGAAATAGATATAGTGGTGTAATATTTAATTTCTTACTATGAACCAGACAGGTCGGCGAGCAGGCACTTACGACTGGTGCCGCTGTTTTTGCTGGTTTGAATTTGTCCCCATGGGGACACAATACCAGGAGTAATCGTCTGTTTAGTGGCTTGGACAAAGTTTGATACCATAACACGGTTATAAAACCTTCATTTTCTGTTACCAAAAGCTGAATATCAATGCTCAAATCTGTATTGGATTTCAATGAGTTATTTTGTCTATTGAGGCATTTGAATGCAAATTATATGTAAACCTTGTAACCATTCCCTTGATTCATATGTAGGATCTTCATGCATGTATTTTGGATTTTACCATTTTTTTTCAAGTTACTTCACAATTGGAATTGTTTTAAAAAACACGACAGGGAACAATTACGATAGACATCCGTTTTTTTTTGGCTAGAAAAAAAATCATTCATAGCAAAATGATTATCAAGCGTACAATTTGTATAATAAATTTAAACACGACGATAGGTTCCCTCACTGAGATTTAAACGGTTTTTGATTGGGGCACGTTTTGGTTTTTATGGGGTACTGAGAGCAGGTTAAATGGCGCTCGGGGTAATGCCACTTTATCTTTATAATGCTACCTTGCGTTAAATTCTAGCCTAAAACAATTTTGTTTTTGTTTTAATATTTTCTTGTTGATGGAGATTGATTCATATCTCTCGTCAACGCCACCTATTTTCCTAAGGATATATACAAAGGCGTAATAAATGTGATCTTTCATCTGAGATGGCACTGACAACCGGATTCGGTATTACCTTTAATAATAATATTAATATTTATTACAATGTAACGTATCATTCGTGCAGTTATACAGGTGTGTGTCAAAAAGTTGTACAAAAAAAACATGAGTTTGATTATTGTATTTTACAAATGTGCTAACATAAATGTCAAATCATAGCTTTTAAAATGTACTGTCATGCAGAATACAATAAAGACACATTTAATCGTGTGCATAGTTTCGTAAATACATTCAGATAATTGCTTCAAAATAAAAGAAAATATTGTTGACTCAATTTGGAATTGCACTGCGATTGCTTTTCAGGAATAAGGTGAAACAATTATTCCAGTTGCATTCCTGTGTGCAAGTGTAGGACGGAAGGTGTTCTAGAGAATATGGAAAAAAGTAACACAATTCTAGCAGTAACATCGCTTAGCCATCAGATATCTGACATACAGAGTATTTATAAAATGCCCGTTAACAGTTCATCAAACCATTCATAAGGAAGAATGAGATCTTGTTTTTACGACCAATATTGATATTACTGCCAGAGACATAATAGAAGTGAATTTTCTTCCTACCTTTTCGCCCACGTAGTATATTCCCCAGAAAAGCACAGAATGAAATGAGGAAAAAGAAGATAAATTAGAAAAAATACTAAAGACATGACTATCATAGTTAATTGGAGGTATCCCAAAATGAAAACCCATATTGCTTATGTTTCATCTGTAAATTATTGGTTATTGTGCAAAAATTCAGTTAAGGGATCAATACAATGCAGGATTTTATAATATATATATATATATATATATATATATATATATATATATATATATAAAACACAATACCTCAAATTTACATGTCAAGGTATGAATAATAATCAAATGCGAATTCATCATAATAATATGGCCAGCAAAATACTAAGTCAGGTCGTAGTTCCACTGTATGTGAGCATCGCTTAATGCCTCAGCCGAGCGATCTATATCTGTTCGTGTAAACCGCGGTTTCTGGGTCCCATTGCGTATCTTATGATCAGATGGACGATGTCAGGGGGTCCCCGATTCTTTTTCCCTCGGTGTTTACACACTTCGATTTATAAATGAGTATTTGCAGGCTATGAATATAAGATAACAAGGCTGATCTTCTAGATACTTGTTTTTTCCCCTCCTCTGGTCGTCCTTATTTTATCCTGATGTTTCTGTAAATGAGTAATTTTCTGGAAATCTTTCTCTCAGCCTTAGGGATACAGCCAAATGATCTCCCCATCCTCTTGCCGTCATCCTCAGCATCCCAGCTTTTATTTGTAAAATATTACTTCTTTTTCATCATCTCTCTATGATTTAGTCTAATCCAGGTGATTTGAGATGTTCAACTTCCGGGTGTAGCGGCTTTAAAATCCGTCCTCACCTTTTTGCTCTTTATTAAAGCAAAACAACCCTTCCATACTGTGAACCTCAGTTACCGTTATAAAATACAATCATTCTTCTATACTAATAATCGTTTCATTAGCTAAGGCAGGCCTTTCGGATGGTTTTGAAAATAGGAACCATAATTTTCACAGACATTCAGTTCTTCCTTCCAATTGTATGTTCTCAGTTATCAACATAAGATCTCTGTATTTTGCAATAAAAAAGATATATTAAAATTAATAAAAAGAAAAAAGGAAACGCATTTCTAGAAAAATGATTATTCTTCATGTGATTATTGATTAGCTGTACCAAAAATACAACAGAAAACATAAAAGATTAGCAAAGGACACATTTTCATTTATAAAGGACAGTCCATCCGCCTGGCCATCCCCTGATCTATTCCTTCAATTTGATCGATGGTCAAAAAATCTAATATTTTAAGTCGGTTTCATATTTATTAACTGTTATAAATAACATTTAATCATAAATATGTACGAGGGGATGTCTGAGGTCATTATAGAGCTCGTCTTGTCCTGTATTGAGGAAGCTGATTGAAATAGATATAGTGGTGTAATATTTAATTTCTTACTATGAACCAGACAGGTCGTCGAGCAGGCACTTACGACTGGTGCCGCTGTTTTTGCTGGTTTGAATTGGTCCCCACGAGGACACAATACCAGGAGTACTCGTCTGTTAAGTGGCCGTCCAGCGGTATTCACTCAGACCACGCGATACATCACACAACAAATCTCTTCCGCTGTACCCAGACCCAGAGTTTCACTAGGTAATAATCAAAAGCACATTATAAAGGCCTAAAGCAAGAAAATGACTCAGGTTCTTATGCCAATCTTCAAGTATTGGCATTTGGTAAAAAAATCAATTTCAATAAATCATCAAGAATGGTTTTCATTAGCCTGTCGTAAGGCAAGCAAAAAAGAGAACCGACTTTTTAGCCAGGTGGTCAAATATAAACGTTGAATTTCCAACGGACAATGGCTATTCTGCAAATGATATTACATCCAGCCATTAAAGAATTACAAGACTATCGATAGGTAAAAATAATGAAATAATGAAAACTTATTCGGAAGTATACATCTTTTCATGATAAAGACCGAATTTGTCAAGATTTTAGACGGTGACAGTTAATACTTTATCTCTTTAGTCTTTGTATTTTTTATGCCTCATTTTTTGTATGTAAGAATAATAACTACTTGTTCATTTTTGTTCAGGAAAAAAAATTTTATATACGTATAAGGTATATGGTCATAAAAAGTGAAACTTAATCACTCTTAGTAAACCATGCTTATCACTTGCTCTGTGTTTATTCACGTTTAAGTGAAAACAATTATAAAAATACTGTACTCCTACGTATTTCTTAATGTTCCTCTTATTACAGCTCCTCAGCATCTATATAAAAGCTGTAATTATTTTTTCATGATTTCTGTGCACAATTTTTGTGGATCACTATCGTATTACTGCCCTTGATGTATAGGCTTTGCCGCCACTGCCTGGCAACACAGCAGAGGGAAAAATGGTATAGTATGATCAGTAAGTGATAATAATCTAATAATGTTCTGCCAGGCATAAAACCTTCTTGATTTAGCGATATGAATTTTTAAAGAAAGGTTTTGTTGCTGGAAAACTTACTTTGGTGAGCTGCATCATTAACTCCCAAGGGGTTACAAAGAGGTTACACTTGAGCATGGCGATTTGGGGTCCCTTTTAGACCCGATGATATATTTATGGTAATTTGTGCTATCATTTGAGAATTCACTTGCTAACTGATGTCCCCACTCCGGGTAGTTTTAAGCCTGAGCAGTCCGAGTTGTTTTCTTTACGTGAATATCGTTTTATTCTTCTGTGTGGGCGCTGCGCCTTATCGCCCTGAGGCTGCAATGAATATGCAGAAGTTTGACGTCAGCAATTCTTCGAGATCCCTTAAGACAATTTCTATATAGGAAAAAAAGGGCCTGGCCACCATGCTGGTAGAAAGAACAATAGTCCATTGCTCGGACCAAGTTTGATACCATAACACGTTTATAAAACCTTTACTTTCTGGTACCAAATGCCGAGTATATATGTTCTAATCTGTGTTAGCTTTCAACGAGTTATTAACTCTATTGAGGCAAATGAATGCCAATTATATCTAGTTTTTGTAACCATTCCTTTGATCCATATGTCAGATGTACATGCATGTATTTTGGATTTTCCAAATATTTTTCAAGCTGCTTCGAATGGAATGGTTTTCCCAAATCCCCCGACAGGGAACAATTACGTACAATCAGTTTCTCACTAGAAAAAAAAAATCCTTCATAGCGAATATATTATCAAGCCTACAATTTGTATATTATAAGGTGCGGTTAAATCTGAAAGCATTAACCAACCCTACATGCATGGCTTTTAATCAATAGGTAGGCCATATCAGATTAATGAAACGTGAAATCACAAGTATAGTCTCTATAAGCTATAAGTCTCTGCCCTCTGAGTGGCAAGTTAATCAGCTTTTATTAATTTCATCTAATTGAACGTCCCTGGAGCGATAACTGATATAATATTTCAAACATGTTGCCATCCTTGAACATTGTGAAAACAATGGCGTTATTTAGGGATGAATTACATGTATTCTCATTTTACTTGGTTATACAAACGGATTTCTTGACAACACGTATAAAACAGTTCTGTAAACCACTTGACAAGCAGTAAACCTGACCGTTTATTCGACCTTTAAGTTGGGAAGAAACACGTCCATTCGGGATGGGCTTTTAGTGACGACCAGTTAACATCCTAATGTGTCTGCAGGATTTGCATGGCCATATCCAGGACGTATAATGGCAATTTCATGGTGCCTATTCAGTAGTGGTGCCCCATTCAATAACAAATAAGATGTTTAAAATGACTGTTCTGTTTGTAGCCGTGTTACAGGTTACAATTGGTCTCGGATATTGTATATGCACAGCAAGGCTTCGTTCAAATGCAACTTGGAGAATTAAATAGTATATTCAAATGTTTCAAATGAATCAAAATCAAGTACAAAACGATTAAAATTGTAAAATACAAATGCAATACAATATATCAATTTGGAATCGGATTTCCCTAAACTTTATTGATATATTAACATCATTATGAATTTTCATAAATGATTTACCAAATAATCGGGTTTCCCTTAACTGTATTGATATATTCACATCATTAAGAATTTTCATAAATGATTTACCAAATAATAACCTCAGTTTCTATCTTATTTTTGTCTTAAAAATATTAATAATGTGCTGTATTAAGATGTGTGAATTCTGCAGAAGTAATATCGGCAAAAGTTTAAAATAAATGAAATATATGATGGACTGTTGAAAATGATGCACCACAGTATCAGATCCACAGGAATGTCAAAACCCACATCACAGTATTAAAGGTGAGTATCATATTGACATAGGGGGCCTTTTTTCTTATGCATATGAATATCTCAAACTGCCATTTATCATCAGTTTAATATTTTGCAGTAGTATTATCAGAAACAGTTAAAAAAAGAATACCTTATTGATTGTTAAAATTATAATGAAAAAAAATGCACGGTTATTTTGAAGGTGGCATGTTGAAATCTCAGGAAGATGATTCATTCGAGGTCATTACAGATCTGTTTAAATGCAGACTGCCTAAGATTTGGAAACACTACACAGAGCAGATGTTTTCAAAGTTATATGGTATCAATAAAATACATGGAACTGTTGATATCAGGCATGGTAGAATATATTATAAAAGTATAGATACATGATCCTTTAAGGGTTTTTTCTTATTTATATATAAGACAAAACTTTTGCCCCCCCCCCCCGGGGGGGATCTGCTTCTGTTTAGACTTACAGTTGCACGCATTTGCATTTGAAAAGCAAATGTTTTCATGTTCTATTAAATATTTAAATTATTAAATATGGTGAAGAATTTGTATCATACAGGTATATAATACCCTGTTAGTTGTTGGGCATTAGGTCCACATACTTGTTTCAGTTATCTTAACAAATATGAATCGATACAGTTTTCATGTTCATAATAATATTAATAATAATAATAATAATAATAATAATAATAATAATAATAATAATAATATATGATTAATTATTAATATATAATTAATTATTTTTTTCTCTATAACACGTGTCTACCTGTCTTTAACGGTTTATCCGACACACAACTACACACATACATATCAAAGTGTGGATATCCCTGGAATGTTAGTTAGATGGTTATATACACAGTACCTAAGCTTGCTTTTGTGTCTGTCCTGTAGGGTTATATTCTGTACATGCAGACATGGGGTTAGTACGTCTAATTTGGAGTTCAGCTCCACTTCATTACAAGACACGTTGTAATGAGTATTACAAAATTAAATATTAAAACTAACGTTTAATTTTGTTTGGTATGTTTTCAATATCTCAAACACGTTACATCATACATTCTAGCGAGTAGGATTAAATATGAAATAAAACGTAACCTCTTCGGCTGCACAAAGCTATGAAATGCTACATTTGTTTAAAAAAAAAGATTGGTTGCTGTGACTAATAGATTGGTTGGACACATATCTATCAACTTGATTGGTTAAAAATAACCGATATATTGGTCATTTCAACCAATCTATTTATAGAGAGTATAATACACCGCACCTACCTTATTTTTAACAGGTTACATATAACCATCCATACTTCAACAATACAGCTTTAATTTCCTGATGTTGTCCTTGGATATTGATATTTGCTGAGCCTGCATGTATTAATATTACTGTACCAAGTGTGTCCTTCAGCTGTCAAGGATAACATCCATTACATTGCCGCTGACGTGGTTAATAAGTCGAGCTGGCCATGCCCGCATTGTGTATGCCTGACTATATGACAAATGAAATTGGGTTTGAGTTTCTACAAACAATGGTATACTACAGAGTGCATGTAAACTGGTGCACGAACGTTGACCACTCGCCAGTAGGGAATTGAATGCAAACCGTTCTTTAGGAATTGATTTAGAATTTATCGAGGCTATATAGCCATAACTTGAGCACTTAAATTAATTCTGTAGCTACAGTGACCTTAAAGCATTCACGGTGGCTCGAATAGGACACACAGTAAATTATTGTTTTCCTCGTTCCCACGAGATAGTATCTCATTAACGGGGACGAGAAAATTATCGCGCGGGAACGAGATACTATCGCGTGGGTTCGAGATAATAATCGCGTGGGAACGAGATACTTTCGAGTGGGAATGAGATAAAAAAAATAAAATTCATATGTCCTCTAGGAGCCACCGTAGAAGACTATATGACGAAGGCAATAATTTTTTTTAGAACTACATTATAACTAGTGTGTCATCGGCTTCTACGAGGAGAGAAGGCAGGAATGCCCGCATATTTTTTCATGTTTCGCGAATGTTTCAGTTAAAATATTTTTTGTTTAAATTGCATGAATCATAATGTTGCCTCAATGGGAGGTAATATGTTTTTCCTACAGTTTGTACAAACTTTTTGCGAAAAATACCTGGGGCTTTTGTTGAAAATAATTGAAGGATTAGGATAACACTCCGAGCGCAACTCAATAAATATTATGGTGGTCCGTAGTCCGAGTCATCCTATTAATTATTCGGTTTAAAACGTTTTTTAATCACCAAGAGACAATGTAACTGATCTGTTTGTCCCGGCGCAGGCCCAACATGTCGTTATTCACACAGCGGCGTACCTAGTCTTATTGCCGCCCGGGGCGGTCTTAGAAATTGCCGCCCCTCTAACAAAACATTATACAAAACTGGATAACATATTGAAACATATCATGTCAAATATCCTTGTTACAGGTTTGTATTTGACAGCAACGCAATAATGTGGATGGATTCACTGGCAGGGAAGTCTTCCTCCACATATTAAAGAGCAAACATCTCAACAGATCGCTCGGAGTTCAAACGTGTATATTTCATTATAAAGTGAACAAAAAGGAATAAAACGAATATATTGTAACCAAAACAGATTTAACTGCAGGATACACATACAATGTGATCTTTCATCATTCACGTAAACACAATTCATGATTACTTTATACTCAACTTGGGAAAAAACTTTATTTGGTGTTATTCCATTCTTAACGCATACAAATACCTTGTCACATCTATAATTCCACCTCTTGTTATCGCATATGACAGCAGGTACACCTAATAGAGCTATTGAGATATGCATGGTACTGCTGATTGCAAGGCACTTTATAGTCTTTATTAAAAAACGCGTAATTTCATGAGTTAGGCTTATATATATATGGGCAGGGCATGTTTAATTTTTTTACATAAAAAATTAAATGTTTGGAAAAACTGATTGGTTTAATAAAATTTCCTCAAAGTTAAAAGCATACCTTAATTCAAAGCTACATCAAAATCATTTTAGAATTATAGTGATTATGCACACTTTAACTCGAGGTTTTATTTATGAACTTATGACTATTTGTTATTCAATAAAGTATTTAAATAAATTTCAAGTAATTATATCATTCAAATACATATTATATTTTAATTTTAAATAATTTGTCACAATATACGACAATTATCTGTAGGTAGTGGATCATTAAACTGTTAATAACAGAATCAACAGTGCAGGTAAATATATCTTTAATTTAAGTTTTGAAATCTAAAAATAAAACTGATGCTTGATACGTATATTTAACAATTGGCTAAGCGGCCAGGGGGATTCATCCCGTCGGACAGTTATAATAGAATTATATCTTAAAGTTAAAATAATTCCTACATAGTTCTGGGTGTTCATTGTGTTTATTCACGTTACATAAAAGATCATGCAGGTCATGTTGGGTAATCAAAAGACACAGGCATTTAGGTAGTACTCATTATATACATGATAGTGTAAACGTCTGTATTTTAACGAGACTGGTGTGAGAGTAGGGAGAATCATTGAAAAAGGGCACTTCAGGTTGTTTCAGACCGTTTAAATATCATGGAATATCGGAAATTCTAGGGTTCTAGAATGGAAATTCTTTATACTTTCCAAGGAAAGAGCAACAAAATTCGTCAAAATATTGTTCCACAATGTGGACGACAGACACCCCACCCCCACCACAGGGGGCCATTGGTCTTCTGGCAGGGTTTTTCCCTGGTGATTACCAGCTGCTGCTAGGGATTTCTAACGACGACCGCCCTGAAATGCTGGCCTTTGCATAATTGGTCAGTTTATTGATGGCGTTCTGACATTGCAAGACCACAGATCTAACAAAGAATAACTACAAATATTTTCTCTTTTTTTGCGTATATCTTGCCTCTATAGAGATCTTCCACAAATAATTTAGTTGGTTCCAGAGCCCAGTTTTTAATCCTGCAATTCTTGAAAATGGGACAAAAAGGCAAAATTTGTACTTTTTGAGGAACTCCTTATGCCACTGATTATGTACTAAATCCTATAAATGCCGCCCCCAAAATGTGCAAATCGTTCGCTGATCATTTTGTAGATTCCACTGCCCAGTTTATAATCCCTGGAATACTTGAAAATAGGACAAAAATTGCCAAATTTGAACTTTTTGAGGAACTCCTTATGCCACTGGTTATACTAAATCCCAGAAATGCCACCCCCTCCCCCCCCCCCCCCCCACACACACACCAAATGTACAAATCTTTCGCTGATCATTTTGAAGGTTCAACGCCCCAGTTTATAATCTTTAAAATATTTGAAATGGGACAAAAAGGCCAAATTTGTACTTTTTGAGGAACTTCTTATGCAACTGATTATGTATTAAATCCCTGAAATGCCGCCCCCTAAAATGTACAAATCGTTCGCTGCTCATTTTGTAGGTTCCACTGCCCAGTTTGTAATCTCTAAAATACTTGAAATGGGATAAAAAAGCCAAATTTGTATTTTTTTGAGAAATTACTCATGCCATGCATTATACTAATTCACCGAAATGCCCCCCCCCCTATATGTGCAAACTGTTCGGTAATCTTTTGGTAGGTTCCACTGCCCAGTTTATAATTCCTGAAATACTTGAAATTGAACAAAATAAGCCAAATTGTACTTTTTGAGCAACTCCTTGTGCCACTCATTATACTAATTCCCCGAAATGCCGCCCCCAAAAAAGGGGCCGCCCGGGGCGGACCGCCCCTGCCGCCCCCCATTAGGTACGCCACTGTATTCACAAGTGCTAGAGGAAACCTTTAATGTAAATGGCAGAACGGGTGATCGTTCTCCCCTCGTATAAATGTGTTCGAGGGACTGCCTTATTCTGACGGGAATACCCGACCTTAAATGCAAAATTTCATGATGCAGTTAGTGAACCGTGACAAGCTCAGTTTAGGTTCACGTATACCCCGCGCTCATGTACCAGACACTAAGTTTGTCCTGGATCAAGATATTTTACTGCCGGGTGTATTTGATCTCTGAGTGCGTTTTTTTATTACAAGGTTAAATTACGCCAGTATAAACAAGGGTGTTCGGTATCTCCAAGCAGTCATGTAGTCAGGTCCACTCGATCGGAGTCTAAGTGCAAGTCTGAGTCCAAGCCGCTCAAGTCTGAGGCCAAGTCCATCTTCTTCGAGTCCAAGTCTATCTTCTTCGAGTCCGTGTCACTTGGAAACAAGAAAATGGAAATTTGCGATTATCATACGTATTTTTATATAAGCTGACACATGCTATTTATTTTTGTTATATTCTGTTACCAGTTTGCACATGTATACAGAAAACTATAATTATAATACAATATGTAACAGGGCTTTGTTATACCGGACTCGGGATTGACTCCGCCTGCGTGTTTTCTCGAGTCCTTACCTCCTAGTTTAAGAACAAGTACGAGACCAGGACCCTCGAGTCAAAGTCCGAGTCCCTGAAAAAGTGAACTCGAGGCCGGACTCGAGTCATATTCCAGAGTCGAATCCTATATCATTGCCTAAAACAAAAGAGGAAAAAGACCGCCCACTGAAAAGGGTCGTAACATATCACCCTTGATGAGGTCACAGATTTTACTACTTTGTCGGTTGTCAACATCGCACTTTAACTGTTGCGTCAGTACTTTCTCCATTAATGCATCAATATTATTATAAAAAACATAATCCCTCTTACGTGTTATTTATTTGTCTATTGTCATTTTTCTTGTAAATATTCCCATCATTATGGCCGTTATGATCAATATTTTATCCCTAGGTTGAAAGACATTGATACATTTGAAAAGTTGAATAAATTTATAAAAACTACTATTTTTATTGTGACAGATCAATGTATGTTTAACTTCATAAATCAGCTTATTATACTTGCAAGATAAATACAAGTTGACAGGTTTAGAGAATGAGATATTTGGATGAGATATTTTGAGACATTCTACAGAGTAATTTTCATAAATCACAAAGACAGACAATATTTTATCGGGTACCTTAACATCGCTTATTGCGGTATTCGTATAATCAGACTTTCTTGAGAAGGAAGCAAAATATACCATAAAAATGTTGCGGAGATTTATTAAAGCCTTGACTAAACTGACATTTCAGCAATTATAATCTTCCTGCGGAAGCTGGCACAGGAAGATTGCTTCCTGTTTCTCTGGCCATGCGCTCCCGCTAGCTTATTATTGTTTGTGATTATGCGCTCAGTTTGTTACGTCCGTGACGTACGTGACATTGACAAACACTACGCCCTCCACGTCTTGATTTTAACGGGAAAGTCATTAGTAAGCGTCAGTAAAATGGCAGTACATGGTAAAGAACGTGCCAGAGAGGAAGAATGTGAGACAGGAGCCTGAGGAGAAAAGGATTGTAACAGGAAAAGAGCTTTTGTTAGTCTTCTTGTGGGTTTACACTGCATGACAGAGAAGCGGAAATTTGTCGAGTCGGCAGAAAACAGACTCGTAATAGAACTACTCAAGTACAGACAATAACATGCTTTGGAAAAGAAATATTGTGAATTTGGCTCCTGCAAAATTAGTTTTCGGTGTTTAAATCTCGTAATAAATAAGCAAAAAATCCTTAAAATTACACATTTTGCATCGTCATGCGACTTCTTATGGTTTTGACTGTTTCATACATTACATAAGGGAGGATTGCTCTTCTTAAATATGAACAAACAAAGTCTTCTACTATTTTTTGTACATTTTTTTAAAATATTCTTAAACTGTGCGGCTACAAAATCTAGTATGTTAAGAGTTGTTGTATTATTAAGCATAGAAAACGAGGGTAGTCTTACTGAGTAAATTGATAATGAAAAAAAGTTTTGACAGCCCTCTTAACCTTGAACTGCATTTATTGTTAGAAAGGCTTTTCGACATATAACTGTGTGTTTACCCGTGCACTTGTACAGTTTTCCAAAGCATATGGCTCTGTTGGACGTGAATAAAAAGAAAAGCCTGATTTTTATACCATTTATATATTTTAGACTGATTTTTATACATAATAATGATGGGGGAGGGGTTCACAACATGTAAAAACTTAAACGTTACAACGAAATCTGAACAACCGCCGTTAAGCTTGCCTTCAAGAAAATATTCTAATAATTTATTGATTACGAATACATCACAGGAGAGCGTAACATGCAGCATGTGTATGTAGAACAGAATCATAATGGAGGTTATACTGCGCGGAGAGACCGTGAGACGAAGTGTACCTGAATCATACAGGCCAATATACAAGACAGAAACAGAGTGTATCGGGATCACACAAGCAAATACAACAAGCAAAAACTCCTTACCCAAGCAGACAGGGTGAACAACCTCTGAACAAAAAGCCATATGTTTTGTGGCCCATCCACTTGAAAAACACCCAGTTTCGACGGAAAAGGTACGATATGGATTACCCTTTCGCCCTTTGCTCAATTTTCTTGGCCAAAAGTTAATACAGCTTAAGGAAAATAAAATCTGTTGATGCTTTACATGGCCACGGTCCGGAATGTATCATTCAATTGTCATTTTAACTAGAAGTGACAATGGTTAACTCACTAATGGGATAGCAGTATACGTGATTTGTGGTAATCAAAGCTGAAGCCTAAATGGCGGTAGGGCGGTGTATACGATTATTCTAGTCATGCGAACGAACCCTTGAGCTAAATGTCGTCTGCTGGATTGAGCAGACGACATTCCAGAGGAAAGGGCGGGCTCGAGGCTAGTTGCCTCATTTTCATAAACTCATGTGAATTACGGATAATTGATGGGCTGTTAAGTATATCATGATCATTAATAGAAGGCGTCACATCATTCACCAGTTTTATAAATAGTCTTTTATCCTTGTTTTCCAGTCTAGCAATTACTCTACTGCTTGGGATACCTCTCAATTATCGAGAAATAAAACGAACCCATTATGAAAATTGTTGTCTATTGTGGAGAGCTGGCCTGTGGGTGGATTACATATACCCAGACGCTGGGAATAGCCATAAATTGATGAGGTAAAGAGACTTGTCAAATTTAACAACGACGCCCGGAATGTTTCACCTTACTTCTCATTATATTGGGAGTGGAGACCATACATCTACTTATCCCCTGTTTACTGCCGTTCGTGCACTGACGTTCTTTGATCAATCAGTTCTGCAGGTAGCGCAGTGACGCTGAGGTAGAACACACAACAACATGTGTCACTGTTTCCTGTATTATACTTTTATTACAGTTGGTAATCTAGTTGGTTTAATGGTAACTTTAGTCAAAACATAAACGTAAATCACCTTGAACCTTGCACAGGCTACTTTAAAAGTCATTTTTATGCAGAGGCACTGTTTTGAAAACCACATTAAATGACGCTCAGGGAAATTTTTCCTCCTTCGAGGTCTTTTTTAAAAATTATCAATTAATTGGTTGAAGCCTCCTCGGTATTATGATGCTACCTCATATGTCCTAGATTATATTTAATTTCATATTCTGTAATATTTCTTAGTTCTTTAATACTCGTGAGTCCACAGTACATTAAGTTGCCTGTCTTAGCTATACATTTCATGTTTAATATCATATCTAGCTGAATGATTTTGTTGGGAGCCACTTTTATCATATTGTCAATGTAAATTGTATATGTCATTCATTTGCATTGTATAAATTGTATTTTCCAACGGGGCCCTGTGACAGATCAGATAATCTCGTCTGGACGTGTTAGCCTAAATAAACATGACAATAATAATAATCATGATGATAGGAAATAATAATAATAATAATAATAATAATAACAATTAAATAAAATAATTTCTTTAAATGATCCTTTACCATTGAGAGAAAGGTTATAGTGGCCGAAACTAAGAATCCTTCACAAGCTTTAATACCGCCATTGTTTTTTGCGGGAGATCCAATTTGTGATACAACCATGCTTTTGATGAATTGTGACACATTTTTATCTGGCCTCGCATACTTGTATAACTGGCTTGTAGAATACCGGTAATGACCAGGATTATGGCGGAGGTAATTATGTGGTCTGTAACCGCTTACTAGTTATTCCTACGGATGTGCCACAGCAAGTTGTAGTTGCCTCTGTCTTGAAAGTATTCAAATGACGATTCTAGCATTCGAGCATGTACATCGATAAATGAAATTTAATGGGAAAAGGATTTTTTGCTTCATTTATGTAAAATTCTTCATGAAATATTCAGCATCAACGGTATAGTTTTCCGAAAGAAAAGAGTCTAATGAAGAGTCAGAGGGTAAAGTTCCATCGAAAATCGCATTGAAAATATGGATAGATTTCTGACTACGTATATACGAACAACGACTGATCATGTGATTCAGAGCAAAGTCATACGAGTCAAGATATAACTGCGGGTACAGTAGGAATAAAAATGCACATTTTGATTTGAATTTAGACAGTGTTTTTTAGGGGAGGGGGGGGGGTTAAAGTAACGGGCTCTTCACAGCGAAAATGCCATAAAAGGCTGGAAGCCATTATAGTGCCGTTTTCCGTGTGACTGAAGTCACGATTCACACTAAGCCTGATCAATCCAATATAAATGCCTAATGAGTCAGTGAAGCACGGTATATTCAGCATGTAATAATTATAATATAATAATTATGCATTCCTCTTACCAGGTGTTATATTCTGTTGTTATATTTCTTTTATTTTGTGGTATTTTTTCCGTTCTCAAGTCAAGAAATTACATTTATCATTTATAAAGTAACAGAAGAAACCCTTTGTTAAAGTAATCAATAGGATGTACGTCATAACATGTGGGCGAATTACGCATGTTCGGCGGGTTCACGTTGGACACACGGATAAAGTACTGAGCTAACTTAGGTAACGTAATTGGCAGCAATGCCCACATTGTTTAACATTTTATTTTTATCCATCCTCGCGGGGGAGGTGTAAGAACTATACTTGCTAACAATGGTATCGGTCGAACGGTGTAATGATTTCAAATACAGTAACGTGGGGGGGGGGGGGGGGGGGGCACCTCCCCTGAGATCTGAGCATTCTTAGACAAATCTTTTAAAAAATTTTGCAGTATTTGCAAGAAAATTCAATTTGGTCTGGCGAATAAAAAACACCTATGGAATAAAAATTAAGTTTCTGTGATGAGAGCTTATGTTATAAGGAAAATACCCACAGAAATGCCAATTTATAGCAAGTATTAAAAAAAATGTCAACACCGTAGGAGGGCGATTTACCCTCCCGCACCCTCCCCTACGTTATGCTTCGCTCTGACAAAGCATTTTCTGCCCGAATTTGCTAAGCATACGGCCCTGAAATAACCCTGCGTAAAATTAACCGCTGTGATCTGAAATAGTTTACAGATTACCATCTGGGGATGTTGGATTTCACCCTACCCCTGCGAATTTTTTTACAGTCACTCTAAAACCTTTCTTTATGTATGTTTACTTATAATTCCTGTGATTTCTTCCTGTTGCATTTCTCTTATTAGATTGGATATTCATGTATTCGGTTTCACCCTACAACCTACGGTTTCATTTTAAGCCACTTACATTTATGTGTGTTTATTTACATGTCATTGTGATTTCTTATTAATTGACTTCCGAGAGTAGATTGGACATCGTAACGTGAAATAACACCTGAAATCGACCTAAGCTTACCGGGGGATAACCTGATATCGAAGGAGGTACCCTGAAGTCTTAAATTGGAAGAGTCAGCAGTCAGCACGTGTACTACGTGTCTTTTTACCTGTTGACTATAACATCGTCTGGATATCCAGACTGTTCAAATAAAAACCGACCCCGTTTTTCTGTCTGGAGACAACAGTATTTGCAGTGGGAATAATAAGGCTGCAGGAGTAAAATCAGTTGATTGAGGTATCAAGCGCCCCAGCGGTTTAATTTTGTTTTATACAGCTTTGACGGCTTTAAACTGTGCTTCTTTTTGGCTAACTGATTATGGGAAGTGCTTTGGCGATCTTGCTGAATGTTTTACCTCACATTAACCTGAATTTAGTGTTCTGTTTTCAACTCTCGTTGGACCGTTGGTCGAACCTCTCTGTTACGGAAATGACCTTTTTGTTGGTTATATAAAAGGATCGTACAATATAGTCAGTGGAGGGAAAATAAAAAAAAGTCTGATCTACATTTCACAACTTTTTTTTCTTTCAAGCAGCCCATGTTGAAAAGCTGTAACCTTATTCGCCGATTCCAGGTAGTCCTAAAATAGTCATCTCTTCTAGCAAGCCTCACACTTTCAAATTAGTTAACACAAATCTCTTTTTCCCAGACGCGACATTTTGATTCTTTACTTTCAGTCTACTGCCAACGACCTCCACCGTCTCCTAGCAACCAAGTTCTGGACAAAAACAAAAACAAAATGTAAAACATCTTAAAGCTGGGTGTCGGATATCAGAACAGATGAGGGGAAAATCAGCGAGTTTAAAAGGAAATAAATTGGTATGGTTTGCGTGGTAGTAAACACATTCCACGTGTGTCTATTTCCAATAAAAAGGCTATGTGACCGGAGGTCCGATTTTGCGCGTACGTGATAGATCACAAACAAAGAGTAGTCCAAACTAGTCCACACATTGACCCTCATGTCCTCATATATATCTCTGCTGGAAGGACTTAATGGTCCAATGGCCGAATGTATATTCATTGTAGAACCTGTCGCGACAGATTCGTACGATAGGTTAGGGGGCGGGTAACACAGGTCGTGTATCGAGTTCCTGATCTGAGTCACCGCAATATGCGATGTTTCAGCCAGCGGGAACGTGCATTACATTTTAAGGATCAATTCAGTCACTGACGGTCCGGGTATATCTCCTGATTGAAAGGTGTTATGGCCCAGGCGATGCATGTGTTTATGTTGACGCCTGTGCTAGCTTTTTTAAACACTCGTTCATGTACAGGACTAAGCGGACAGTTTCAGAGCAATTTATTTGCAGGGGCCAAATTGTTTCAAAGAAGATACGCTATTTTTCGTCTTAATGCAACATGCATTATAGGCGATTAAGTTCCTTTGAATAAACGGATATTTGGTTACACGGATAATCAGTAAACGTTTTAAAAACAACAAGTATATATATTGTTATAAAATCGTCGCTGGTATGTCCGTGAAAATGATAGATTATCCAACTAAGTTGCAACACAGTTGACCACAGTGAATATCTGTTGTGTTAGAGAAGATGTAAATCCCAGCACACCAAAACTCAAATTCATTGCAAGTGCAACCTACACCGTAAACAGTGAATATTTATCAAAGTAGATTTGAATTATGTTCAATAGGTGTAAATTATTCTCAATAATATTCAACCTGTTTTCTTTCTGTATTTCTTGTTACACAGAAATCTAATTATATTCTTTTATCAAATATTTTGTAAATTGATTCATTACAAATTGAACCAAATTAATTGAAATATAAATTAAAAATAAAACGGGCATCATCACATTCAATTTTACTGCTGTTAGTATTTGTAGTTACCATCTCCTCGGAATCCGAGGTACATTACATGAACATTAAAATTCTGAAGAAATTATAATAAAATAATTGAAACACCAGTTTCCTAGTATTGTGTAATATTTTTTAAAGTCTGACATATAACATAAGATCATTTTTGCAAATTAACAACCAGACCTTGCCATTTGCAGGTTGACTATTTTATTCCGAGAATAAGCTCAAGGCATTATTAATTGGATTTTGTTCTCATGCAAATGATATTATATGATATAAGAATAATCCATCATAAAAGTTTTTCAACACGTATTGGCTCAGGTGTATAATTCATGAGGATTATTAGTTAATTTACTTTTTGATAGTCTGGCGATCAAGGCTCAGGGAAATAACTCGGCTCTATGTATAGTGCATTCACCTCAAGACAAGGTACAATTACAAGACAACACCACCGACAAATAGATACTTATGCCTTTGTCTCCAAGTCTGGTATTACTGACTGAACCCTTTAAAACACACAGAATATCAATCGAAGCAGCTGATCACATGTATTATAATTATTATCATAATTCCTATTTTATTATTCTTATTATTTTCATTATTATAATTAATTTTATAATAATAATTATTATTTTATTAATATATATTATTATTATTATTATTATTATTATTATTATTATTATTATTATTATCAATTATGTTAAACCTTATGTTCAACCTTTAACTCTCCTATTTCAGAATAAACGGAGGACTGGAGAAATGTTCATATTAGTAATTAAGGCATCGCCCATGTATCGGCAAAAAAATGATACAGCGAGGTACGTGTATGGCTAAAGAATATCTTACATTTATAAATTGAGGATACCTTTAATTTTTTAAGTTAATACTAGACCGGTAACGATACATTATTTCATGCCACGATACGCATCGCGGTAACTCACGATACGACACATGGTACGATACATACAGGCAATACATGGTACGATACATACAGGTAATGCATGGTACGATACATACACGTAATGTCAGAATTCAGATTCCATGTCGTTACTCTTCTTTGTTCAGGTTCGCCCTGTCGTAGTCTTTACATTTCATGAATAATCAATAATAATACAGCACCAATGCAGAATAAACCTTTTTTTCTTACCAGTGACGTGTCGCCTTAACATGCGATGGGCAGCTAACTGTTATTAAATGCTGGAGGTAGTAATTTAACTGTTTGACTTCGTGTTGGATGGTCATTTAGCATCTTTGTATCGATGTCAGTAAGATATCTCTTTTTGTATTGCGATGTATCGGGGTCCGGTGAATTTAAAGCCAGTTTTCACCTAGCTTTGCTGTAGAAGTGATCACTGGCTTACTCTGTGAACACATTAATGAATTTGAAGTAATTACAAAGAAAAGTTCGTATATCGCCCCCTGAGACAGATGTATCAGCGTGTTTATTTACAAGCTGGTACCTACATGGGCCAATGTTGACAAACAGAGAAACTATGTAACTTAAGGCGGTTGGTTTCATATGTGCGGAAGCTGAAAGGTCATCAGCTACAAAACGCCCTTTTGAAAACTCTGGCTCGTCTGACTTGCTGCCAGATGTCCTTGTTGAGTGTGTTTGGATTATTTTGCCGGGTCCCACATGTTATAAACACGTAAAAAAGACAAAACGAACCGGCGCCTTTTGGCAAAGCGTTATAAAAGGTTCCTGGAATTATTTGTAATTAAAAGTAATATCGGAATTTGCTGCTTTAAGGCAAAAAAATTAATAAAAGGTATGGTTCTCAGACACCACCCGCGTCAATTTAAACTCCCCGCATAAAAAAAATTATTTTGATTTTCATCTTTCAAGAAGATAAGATAAAACAATTTTGATAAGATTGCCTTTCTTATGTAGTGCTTTTACCTGTTTAGCCAAGAAAAATCTGTTATTTTCATGCTTTTCATTGATCATATGACATTTTTATCGAAACATACATAAAGAGTAAAAAATATAAAATATCGCCCGCCCGCACTGATTTCTGAAAAAAAGAGACTGAGAGCCAGATTTTTTTGGCCTAATACAATTATTTTATTTTGCTTTTATATACTTTTACCGAAAGAATATCAACCATTGGTTGGTGGTTTGCAGAGTTGGGTCCAAAAGTAATTGTAATTGAAGTAATTGTAATTGTAATTGAAGTAATTGTAATTACAATATTTTTTTCAAGTAATTGTACTTGCAATCGATGATATTTTGAAATCCTGAAAAGTAATTGTACTTGTAATCGATTACTTTTGAAAAGTACTTGTTATCACGGATGGGGTAAAATGTGAGGGTAATATACAATTACAGCATTCAAAGTAATGGTATTGTTAAAGATATAAAAAAATTGTTGATAGTTTCTTAGTACAGAAAGCTCATTTTACTATAGAACAATTACTTCATATGCCCTGCTAGGTGGCCAGATAATGCAGGGCTGATTTGTTATAGGCCTGTTATCACTTGGTCTACAACTGACTGTAAGGACACAAGTTTGCCAGCTGTTAGATACTAGGGAACTAGTGCATGGTGCTGATTAATTTACTGAATAGATCAGTTCACATACGGAGATTACCAATTGTCTTGCCTTTGATCACTAAGTTAGTCTTAATAAGTGATCGCCCAATGCATAGGGGTGCTCATCATGTAGCCACTATTAGATCGTTTTTCAAGTTATAGAAATAAACCCAAACATATCAGCTGAAATAGTAATAATAATCGCAACAGAAGGCAAAGTTATATTCAGTTTAATACATGTACACTTATTTTCTATTCCCTGTTAGGTCATTAAGCAGATGAACAAATATTGCTTAACAAGCTTTGTTCTTTTCCAGTGATCGCCTATATGATGTACCGATTGTTAAGGCAAGTTATTATACAAATGATAACCATTGGTGCAAATTGCATGAGAGTACTGCATCGCAGGTATCAGCCCAAGCTACCTAATCAACTCTATTTGGCTCTTGATGACTAAAAATCATCCATACATATAGGGATAGATAGAGATAGTATATTATTATTTTGACATGTACATCATATATATCAAATCATATATTTACAGGAAAGTTGTTAATTTAGATGACCATTCAATCGTTTGATAATTAATGCTGAATTTTAATAACTTGAAAATATACCCTTGCACCAATATTTGACAGATAGTATTGTAATGTAACTTTTTTTAATAATTAAGTAAATTAAAAATGTCTCATTACAAAATATTTTGTTATTAAGTTAAGTAATATAGTAATAAATGTCACTTAAAAGTAATAGATGAGAAACTGGGCGATAGTAAATTAGTAATAGCAATAGCAATATAATAACAGTGAAACTAACAGTAATATTTACATATTAACATATTGAACGAAACCCAACCCTGATGAGTATGTTCACATTTTTTTCAGACTAAACATCCAGGAGTCAGCATGAGCAGAGAACTGTCTACACCAAACAAATATGTAACACTGTTCAATGATTTTGGAAAGACTCATGTATAGAGTGCATTCACCACTGTGTGATACATATTTTATCAGATTTTGATATGTGTGTATACTAGAAATAAACAATGTACTTCAAAGTTGTTTTTGTCACTATCACAATGTAAATACCCTGAAAGCACAAAAGTAATTGTAAAAGTAATTCCAATTACTTTAAAGTGTATTTGTAATTGTAATCCATTACTTTTTTAAAAACACAAAAGTAATTGTAATTGTAATCGATTATTTTAAAAAGTAATTGTATTTGTAATCGATTATTTTAAAAGTATTTGGACCCAACCCTGGTGGTTTGTCTGGTAAATAGACTCCAAACGGTATGTATGGATTATTCTGGGTTAGGATAACAACCAATGAATATTACTGAGCTAGATTGGAACACCATACTATGTTTTTTGTTTAAATATTTGTTTTTCATTGCAGTTATAATGTAATTTGAGAACGAGAACCTTGTTATTCACTTGTCGTCTACAAAATATTGAATTACCATTGAACAATTTCATTTCCATATCATCAACAAAACCACCAGTATATGCACATTCGCTAGTGCTTATCTGTAAGTGTAATTTAATTTTTTTAGAAATTAAACCAATCAAAACTTATACTCTTGGGAATATAGTCACATATGTTTTTATGAAATCGTAGTTGTATAATGCTAAGATATCTGAACATAAATAAGGATGAAGTAAACGTTTAATCAGTGAGCATCCGAAGAGAGAGAGGGAGACAGACAGACAGACAGATTGTTCTAAAAATAATCTGTAAAGAGCCTCAAGGCTATACTAACATACACATATTAACATTACAAAATGTTTCTTACTGGAACTGTCATTGCAAAGTTACATTGACCCAGTATAAAACAGCAAGAATCAGCATGATGATGAAGGCTTAGCGGGGTTACCTGCTTGAGGAAGAAGACTACGGCCGAGAGAAGAAGAGGATGGGGCTCAGCACCCTGGCCGAGATAACAAGTGTACCAGGAATGCTAGGCAAATTCATACATAACTGCTGCATGCAGAGATAGGGATGATAACATGCAAATCTGGAGGTTCATTTTGTTTAATTAAGCGTGTATTATTACTCCGCCCCTGTACACCCATCAAACAATAGTACCATTGATAACCGCATGTCTTCCCCGTGTAAGTACCTAACATTGTAAATACCGGGTTACTGACCAGGGGCTCAATGGTTTTATGTTTTTCTTGGAGAACATTTAGATGTCCGATTCCCTCACTCTCGACTCGCAGATTGATTCCTCATCATGCGATGAATGCGGATTATGGGTGTGGACTAAAGGTCCCTGAAACTGTATCTAGCCGTGAAGGGCATGTAGATACCTGAGACATGGCAGTCCATGCACTGATCTGTTCATCCAAAACAAAGGATTCTATATAATATAAAAATATTAGTCCATCTGTCAATTCCCACTCGGGTCAATATCTCAGTGACGCTCGTATTTTGCCAATGTACTGTCGAAGCGCATAGTATAAAGGGACAGAGACACCCACCTACAGAGAATATGCATCTATAAAATTACGTCCGGTTTCAGTAAAATCATTCCTATCTTAATGATAACTGATCAACAAGGTAAATGCGTAAGGTAATCCGTGCACATCATGTGTCTGGCCCTTTAAAAAAGGTGTTTGATATAAACAGCAAGTGAGAATTAAAAAAAAAAAATTAAACGTGAAGAGAACTCACAAGAACGTGTTGTCCTGAATGGTAAAACGGTCTGGGGAGGCAGTGGGGGAGTTGAATTAATTATAACATATGTAATGTGAACACAGCCCCGAGAGTTTAAGTCGACACAATACTGACGAGTTAAGCAGATTAAAAGTACCATGGCCTGAAAATCTCCAAATAAAACTAAGTGACAATTTGAAATAGCTATCGTACAGCCATAGTACATTTGTACTTTCAGTTTGCTCTGATAGTTACTGCTGACTTTAACGCCACAGCATGGCCCATTTGATGATGTTATTCACCAAGAATCACTTGGAATGCTGTGGTCTTGCACCCTGCGGGTGCTGAAGCTGATGTTATTACGACATCTGGCATTTCTACAATGCTCTTACTAATGTAGGTTATAACATTTCCCCCTGGGTTTCGATTTTCTAATTGAACAGATGGCCGCAGTACGGATACCGACCCTTTCAACACTTTTATAGAATTAGCTACCAGAGGCTTTTTCGCCATAGAGACTTTTACAGAATCTTGGGATATTTTGGATCCAGTCTTTTCTCGTTTGATGTGCAGTCATTTACTAATGGAACCAGTGGCTTTTTTAATCGATCTGTGTAATTACTCGCTTTGAACTGTATTTTCCCTCGATTTGTTGTCATGTTTGTGTGTTCAATGATCAGCTGATTTGGATTCTGGCTCTGTTTATTCATCTGCGGCTTGGTGAAATAAGGAACCGAGATGAAAAGTTGTTCTCATTGTTAACCGATTCTGGGTTTCAGGGTTGTCTGGTTTCCGTTTCTATTGAAATAAAAAGAATATGATAATACTGTAAATGTTTGTAAGTAACTGTCACCATATTCAGATTTTCTGTGTATCGAATGTGTATGGTTTTCGCTATGGAATACCACAGCCCATAAGTCTACACAAGTGAGTTGCCTCTTCCCTATAATTATGATTTTAATTATATTTGTTGTCATTACGTTTTATAATCATTCTTTTTTTACCTTTTTTTGCATGAAAAATGACAAATGATAAATGCAGGTGTAATTCCATTGATTCATATATTTATATATAATTTCATGCTGATGAGTTTTGCGTGAGAGTATCTGAAAACTAACTCCGGATCTAAACGTCATTTTCACTTGGAAAAAAACCCCTATGCTGTACCGATTAAATAAATTATTTGCACCTCCTAAACCACAGCCTTGCACAAAATAATTTCCGATATAAGCACTTTTTGTGAAGAATATCGCGACTCTTACGTCAGTGGCTAAATATGGGAAAAACGGAAGTCTCTATTTTGATCACCGGCTACTGTTTATATATTCTTAGTCAGCTTATCTCCTTCTTCTTGAGCAGCAGTTGAAGCTTAAATTCCCTGTGCCGCAAACAGATTTTGGTAGTTTCGATTACAGCACTTGACTGTGACATAATTCTAATCCCCCCGACAAGTCAGCACCCACGCAGACATTCCTTCAGTTTACCATCACCAGATAAACCCACTAAGCCGTCTGCTCGCGTTCACTAGTTTCTGATCCCCGAAACAGACACATTATATACAGTCACGTGATCTGTGTAGGGAGAGGAAGAAAGTTTTCATGTGAGGGATCCCAGACGTCACAGTCAAAATGGGAGTCGTTTTATTATGAATATGATCGCTGCTGTAGCCATATCATTAACCACTTCCGCTCGCCTCTTCAAAGTACTCGTTGACCTACAGTAAATATCCCACAAGGGCACCTGATCACCTACCGTAAATCCGACACCAGACGAAAGCCCTGTGGTCTTTTGGAAGGACTGTATCTAAGTGGTACATTTATAATAGATCGACCGGGAGTATACGTACACGGTACGAAATACCAGCACAACTGTGTTTATTCTGGATAACCCAACAGTGACCTGTAAGTCATTCGGTACATGTCAATAGATAACGAGTCCACCAAGAAAAACATAAAAGTTGGCAGTCTTGAATACAATCTCGGAACCAGCCATCAATCGACAAAGTCCATTGCTCAGGTCACTAAACTTACCGGCTGAAGTACCGTGGTTCCCATCCTGTCTTGCTTCAATGGATTCAGATGTAATCTACTATAAAAGTCGGTTATCTTCCTTCAGTTGCTGATGTGACCTTTCAGGGCCACAGCTGAAAACGCGGTATTTAAACGATTCCTTGGAGAAATGCGCTGTTCAAAGAAATCGCGCTGATGTTTTAGCAGGCGACCATGAAGGACAAATTTTCCCGAGCGCTGAATACCGGCATTTTAATAGCTTGCTTGGCATTATCAATGACTATCTTTTCCTGGGTCGGCTTACTGCAGATAGGAGAAAAGAAATCAAAAGAAGCAAATTTATTGGATTATCACGACAATTGTACGATAGTTTTCTCACTTAGTATATTGACTAAATAATCTTATGGTTTCACATTTTGTCTGTTATACCCATGTAAACATAAAATTAGACAATAATATAACCAATATTAGGTAAACAATAAGCAAATATGAAACTGTGTCTCTATTTTTTACTATCATTTTTAAATTTATTACAACATACGGTGCTTGATTTAGACATGCCTTTTTTTCTTGCATTTTTTTCTTTCTTCTTTAAATCCCAATCTTTTAAACACTGGTACCTGCGTAACGACAGCATGGTAATCTGCGTAAATGATTTCAATCCTCTTTATTCATATTTAACATTAAAAAACAAACTTTCATTCAATTCAACTCTTTACTGTTTATACTATCATCATGTTATATAATCGAGTTTGTTAAAGTCTGACCACAAATCAGTTTTATTGCTTATTCTAAATGACCCCTTTCTTCTGTCTGGAGACAACAATATTTGCAGCGGGACTCATAAGGCTGCAGGAGTAAAATCATAGTTGATTGAGGTATCAAGCGCCCCAGCGGTTTAATTTTGTTTTATACAGCTTTGACGGCTTTAAACTGTGCTTCTTTTTGGCTAACTGATTATGGAAAGTGCTTTGGTGATCTTGCTGAATGTTTTACCTCACATTTACCTGAATTTAGCGTTCTGTTTTCAACTCTCGTTGGACCATTGGTCGGACCTCCCTGATGTGGAAATGACCTTATTGTTGGTTATATAAAAGGATCGTACAATATCGTCAGTGGAGGGAAAATAAAAAATTCTTATCTACATTTCACAACTTTTTTTCTTCGAGCAGCCCATGTTGAATAGCTGTTAGCTAATTCATCGATTCCAGGTAGTCCCAAAAAGAGTCATCTCTTTTTAAGCCTCACACCTTCAAATTAGTTAAACCGTTATCACAAATCTCTTTTTCCCAGACGCGATATTTTGATTCCTTACTTTCAGTCTACTGCCAACGATCTCTACCGTCTCCTTACAACCAAGTTCTCGACAAAAACAAAAAAAAACCTGTAAAACATCTTATAGTCGGGTCTCGGATATCAGAACATGTCAGGGGAAAATCAGCTAGTTTAGAGGGACAATCAGAGCAACATTTTGCCTATTCGTTCCCACTTTCAGTTTACTTTTGCCTTGTACAAAAATTCCCAGGCACAACCCTCCCAGCACATGGTCTCAGGAACTCCCTGTGAGCTGTTTAACACCTTGTTATGGTTTGCGGAAAATCAACGAGTTTAAAAGGAAATAAATTGGTATGGTTTGCGTGTTAGTAAACACATTCCTCGTGTGTTTGTTTCCAATATCAAGGCTGTGTGACCGGAGGTCCAATTTTGCGCATACGCGACAGATCACTAACAAAGAGTAGTCCAAACTAGTCCACACATGGACCCTCATGTCCTCATATATATCTCTGCTGGAAGGACATTATGGTCCATAGGCTGAATGTTTATTCATTGTAGAACCTGTCGCGACAGATTTGAACGATAGGTTCAGGGGACTCAGCGGAAATTAAACGGGTAACACAGGTCGTGTATCGGGCTCAAGGCCTGAGTCACCGCGATATGCGGGAATATATGAGAACGTGTATTACATTTTAAGGACCAATTAAGGACCAGTATCTCCTGATTGACCAAATTGTTTCAAAGAAAAAATGCCATTTTTCGTCTTAAAGGAACATGCCTTATAGGGGATTAGATTCCTTAAAATAAACGGAGATTTGTCATACTGGTAATCAGTAAACGTTTTACAAACAACAAGTATATTTATTGTGATAACATCGTCGCTGGTTTGTCGGTGAAAATGATATATCCAATTTAATTGCAACACAGTTGACTAGAGTGAATATCAGTTTTGTTAGAGAAGATGTGAATGTCGGGACAAATTCTCAAAACTCAAAATCATTGCAAGTGCAACCTACACCGTAAACGGTGAATATTCATCAAAGTAGATCTGTGTTAAATGTTCTCAATAATATTCAACCTGTTTTCTCACATGTATTTCTTGATACAAAGGAATCTAATTATATTCTTTTAGCAAATATTTTGTAAATTGGTTTATTACAAATCATGAAAGTTATGTGTAATCATACTGGAAACGGAGATGTCAGTAAAGCGGAGGAATGCAAAACTTCAAAAGACACAAGGGCAATTAAAGCTAATTGTACCTGTTTCTATGAGAATGTATTGCTACTGTGTATTAATTGAAATATTTATTAAGAATAACACGGGTATTTTCACATTCAGTTTTACTGCTGATAGTATTTGTAGTTGCCATCTCCTCGGAATCCAAGGTACATTACATGAACATGAAAATTCTGAAGAAATTATAGTAAAAGAATTGAAACACCAGTTTCCTAGTTTTGTGTAATATTTTTTTAAAGTCTGACATATAACATAAGATCAGTTTTGCAAATTAACAACCAGACCTTGCCATCTGCACGATGACTATTTTATTCCGAGAATTAAATCCAGGCCTTATTAATTAGGTTTTGTTCTCATGCAAAAGATATTATATGATATAAGAATTATCCATCATAAAAGCTTTTCAACACGAATTGACTTAGGTGTATAATTCATGAGGATAATTAGTTAATTTAATTTTTGATAGTCTGGCGATCAAGGCTCGGGAAATAACTCGGCTCTATGTATAGTTTACTCACCTCAAGACAAGGTACAATTACAAGACAACACCACCGACAACTAGTTACTTATGCCTTTGTCTCCAAGTCTGGTATTACTGATTGGACTCCTTAAAACACACAGATTATTAATCGAAGCAGCTGCGGCATATATTTTCTTTTTCCTCTATTTCTTCTCCTTCTTCTAATTATTATAATTATTATCATAATTCCTAAATTATTTCTTACCAGCGACGTGTTGCCTTAACATTTAGCATCTTTGTATCGACAACTGGCGATGTCAGTAAGATATCTCACTTTGTATTGCGATGTATCGGTGCCCGTACAGTCCTATTTAAAGCCAGCTTTCACCTAACTTTGCTGTAGAAGTGATCACTGGCTTATCCTGTGAACACATTAATGAACTTGAAGTAATTACAAAGAAAAGTTCGTATATCGCCCTTGGGACAGATGTATCAGAGTGTTTATTTACAAGGTGGTACCTACATCGGCCAATGTTGACAAACAGAGAAACTATGTAACCTAAGGCGGTTGGTTTCATGTGTGCGGAAGCTGAAAGGTTACTAGCTACAAAACGCCCTTTTAAAACTCTGGTTCGTCTAACATGCCGCCAGATGTCCTTGTTGAATGTGTTTGGATTATTTTGCCGGGTCCCACATTGTATAAACAAATGGAAATAAACAAAACGAACCGGTGTTTTTAGCAACGTTTTAAAAAAGGTTCCAGGGATTATTTATTGTTAACAGAAGTGTCGGAATAAGGCTAAAAAATAAAAGGTATGGTTCTCAGGCACCGTCTTCGTCAATTTTTAAGCCCCCGCATAAAAAATATTATTTTGATCTTCATCTTTCAAGAAGATAAGATAAAACAAGTTTTATAAGATTTCCTTTGTTATGAAGTGCTTTACCTGTTGGGCCAAAAAAAATTAGTTATTTTCATTCTTTTTCCTGATCATATGACATATTTATCGAAACATGCATAAAAAGTAAAAAACAAAACATCGCCCTGATTTCTGAGAAAAAAGTGCCTGAAAACCATACTTTTTTGGCCTAATATAATTATTATATTTTGCTTTAATACACTTTTACCAAAAGATTTTTTAACCATTGGTTGGTGGTTTGTCTGGTATATAGACTCCAAACGGTATGTATGTATGCCTTGGTTAGGAAAACAGCTGATGAATATTGCGGAGCTCGGCTGGATCATCATACTGTGTTCTTGTTTAAATTATTCTTTATTATTGCAGTTATAATGTAATTTGAGAACGAAAACCTTGTCATTCACTTGTCGTTTACTCAGTCTTGAATTACATTGAACAATTCAATTTCCATATCATCAACAAAACTACCAAAACCCTTCTCACCAGTATATGCACATTCTCTACTGCTTTTCTGTAGGTGTAATTTAATTTTTTTAGAAATTAAACCAATCAAAACATATACTCTTGGGAATATAGTCGCATATTTATTATGAAATCATCGTAATATAATGCTAGGATATCAGAACATAAATAAGGATGAAGTAAACGTTTAATCAGTGAGCATCGTCAGTGAGAGAGAGACAGACAGAGAGACAGACAAATTGTTCTAAAAATAAACTGTAAACAGCCTCAATGCTACACTAACATACATATATTAACATTACAAAATGTTTATAACAGGGACTGTTATTGCATAGTTAGATTGACCGAGTGTGAAATAGCAAGAATCAGCTTGATGATTAAGGCTTATCGGGGTAACGTACCTGAGGAAGAAGACTTCGGCAGGGAGAAAAAAAGGATGGGGCTCAACACCGTGGCCAAGATAACAAGTGTGCCTGGAATGCTAGGCAAATTCATACATAACTGCTGCATGCAGATGTACGAATGAAAACATGCAAATCCGGAGTTTCATTTTTTTATTAAGCGTTTATTACTCTATACACGCCCCCCCCCCCCCATACACCCGCCTTTAATTTCGCCCCTGTACACTCATTAAACAAGAGTACCGTTGATAAACGCATGTCTTCCCTGTGTAAGTACCTGTCATTGTAAATGCCGGGTTACTGACAAGGGGCTCAATGGTTTTATGTTATCTTGCCGAACAGTTAGATGTGCCATTCCCTCACTGTCGACTCGCAGACTGATTCCTCAATCATGCGATGAAGGCGGATTATGGGTGTGGACTATAGGTCACTAAAATTGTATCTAGCCGTGAAGTGCATGCAGATACCTGAGACATGGCAGTCCATGCACTGATCTGTTTTCCAAAACAAAGGAGCCTGAATAATATAACAATATTAGTCCATCTGTCAATTCACACTTGGTTCAATATCTCAGTGACACTCGTATTGGCGATGCGC
Source organism: Sipunculus nudus (assembly GCA_026874595.1). Classification (NCBI taxonomy): domain Eukaryota; kingdom Metazoa; phylum Annelida; class Sipuncula; order Golfingiida; family Sipunculidae; genus Sipunculus; species Sipunculus nudus. Next base: position 14,053,216 of record CM049312.1, on the reverse strand, counting down.
GTATTTTAAGGGGACCGATACAAAAGCCAACAGGGAATATGCATCTATAAAAATAACTTCCAGTGTCAGTAAAATTATTCCTATCATAATGATTACTGATCAACAAGGTTAATGAGTAAGGTAATCGCATCATATGCAGGCTCTTTTAAAAAAGGTGTTTGATAAACAGCAAGTGAGAATTTCTACAATGCTCTTACTAATGTAGGTTATAACATTTCCACCTGGGTCTCGATTTTCTTATTGAACAGATGGCCGACCCTTTCAACACTTTTATAGAATTAGCTACCAGAGGCTTTTTCGCCATAGAGACTTTTACAGAATCTTGTGAAATTTTAGTTGTAGTTAGACGTGCAGTCATTTACTAATGGAACCAGTGGTTTTTTATTTGATCTCTGTAATAACTCGCCTCTTTTATGGCTTTAAACTTTATTTTCCCTCCATTTTTGTCATGTTTATGTGTTCATTGATCAGCTGATTTGGATTCTTGCTCTGTTTATTCATCTGCGGTTTGATGAAATAAGGAACCGAGATGAAATGTTGTTCAAATTGTTAACCGATTCTGGGTTTCAGGGTTGTCTGGTTTCCGTTTCTATTAAAATAAAAAGAATATGATAACACTGTAAATGTCTGTAAGTTATTGTCACCATATTCAGATTTTCTGTGTATCGAATGGTTTACGGGTATTGCTATGGAACACCATAGTCCCATAGTTTACACAAGTGAGTTGCCTCTTCCCTATAATTATGATTTTAATTATATTTGTTGTCATTACGTTTTATAATCATTCTTTTTTACCTTTTTTTGCATGAAAATTACAAATGATAAATGCAGGTGTAATTCCACGGATTCATATATTTATATATAAATTTATGCTGATGAGTTTAGTGTGAGAGTATCTGAAAACTCCTGATCTAAACATAATTTAACTTGAAAAAAAGAAACCTATGCTGTACCGATTAAATAAATTATTTGCACCTTCTAAACCACAGCCTTGCACAATATAATTTCCTATATAAACACTTTTTGTGAAGAATATCACGACACTTACGTCAGTGGCCAAACAAGGGACAAACGGAAATCTCTATTTTGATCACCGACGACTGTTTATATACTCTTTGTCAGCTTCTTCTTGAGCAGCAGTAGAAGTTAATTTCCCTGTGCCGCTATCAGATCTTTGGTAGATTCGAATACAGCACCTGACTGTGACATAATTCTAATCCCCAAAACAAGTCAGCATCCACGCAGACATTCCTCCAGTTTGCCATCACCAGATAAACCCAGTCTGCTTGCTTTCAGATCCCCAAAACAGTCACGTGTTCTGTGTAGGAAGAGGAAGAAAGTTTTCCTGTGAGGGATCCCAGACGTCACAGTCAGAATGGGAGTCGTAATGTGATGAATATGATCGCTGCTGTAGCCATATCATTAACCACTTCCGCTCACCTCTTCAAAGCACTCGTTAACCTACTGTAAATATCCCACAAGGGCACTTGATCACCTACCGTAAATACGCCAACAGACGAAAGCCCTGTGGTCTTTGGGAAGGACTCTAAGTGGTACATTTATTATAGATCGAGCGGGAATATACGTACACGATACGAAATACCAGCACACCTGTGTTTATTCTGGATAACCCAACAGTGACCTGTAAGTCATTCGATACATGTTAATAGATTACGAGTCCACCAAGCATAACAGAAAAATTGGCAGGCTTGATTACAATCCCGGAACCAGCAATAAATCGACAAAGTCCATTGCTTAGGTCACTAAACTTAACCGTGGTTCCAATTCGGTCTTGCTTCAATGGATTAAGACTTTAAAAGTCGGTTGCCTTCCTTGAGTTGCTGAGGTGACTATTCAGGGCCACAATTAAAACCGCGGTATTTAAGCGATTCCGTTGAGAAACGCGCTGTTCAAAGAAATCGCGCTGATGTTTGAGCAGGCGACCATGAAGGTCAAATTTTCCCGAGCACTGAATACGGGCATTTTTAATAGCTTGCTTGGCATTATCAATGACTTTTTTTTCTGGGTCGGCTTACTGCAGATAGGAGAAAATAAATCAAAAGAAGTAAATTTATTGGTTTATCACGACAATTGTACGATCGCTTTCACACTTAGTATATTGACTAAATAATCTTATTATTTCACATTCTGTCTGTTATACATGCATTAAATAAGACATGAATAATACCAATATTAAGTATTCAATTGAAACAGTGTCTTTATATTTTACTATCATTTTTTAACTTATTACAACATACAGCGATTGGTTTTGACATGCCTTTTTTTCTTGCTTTTCTTTCTTTCTTCTTTAAATCTCAATCTTTTAAACACTTATAACTGCGTAATGACTGCATGGTAATCTGCTTAATTGATTTCAATCCTCTTTTTTGTTTATATTTAACATTAAAAAACAAATGTTCATTCAATTCAACTCTTTACTGTTTATACTAACATCATGTTATATAATAGAGTTGGCTAAAGCCTGATCGTGAAAACAGTTTTATTGCTTATTCTCAATGAAATTTAATCTACAAATCATATTATCAACAAAAATAGAACAAACTGACCGAAACCGGCGGACCAGCTATCCCCTATTTTTTAATTAAAAAAAGGGCATCTTCTTGACGGGAAACTATTTGCACTGAACTGGTATACCTCCAGTGTTCTGTGATACTAGTTTTTCCTTGCTTTTATTTATGCAGGCAGTTATATTGCCAGACATTTTGACGACATTATTGACGCCACTAAATTGAGACCCAGACATTGATTTTGTCTGTTCGATAGCCTCGTCCCTAATTCCCTTACATCACCCATAGCTTTTAGTTCTCTCGGTATGATATTTCTCAGAAATCGCTATGCCCTCAAGTACATACTTTCCGTCTCAGGTGGAAGACTTGGATGCCATATTCTGATGAATAGCTCTCTAATCAAGACAGAAAATCATGTTAACCGATTTCATTTGGATGAGATGTCTTTGAAAATTTGATCATGACAGACATAAATGTAGCAAATAAAAATAAAAAAACAGTTCCGACCTACAGGATTGGAAGCCAGAAACTCTCACCAGAATTCACCATATTCGTTGGGGAGCAAAGTAGAACAAAATATTGTTTTTAAATTTTTTTTTCTTGAGACTTCATTTTAACCGGCTGACCCACTTACGGACCAAGTGTACAACACCTTGTTTGGATATTGTCACATGATCGACCGATTGTATAGGGCGCTTAGCGAAATCTTGTAGTGGGCCGATACGTGTGACAAAGTCGGCCGATTTGTGTTTATTTTGGTTTGGCCAGAGTACTTATTTTGTGATGTTATATCTGCCGTACTCTCTATCCAACATTGTAAATTTATTTCGTTTGGACCCGATTACTTGCCAGGGACGTAAATACAGGCTGGGAGGGGGTATGTATCCCCCAATTTTTTTACAAGGCGCATTTTCAATGTAACCATGTTTTGATAATTAGAATTATACACTTTGGTACCATTTCTTAGTTAACTATGACATATTATATATCTAAACCTGTTTTTTTTTTAATTTTTAAACCTTATACTCAATTGTAATATATTTGAAATATGTCACACAGACAATTTTATATATATAGTATATACTTGAAATTTAAAGGTAAATACAATACCATTCATGGGGCCAGATCCCTGGAACACTTTATTCATTAAACCTCAGGTAGGGATTTCCCAATTATATATAGCCATGTTGTATATATTTTATATTTTTGACCTGATATATTATAGAAAGTCGCCTGATACGGCATATTATAATAAAAATTGAAAACTAATAACACAAAGTCTGCCACTTCTCTGATGTTTGTTGTAAGTAGCAGTCAAATGAGAAACGCTTATCAAGTTTAAGCAGGAGTTATTACACAGGAAAGAAGAATACATATCACTTCCCTTCGTGCTTAGAAACAGCAAATCCTTAAAATCACACAAACGTACACGTTGAAAATCATTTTCTTAATCTAAGTTTGATGATTACTGATTGCTTGAACTATATGTCTTATGACAAGCCTCGTGCCTGGTGAAATGGTCCGCGGGTATCTTATATCCTGATGTTTGATGTAGGGTTTTACCAAATCCAGCAGATGACTGAAGATATGCGGAGATAACCTAGTAAATTGTTAACGGGCGGTTTATTCTCTTCTCTCAGTTTGCATACATGTGAATTCTGTGCCACTAGTTCAACTTTTCTCTCAAGGCTTAACCCTCAAATCAAGATTCTGCAATAGCATATTTCGTCCGACAAGCCACAAACGAGCAAGTATGTCCTTTAAGCCTGCGTCACATATCCACAACGGAGCCCGTCCGACTTCTCTGCGAGCTGAAAAGAGCATTTTCGGCAGGAATACGGCCGGTTCCGCTCGATCACTGCGGACTCCGCCGAAATTTTTAGGGGTCGGCCGACGATCGCAGGGCACCGAAACCTGTTCTTAAATCAGCGATTTTCCAATGCCGATTTTTGTGGTCGCAGAGCAAAACAGGTCGCCTGTAGATCGCTCGGGCAGCGGCCAATATGCGATCGATATTCGGGCAGAAAATCCGACGATTTTAGAAGAATTTTTCCTTTATATTCGGACGGAGGTCTACAAAGCTGCGCGGCCTCCGCATGGGCTCCCTACGATACTCGAATGGCCCCCTTCCGTATCGCGCCCGACTTGTACAAAGTCGAACGTGCTGCGAACATGCTCCGTGCTGGTGTCGGGCCGCCGTCGCGCGATTACTTCGGCCCCCGGCCGGGCTCCTCCTGTCAACTCAGCTTCCAGTTGATGCTCCGATGAAGCGAACTCAGGTTCTCGTACAACCTTCTTCTCAGAAACTGGTTTCGTTGCTCCCTTGGTCTTCTTTGGCGACATCTTAACTTGTCCCTATTACTTAGTAGCTGTGCAGTGCTGTTCACTCTGTCAGACTTTCAGACGTATAATGTGACAAACATTTTACATGCTATATATATATATATATATACTCGAGGCGCGGACGTCGGAAACTATAGTTTAGTGGGGTTTTTTCTAGGGGTATTATGGTATCTGCAAATATTTCGGTCATGCAACCGGCGTTTCTCATTTCATGTTTATTCTACTTGTTTGGTGATTGTGGTGCATGCGCCAGATCAGACATCTGGTCATGCAATATGGGGATGGTAAATAAACACAAGTAAGCTGTGTTAAATTTATCCACACACAGAACCATAACAACGTATAAAACAGGGGATTTATAAATATTAAATGTGTTTATTCAAAATTATTTTGCTGGGAAACGTTTGTGTTTAACTTCAATGAATTAAGAATATATGTTATTGCAAATGATTTTGAACCTTAATTGGCGTGCCCAGGAAGTGTCGGCTGAAGTAGGATGTAGGGTAATTGTTAAAGGGGCCTTAACACATAATGGAGAACCAGGCTAGGATTTTTTGCAGGAAGGGATCAACGGGTGTCATGCATAAAAAATTGTCTAAAAATAGGTCGTTGGTTAAGAGCAGGGGGGGGGGGTCTTAAAAAAGGTCGTTGGTTGAGAACAACTCCCCCCCCCCGGAACCATGCCTGCGACCTTTGAGCCTCCCTTGAGCCACGCCGTCGCTCGAAAGTAGACAGAACGGTAGCCGTGACGACCCGACTCAGTAGGCAATGATAATTGGGCTGGTAAGCCTACTTGGGTCGTGATACAAGCAATACCGAGAAATGCATCGCAGTGGTCTTCCATCATGTTGCATTCATATTGTGGTAAACAAATCATCATCTTAACATTATGCAACGAATGATGACTTAACACAAGAGAATACTCACAACCAAAATTGAAACCGCTTCTCTATAGTGACGGGTCATTTCCTGTATCGCGTACAAGTTTGTTACGTCCAGTAACCCATGCGAGCAAGACTTGTATTCATGCTGTCAGAAATTCAACAAACATGCGGAGGGGTTTACCAATATGCTAACCTTCTCACTCATGTTTGTTGTTGTTAGACAGTACACAAAAACTGCTAACGATTAGACTGGTTTATGTCAATTGATAGTGTGCCTGTAGGCCATGAGGCGTTGTCAAAAATGACGAAATTTTTTGCCTCCTCATAGGGCCTTAAAAAGCGTTCCTCAGACCTAGATGTAAAGGCAGCAACAAGTAATCTGGTTGTAATTTCAGAGGGCCGATATGGCGCTAGCAGAGTGGTTGCTTAGGTTGTTCAAAGGTGAAACAGAGGAGTTTTAGGGTTTTAAACCTCTGTGTACCACCTTTGAAAGACATAGGCAACCATTCCTCCTTCTTTGAGCCTCAACCTGGTCGCACACGGGAGGCACAAAGGTCGCCATTCTGTGTAAAGGCCTCTTTACATAGAAACATGATTTTCTGGGTTTTAGGCGCTAGGCGACCACTGATCATCTGAGCGTCCAGGCCATTTTTGGGGTTGCTCAACGGTGGAAACAAAGTTCGCAGTCCTGTGTAAGGGGGCCTTGAGGCGATGGCCGTAGGGACTGAGGTTCCTAGGTTCGAACCCCGCCGGTGGCTCCATGACAAAATGGTTAAATCTCGATATAACCTCAGATATTAAATAATATGTCCGAATGACAGGATATAAAGTTTAGATATTTGGTAGCCACATAAATATAAACTCCACAGGCTTAATAATTACATTCATATTATATGGTTCACGTCATCCTCCTTAAATAGACAGTGCACGCCAACGGCGAGCTATGGACCTATTTTAATGATAAAGAGTCGACTGAAATTTTGTAGATTTGGGAAATGATTTTAATAGTCACATTCTGAGTCTAACTATATGAAAACGTAGTGTTTCTGTGTATGGATAAAGTCGGTTTGAGTCATGTGACTGATGACCGAATACCGACATAATCATCTACCACGACTGAACAAAGCTACTTTGCGGTCGTTTAATTATGTCGTATCAGTAATAAATCAATAAAAAGCATGCAGACCAGCCATGTCTGTAAATATTTCATCGATTGTCGTAGCTTTATTTAACCCCTGGGTATAGACAACGTCAATTGAAAAGAAAATCCATTCAAAGCATATTAAAACCACATTATGCATGATATATAGCTGTATAATCAAAAATAAAAACGTATATATATATATATATATATATATATATATATAAATATACTTATATATATATATATTTATATATGGAGGATGTCAATAAAGGGGATGGGGATATATACCCCCCCCCCCCCTTCCCCTGCTTTTTTAGCAAGGAGTCATGGTCAAAAGTAATAATATTAATTAAATATTGCAAATGAAATATATCAGTAATGAGAATTATAGAGTTTGGTTCCATTTTTGAGTTAACTTTGAAATATTATATCTTAACCTGGTTAAGATATCATTTTCACTGGAAACATAATACCTTATTTTCTAAAACTTTATACTTATTTGTAATATATTTTAAATGTTTTTAAGTATATACATGTATATTTTAAATCGGTCATACAGACGGCAAAAAGAATATATATATATATATATACACGTGTGTGTCTGTTTGTTTCTCTCTCTTTCTCTCTGTCTCTCTCTCTGTCTGTCTCTCTCTCTCTCTCTCTCTCTCTCTCTCTATATATATATATATATATATATATATATATATATATATATATATATCGGGTATACCTAAGTCAAGTATCTTCAGTGATAGCGGAGAATGCCATTGATATGAAGTTGTTTGCATTCTCGTCACCCCAATACCATCAAGCCGCCACCTTGCTGCCATGACAACGAGTATATGATACGCAGTCAGAGAATGTTAATTTAATTTGGTTATACGTTTTTGTATTAGAGGATAACTGACATAGAAGCAGCACGTTGTACGTCATGCCAAGGAAAACAAAGTGAAAAACATTTATAAATGGGGCCTGCCTTATTGAAGATTATGTAAAATCTATAAAGCTTGATAAACCATTCCTTCACTTCTAGCCTTAACTAAAGAGTACATAGGCTTCAATTTTGTGAATATATATATATTTATATATATATATATATATATATGTACATATATATATATATATATATATATATATATATTCTTATTTTGAATGCAAGGACATTTGAAACATACCTTTATGGCTCAAAGGCGATATTGTTTTGTGTATTTAATAAGCAAAACTTTAATTCTTTTTTTTTAATGTGGGGCATTTGTGTGTTATAAGTGCCGACCGGAAACATGCGGCCAGTTGAATTGTGGGGCATTGCCAGAAGGTCTGAAACGCAGAGAACAACCTGGGATAACCTGCAGAATTATAGAATTGTATAAATATAGGTCATATGAGATGCCCTTTGTACAGATCAGTGGTCTGGCAATGTCAAAACGTCATCGAGAATCTGACCAATTTGACCTAGGCCCAATCACGTGAGAGATGTTTATTAGTTTATAAAATACCAATAGTTATCGCGGCTGCCTCGTAGAGCAAAGGTTCTCGCGCTCAGCTTAGCAAGAGCTATGCTTATAGGAAGAGGTGCAGAGAGCACTATATGATATGTCAGTACCACGTATAGCCAGTGTCGAATTGCCCACAAAACTTGTTTGTTTCTTTTGCATTCCTTTCGCATTTCATTTACATATATTTGCTTGGTGTTGAATGATGTTGTTGTTAAGCCTTTGTGTTTTTGTTAATCCTCATAAACACACGAGACATTGCAAAAAATGTTACTGTTGGGGAGGGGAAGAATGTGAGTGTAGAAGATAATTAACATGTAGGTGTTTGGTAAGGGTTTTTATCGCTCGACTGTTTTTACAGCGGTTAATTATTATCGGAAGGCTAATTATTAAGCTATGCCGGCGGTAACTCTCTAGTAACTCATTGTATAGTTATATACTGACGTATAATGTTAGATTTTCAGCAAAATATTTTAAATAATGAGAGAACCCTGGCCTGACTTTATCATTCATAAGTACAATCATATAATTAATGGCCACATAGAGAAATATTCCTCATTCATGTAGATGAGGTGATCGGGTTGAAGCTAACCATGACTCGACCCAAAGGCCCCCGAGCCACCTATTGCTATAGTTTAAGAGCGCAGATGCACCGCTTCCTATAATGTCTTATACGAGACAGAAGGGCACTTTGTCAATGGTCACGATCCAAACGGAAATAGCAGATGATACTGGAAAACTGATACAAATAGTACACAAGGACACACGTTGATACAGTAATGTTTTGCGCCTGTTTGCTGAAATCAGAAGACTACGCAGCCAGTCATGTTGTATATATGACCTTTTCCCCGTGCACAAGACATGACCCGAATCTCATCTAAAGAATGATATGTAACAACAGACACCGCTCTATGGCCGTCATTAAAAAGACTAACTTCGTTTGGAAAACGGGCCTTAACATGATGGTACTTGGGCTTCCGTATATGAATTGTGTCATTGATCTCCTGTCAATTAACTGAAGCTCGGCGAGATTTGACAAGAAGAAAAAGAGAGCTGCAAAGATAAACTTACAGAAAATTAACACTCGACTAAATATCTTTCAGAACTCTGATTCTTTTTATCTATGAAGAGCAAATCTAGTGTTAAACGAGAAACTAGAAGGACTAATGTATTGTTTGGCATTCCCGACTGTGTACTGATAACATATAACAAAGATAATGCAGATAACGCTTTATTGAAAAGCATTTAAATAATTTTCCAGCAGTATTACTGCAGGTAACGTATATTTGAAATACGCATACAGTAGATGGCAAAAAAGGCTTTGGGATATTGTCATGTTGTAGATTATTAACCCACAAAATGTGGTGTGCTATTACTGGGCATTCAAAATAGCACATTTTTTCCAGTATGTTTCCCCGGTTGCATCTCTGACAGCTAGACATTTAATTTCTCGATAGCTACATATGGTACACGACAATACGTAATGGAAAAGAATAGTAATTACATATTACACACATGTGTGTGATTTTGCATAAATTTATATACATATATTTATATATCACTCGATTATTGAGGAAAAGAAACGTAAACCACACCATTTTCCCCGTTTATTTCTACCATATTATTTACAAAATAAATTTACTTAGAGTGTAATTTAGAATGGTTCAAAGGTTTCTCCCTTTCAAATCTTTTAAAAATGTAAATAGAAAACGCCACTTCTCAAGGCTCCTTTGTGTACATTTTCCAGGGCAGGATTACTTTTTGTCAACCCTGGAATAAAACATTTTATGGACCTTCAAACCCTGGTGAATATTAATGGAAGCATCTATCTTTTACTTGTCTAACAAAATGTTCGCAACAGGTGACCTATAGATCCTGCTCCTGGTTCATCTCAAACGTCGTCTGCTCCTTGAAATGTACACATCTTCCAGAATGCCATTTGAGGTTTATTTCCTGTTGCCAGAGCTTTTCTTGCTTAACGGCAGCTAATATCTGAATGTTAATTCGATTTAGAAATATGATAAAGCGCGTCTTTGGAATCCTAGAGGGAAAATCTATAGTATCTATAAACATTTAATAATTTTCATGAAGACTGATGTCACCGGAATATCAACGACTACACTTCAGTTACTTTTGTAAAGGGTTAGAATTACCGTAGGATATGCAGCAAACTACACCAGCAATTAGTATTTGAATATCGTTTTGTCATTTCATCAACAATCACTTACAAAGTGTTATTTATTATGACTTAAGCATTAGAGAGGGACAGAATTTATAGTTCTTCATTACTCGGCCTTCAAGAAAACGTATCATGCCAAGTATTATTATATTATTATCAAGCTTTTCATTCAATAACAATGGTGTTTCTTTATGTTTCATCATGAATTATGTTCATTAGTCCAGCATGATCGTTGGCAATCCGATCGAGATACTATAGAATATCCTGGTCCTCGTAAGCTTGGTAGATAGCACTCACAGTGCTCATACCTCCGCAAAAATCGATTAGTCATTTGTCTTAGAAAAGAGTACAAACCCCGTCAACAACCATTACACACTGGCAAGTTATTAAGAGAGATATAAAAGACCTGAATGCAGGTTTTTATAGAGAACTATACAAACACGTCCAATTCCGGATCAGCTCAATTCCACGTCCAGATCCAGATTCTCTCCTTTACCAATGTCCGGGTTCGGAATCACTCCTTTACTCATGTTTGGGGGAAAAACAAATTTAAACAGCTCTTCTTGTCTTGATATAAAATCTCCATAATATTTGACTGGATAAAAGAATTAATGGAGTATTCATATAAAAGATAAAGGAATCCATGGCCGCTATTACCGGGACCTAATGACCTTTGGCATAAAGAGTGTTACATAGACCACAAAACATCATTGGACAAAGTGAAAACGTAAACATGAAACAGAGAATAACAATTGCACCTATATGTCCTCCGGCTTTGACTACCACCAATATCTATAAAAGATGTTTTGTACGGGCCACTAAAAAGATTTATTTTTTTTCAAATGTAACAACATGATGACTTGCATGCCACTAGATGGCGGCCATGTTTTACTGGACGTAACAAACTGTTTACAACCAATACACGTGATATGTAGGCGTGACTTTGAAACATATTCATTAAAAAAGATATAAAACTTTTGAAGAAGAAAGATTCGATGAATATCCGAGGGACAGTAGTTCCCTGCTGTATATTTTCTAATAGGTTTTCCATACTAGACTGTATAGTTCAATGATCAATAATAGCTAACTACAACCGAGACGAAAAAGCTTTCTGTGTACTGTGCTAGAAAAGGCTAGGGCGCCGGCGACGTGTAGCCATGTTAGTTCAGCTCAACCAAAATCTATATAAATCTAGTCTTAAGGAAAGTAAAAACCTTTTAAAGTCAGTTCAGAATTATATTAACCTATTCATCCGATAGATGAATCCGGTAAACACTAGATCAACACGGCTGGTTCTAATTCAATAGGCAAAGGTTAATCTGAAAATTGAACAGAAAACCTTGTATGCATTAATGTGCATCTTTTCGAATTGTGCTTTGATGTGTCTTATAAAACAGGAAGAAAAAAACATTCATTTTTTTACAAGAGTTTACCCTTGTGGCCCCTGAACAATAATGTTGCTTCCCCTTAGAGTGTTTACTAGCCCTTGGCCTCGATATCGTAGCTGATGTAATAAAGGACGAGCTTCTTATTGACCAAGGTGTTCACATAAACTAGTTCCTGTCTGGTACAATGTCGCGTCAAACACGTCCCCGGCATTATGTGTTTACATCGCTGATTGCTTTACCATCCTTCAAAGTACCTGAACCGGCCGCTGTCCCCGTCGGGAACGGCATTACACACACAGTCACAGGTTACAAGCTGTAATTTACCTCCAAGCCTCGTGAGACTTCAGCCTGATAGGAGACAGGTTCCTAAAAATTTAACCGGTCATCTTATGTGTCTTATGTCATCTTACATCTTATGTGTCTAAGAAATGTATTCTAGTGAGCAATGACTGTAAGAATAATACAATTGATTTTGGTATTGGTTTGAATCTAATAAATGTGAACAATAATCACATAATAATATGATATTTATTTATGTAACAGTTTTTTATTGCTAGCGTGTTTTTGTTTATGTCTATATCTTCCGACTTTTTCTTTTAAGGCTCAGGACATATTTTCATGACAATATGAGTCTTACTCAGCGGAAAATTGTTTAAAAATGTCTCACGAAAGAGAGAGTATGTCTGTTGTAAGAATGACGAAAGGGTGATTTGAACTTTCTTAGACATGACCCAAAAATAATTCTCTCTCTCTCTCTCTCTCTCTCTCTCTCTCTCTCTCTCTCTCTTTGAAAAATACGGGTCTAAATCGCTTCAGAACTTAATGTTGGTCCACACAGTGAGTGTAGGTGGAATAAGATTTGCAGAGTGACGCGGTAAATACATATAACACAATCATATGAGATATATACCGTTGGAAAAAGACTAAATTGTAGACCTTTGTATACCTGATCAGGTAATGAGGTTAAATTGTGTTTTGCATCCGTACACCTTTCAATTCCGCTTACAAATATATTCCAATCTAATATACAGACTTTGAGAAAGAGAATGCAACCGATGGCTGAGACTGTGAGGAAGCTTGGACAAGAAGAACTAAGGTTATTCCTTTATGTAATGTCAATGATTGTATGAGGGATGAGGATGGAAAGTCAATATAAGCTTCAGTATCTTTCTTTGTCAGACTCAGGATAAGCTAAATTTGTCTGCCTCCTTGTTCATCAGGTTTTAGAGATAACGGTCTGACTTGAATGTCTATGTACGTCCGTTCATCAGGACGTCGTCTCTACTTTTTTTGCCTTGTATAACTATACCTTTCAACAGTAGGGTTTGTACTGGAAATTGTTCCAAAGTTTACACCTCTGTGTCGCTACTTTTAATAAAGGACTTATGGTTAAGGAAATGTAGAGATTATTCTTTTTTGCTCAATTAGAATATTATGCCATATTTTAATAGACCTGGGTATTGCCCTCAAATTTCGTATTTCAGTATTTTGCGGTATGTGGTAGCGTATTGCGATACGTATTGCGATATTTTTATTTTATAAAATGAATAGGAAACAAGTGTGTTTTTATATAATATATATATATATATATATATATATATATATATATACAGTATTAGTATCATAATGATGATTAATTCTGCATTATGTACAATATAATAATAACAAAATTAAAGGTTAAGCTGATCAGTTTATTTCAAACACTAAACATGGCAATATTACTTACCAATGCAATTAATAAAGTACTTATTTGTCGGCACCCCTAGAATAATTTAAAATCTAGGTTTTATTGAGGTTTATACGTGCAAATCACTTGCTATGTATACCACATCGCACATATACCACATATCATAAGATATGAGGAGAGCATATTAATGAAGGAATAACTATTATGATTGTGTTCAGCACTTCCTTCTTTTTGCCGTATGGAAATATTTCACGTATACCAATAAGTCATCGAGCAGACATGCACAGTTCCTGTGACGGACCTGTGACCTTTGGTATACCAACTTGAACATTTCCTACTAAACGTCTAAAGACACGGTAGCGGCTTTAACTTTAAGCCTGTCGTTAATCCAAGCCCATTGAGATTTCGACATTTGTAACAGAAACATAATTTTTGCTGCAAAAATACTTTTAGGCACGTTCCACAAAACAAAAACTACCGATATTTGAAAACGGTATGCAATATGTGGGAAAAAAAAATCGCATTACGTTCGGTTGATCTTTACGGAAGATGAGCTCATAATTTTTTATGGGATAATCTGGAGCTGATGAAAGCCCTCCAATAATTCTACCTAGTTTGACATATTCCGTTTTTTTTTATAACAGGATATGTTTAGCATATGCCTTGTTGGGTTGGGGGGATGTAACCCTCACTTTTTTAGGTCGAAACAAATTTCAATTTGTCATCTCTTTTTTCGGGGAATAAACACATATTTTTTTTAATTTCGAAATAATTCCATTTATAAGTATATAGTTTCCTTGTATTTAGTCAATAATTTCGCAGTTATGCATCATCACAATGATGCAAGTATGATTTAAATATATTTTTTTGCCTCATTAAATTGTCATTAATCCTACCTTAAATCAAAATTAAATTATAAATTTTAAGTAAATAAACAAAATAATATTCGTATGATGAAAAAAATATAGTTGAGAAGATGTAGTGGAAGTGCAACAAATATGATGTTCCGTTAGATTTTACCCTATTTGTCTTAAGTGAGGGACGGCGGCTTATTCTAAGTTTCTGACCTAGTGTCCTTTATTGGGTTGGCGGAGGGGGATTCTGTCGGTACTCATATTTTTTTCAGCAATAGAAGATTTTTTATTAATATTTATCAGTTAAACACCAGATCCTACCAGATGCACATTTTGTCATAATTCTGAAACTGTGACTTGTCCAGTTGTCACACCACACAACGGTAAGATAGTGGCTTAAATATATACCAAAACGTTATAAAAGGTCTGCGTTTTATTTTAATGCACGTGGAAATGTCAACAATACATTTTCTTAAACAAACTAACAACATTTACTTTTCCATTATTTGATGGTCAACGACCCTAAGCTGCTTTATTAATTTTTTTAAATAATTTTCTACTGTAAAAACTGCCTGCACTTATTATTAATTTTTTATTTAAAGTTAAAAGGGGGAATTAAATTAATAAATAAAATCACTCTACCCATCCGTACATAAGTGTCATGGGAAAAAACGAAACTCATTACGTCTCCAGGTTTACGTGTTGAAAGTCAGGAAAACAATCAGATCAGGCTTTAATAATGATAGTTATAATAATAATAATAATAATTATCAATATAATTATTATTATTATTAGTTGTAGTAGTAGTAGTAGTAGTAGTGTTTCTATTATTACTATTATTATTATTATTATTATTATTATTATTATAATCATTATTAGATGCACACATTGAAAATCCAAGGTGCTGTAAGATGAATAGTTCTGCAATAAGCTGGTAGGGACCGAATTTCGTATTTGTTTTATGATAAACAACATGAGTACGACATCATCATTGCTGGGGTGATGACAATATAATATATATAAAACGATATAGGAGCCATCTACTGTGAAAATAATTTTAAGAAATTATATGACTATAACAAAGTGAAAGTTTAAGAAAGATACTTTGTATAAATTGGAGTTCAGATGACATAATGGAAAATGTTTTTAGTTGTCAGTTGAGGGTAATCTCAGGCATGATAACAGCACATAATATTGACGAGGGCTCTTGCACGCAAAAATGCAACGTATAGCTGGTAAGATAAAAAGAAAGACTCAGGCGGATAGATTCCAACATGATTTGAAATGTGTCCTGATCTATTGACCTGGAATAAGCAGGTTTGGTCGATAAAATTTACAATGCCCCATGATAAAAGGCAGGTTAACATCTTCTAGAGCAAGTCATTGGCAAAGAAATAAATGGTTCTTTGCTTTGTCTCTGAACAAATTGACACAAAATGTTAGGTACGGATTTTGCTGAAAATTTGTAGAGGGTTAGGGTAAATCCGTATGAATAATCTGTTAAATTTTGGAGGTAATCAATATCACCATAATATATTTTTTCCTTTAAACCATTATGACAAAGGACGATTTCTTTGTCCCCGTGTAGAAGTCGCCTTTTCGTATATGTATTTGTTCTGCTACACGCCAGATGAAACCGGTAACTGAAGCGTAACAGTGTTTATACATGAAAAGTGTATACATGAATACATGACAGATGAGGTTTTGCGGAGGTTTGTAGGCTCTGACTGCAGAACTGGTTTGTTAATATAATCCCTATCAGTTTGAAGTTGTACTGGTAATATATTTTCTATGTCCCTTGAGATTGCGGATCCTAAAAGAAAATATGCGTGCAATCTCACCCCCTCCCCCACCCCCCCGGACTGTGTTATAGTTATGGGACTTCCTTTTGACAACCTTTTCTCCAAACAACCCGATACATTTACCTAACTATTAAGACCATGGTAACCATGAAAAGATACTAATTAAAGTATTAATAACAACATACCTGTAACCCATAAAAATTATGTCAAACGGTGGTCATGCAACAGGTATCGATTCCCAGTGTTGACCCCACGGAAAAGCCCTCGCCTTGAAATTGGAGTCATTTGTTCTTTGTTTAACGTTTTCATAAAAAAAAACACTACATCTTTTTGAGATAGTAGCATTCCTTCAGAGGTGTTATAATGGCTATGGGGGTTCAACAGGGATTTTTGTTGACCCGCGAGACCGCGTATTACACGAAAACTCCGGGCTCTCGCAAAGCAAGCATTCTAGCCAAGGTGTTAACAGGTCAGTGAGCTCGAATGCAGGAAAATCCCCGGGTCTCCTCCTGAAAAAGCGTGAATGCATGGAGGACCTTAAAACACAAACAAATAAGTGAACCTATGAAAATTTTAGCATTTGTGAAACTTTAAAATTTCAAAATCATGGTACACTATTTTAAGCAACTACATGACATTATTTCTCTAACCCATTTTATTTGCCCTTAAATGAATGGCCATGTGAATAGGATCCTTATCATATACTGCTGTAAGCTGACTTTATATATCTAAAGCGTGTTCCCAGTACAGGATACCATCATGAGTTCTTATCCTATAAGTTTACAAAAATCAATCAATTTTCTTTCTGTAAAAAAAATTCCCATTTCTTTAATTCAGGTTCATGTCCCAGTAATGACTGGAATTGTGGTGCTGTATTTTTATTTGTCAAGGACCAATTTAGACAGGTGAAGGCATTTCTGAATAAAAAAAAATGAAATTGAAAACTATGAGCGTGGCTGAATTTCTATGATAAGACAATGCTTTCATCCATGACGTCTGAAGTGTGATGAACGGCCAGTATCAATCTTTACAGAAACCCACGGAGAACCCCCGGCGAGGTATACCATACAGAGTAATGGCAGGCTCGATTTATTTATATCATAAATTCTCAGGAATCCCGACTAGACATGTCTAGCTGAAACTATGGCTGGCCCAGGCCGGAAGACTTGAGAGAAAGAACTGCCTTTCTCGATTTTTTATCATAAAAAAAACAGTTTTTTTTTATTTAAAATGAACATGGTTTGATATTACGCCTTTGGATACTTAATGAAAAGTGTTTGTATTATTATTGTTACACAACATAAAAAATATTTTAACATAAATCTCAATGACTTGATGGTATGACTATGAGGACTTACTTGAAATCTTTTCTATTTTAATATGAAGATCTTTTTTTTCAATGAAAACATCTGTGCACAGGATATTAAAGCTGTAGGAAACACAAAAAAAGTTGAAACCAAATATTTGAAAATACTATATTGGCTTGTCTGAATTATTTTCTGTTTTTGTCATGTTTCCCTGAAATAATGGAAACTAGCGATTGCGTGACGCTTGTAATTAAACATCCAATATCTCAAAATTTTATAACTGAATGGATGCTGGTGGAACATAAAAAAGAAGATATAAGATTTTGCATTAAACGAAACCCCAAGCAGATGTGGTTTTACAATCGACACTTTTTCTTTATTTTCCGCACAAAAGCAATTTCTATAGAGTGAAGGAACTAGCGTTTTATAGGTTTCATTTCATTTAACAGCATCTTTTGATTAGGCGCAACGTCTGAAGACTTATTGTTTTGCTATTTGGGTGTCCTCGCCCGCGGCCGCAAATCAAAATACAAATATTTCAGGCGCGATTCTAACTGCATATATGCGGCTGAGGTATCAACTACCCTGGCCTGGATAATTAAAGCATGAAAAAAAATCAATGAAAACGCGAGACTGCAAGTCCGGTACCGGACAAAAATCGTATGTAATCAAATTTTATGTGTATGACAAGGAAACTTAGCATTCAGAGACAGAAAAAATATTAATGTATTTCAAAGGCCTAGAAGTTTGTCTATTCCAGTGACCAGGTTCCTGCTTCAGTGCCTTAACCGTACTAACTTTAAAAGTTTAGCTTCCCTGGGCCTGACAGCTGTTCATAAAGTTGGAACTATCACCAGGTGGTGCGTTTGATGCATCATTTTTCATACAAAAGATTTATATTGAATGTCAAGGATAAACACAACAGATCTTGACTCTGCGCTGGAGGTTGATGAATATATGACTTTTATATGGGGAAACCCAGGGAAATCCCCACGAGACATGTTTGTTCTTTACCTACCTGATTCGAAAGTTTAAGGGACATAATTATTTTTATGTGGTATGTTGCGCTACCATAGGATGATTGATTATGTTTGTATTAGTATATAGGACACTTTTTTAGCCGGGTTATTATAGCTTTGTTGTCCACTGGAATGTCTCCAGTTTTATACACCGGTTACTAGGGCCCTCACACAGCGTAGATCAACGAAGCAGAGGGAGAGAGCATTAAAGCTAGGGTAAGGACGCTGCTTTCTTTGGCAATTATGTCACAGTCCTAAGTTGCTGCGTTTCCTGGACATTGTCCGCAGCATCATGTCACAGTGGACTTCTTGGAAACTACATAAACATATTTTTTTTATATGCTTTGCTCGTAATTTTGTATGAAACATCCAGCTTTCTCCAAATTAATTTTAAAAAATGTCTTCAATTCACTCTGAGGCTGTTTAGGGCATGCAGGTCAGTCATTCCTGAATAAGTTTTGTTAATCTTTATCTACATTGTAGTTGACACGGGTGCCAACTAGGTCACGGTACTCCTGTGTGGCCATACCTCGAAAATGTCCGTTTTTGGTCTGTAACTGTCAGGAGCATTGCCAAGTGTGTCCTAAAATTATCTTATTCCATATTTTCATAAGGTATTAACAATTACAATTACGGAGCTTTCAGGGTTCGATCTTTTAGAAAATACCCTAGTCTAAATGAATAAACTATAAATTGCTAACAATCACCGACACAAAGTACAAAACATTTAGTGACCAATGAATATAAAATTTGTCACTAAAGCGCTCCATCATCATTAATAATGAAGGGTAATCCAATACGGATATTTTTTAGATAATGAAATATCAGTTCACGGGTTTACTAGTTGCGGGTCAAGTAAACAATTCTGAATCAGTTATCCAAACAAAACTGCAATAAAATCCGATAAGCCTTCTGTAGAATTGTCTCTTTGATAATGATGCATTGGCCAATGCGATATGAGCTACGATGCAGATAAAGCTGGACAAGAAATCCTCAAACGGTAACTGATGGGGCTTTCAACGTTTTATCCGACCCATATACAGACCTTCTATGACATATTAGATAATTCTGCTTTATAAATCTTATCATGTTTTTAAGATTCCTTTTGTAGAGCGAAATCATCAAAGGTTCGTGACTGTTTGTTTTCTTGATTAGCAAGTAAACGACTGAAATCTAATCACTCGGATTGCTTTGAAGTCTTCAGCATCTGGAATTGAATCTTGACTTGAAAATACAGAAAGTTCAGATTTAGAAAACTTCTATAACTATCTCTTGCGCATGATATATATTAAAAAAAGTATCATACGCGTTCCATACACCCTGCATCTTATATATAAAACGTTTATCACCTCAGAAAATATAAGGACAATAACTGGTTTCTACGTGGCACTTTCTGTAAAAAGAATATACCATAGTTTTTTTTAATCTTAATTGAGAGGCTATCTGTTCTATGAACACACCTTCCTCAAATTTATCACCTTTAGGCTTCAGAGTTTTCGTAACTGAAACCCTTATCATATATGTCGCTTGAATTTCTCAGTTTTGGAAAGTTAAAAAAGGGTCGCGTCATACCATTAATCTAACGATGACCCTGAAACGTGTGCACCGTCAGTCCCTTGTCTGCCATCGGGATTTGAACTAAGTTATAACGAGGTTACAGCAGAGAGAAGTCAAATTACGGCCTGATTAGAGCTGACCGGGATACTGTAAATCTTCATCAGAAACGGGTGAACGTCCTCCAAAGAGACATTAAGCCGATCAGCCGGCGTTAAAGTGGCGGCACTGTGCATTATCAGGCGTGGGGAACTGATATCGTTTTCTCCTAAGCGTAATAATTTCATTGTCCACTAGATAAACGCCCTATTAAACAACAGACGGTTTGAGCGCCGGCTCTTTGTCTAAGGTGAGCTAAGCGTGTTATAACGAGTCTAATGGGGTCGTTTTGCTTCAATATTTCACAGTTTGCTCTGACCTGTGGCTCTTCTATTTAGAAGCCAATATCAGTAAACCGCTGCCATATTAAAGATTTGGAGCCTACTCGGAATTTCTTTTGCGAAATTCTTTTACAAATAAATTCGTATCGACTATGACCAAAATTATACGCTCACTGTAAAATTGAATTTATACTCACGTTTTCTCTAGGAATCCAACTAAAGTATTTTCTTGTTCTTTCTGGTCCCTAAGACTTGCTCTGGTCCCTAAGACATCCTCCCTAACTCTTGTCAAATTAGACAAAACCCCTCTCTAAAAATGTCATAATTCACTTCCACGACATATTATGGAAAATATGTTTATTTTTTTTCAGAAAATAATCTGGGTTCAATTTTCAACACAATATGTTATTCATGTTCTATAATTGAATCAAACATTCAGGATCACACATTTTCTAACAATTATAACCATGAGTAATTCACTCATGCTATGTACTAAATTTTCCAAATTGAAAAATTTATTAAAAATATATAACTGAAATATAATATAAATGAGGAATTGGTTAAAATTGTCTAGCATACTTAAGTATTTCTGACTTCTTGTTTTAGAAAATTTTTCTCGCCGATGTTAAGCCACACCTTAATAATGTTAGTCATTATTTGTATTATTTAAAATTGAATTAACTTGGTTCTCACAGTGTGTAAAGATAAATGAACTTTACATATATACCAACTGATGGGACTACAGAGCTAATATGTGTTTTTTCTCAGAACGAAAATATCAACGCAAGATGCATTTTATTAATGATATTTTAAATTGATTTACCCATTCAATGGGTAAAATCACAAATATCCAAAGCAAAGCAGCAGCTTTTGGGAGAGAGAAAAAGTAAAATATCAAGTGTCAAAAGGAACAAAGAAACCGTGAAAAGACAAAGTATATTACCAAAACATGTCTTCCCTTCAGCATGACACTGAGATTATAACAGGTGAAGTGTCCTAGCAAGAAGGTATCAAACTATAGTTATTACATGTAAATCGCCCCAACTGAAGCTAAAAGGGACATGCAATTATCATTTATCTCTCCGTGTATTCGCAGTACAGGTCAAGCAGACACGCAACCTTCAACTATCCATTCGTGTGCTGACGGTAGCATAAACCAAAGGTGCGGTGCCGTATATTCTTAAATGTGAAGAATGGATGATAGTTTAGAACGGATGGTATAAAACCTATTCGATTCCCAGTGGGCCATATCCCTGGAACCCTTGCCCACTTCCAGACAAAAAAGTTCTTTACCGAGTTAACAAAATGGACTGCATAAATCGATTGATATAATGTGTGAGTTTTTTTAATTACAATTACTTTATTTCGGTTTCTTTAATCAAATCGCAGAAAGTCTTAAATTAAGTTTCATGAATATGTAACTGATAACCTGAACCCAAAATAGCACCCATTATTATACAAATATTAATGCACCATTGCACATTGATGATTTTTGTTATATTTCAAGCCTAAAACAAGCATATTGGTGCGGAATCCTGTTCTGTCATGAGGTAATTCCATTTTCTGAATTCTCGTGTTTGTGTGTGAATTATTTCTGGAAAAACAATAATATCACTCCTTTACTTTGCGTTCCCTTGTAGGACCCTCTAATTAATAGCTGCTGATTAAATTGTTGTATATTACACTGAACACTAGTTCCATCCTATGGATATACTAATCAGGCCTGCTCTTTCACAAGTTGTCAGTCTCTAGTGTACTTAATAGACACATAATATAATGTCTTTGGGAGCAGATATGTTCCCGGTGTTGGTTGAAGCTTTAATTGGAATATGCTCTGTAACACGATTAATCAATGTTAGTTCCATCTCCACAGCAACCACGGGGCGTTTTCAGCTTCCGTTCACTGAGTAACCGGCAATCTCATCTCTTTGTAATTACGGATGCTTACTTTACATAATTATTAAATCCTGCTCAAACTTGAAAAGTTCTTTCACCTCATTAAATGTTATTAATGGTCCATTAGATTTAATATCGTTTGTTAAGAATTTATAACAGAATAACAAGCACATCATTGTTTTTTAACAGGTAATAATCTAATGTCATTACAGAAACGGAAATTCATGATGACAGAAAGCCATTATAATCCCTTATGCAGGCACTCAAGAGGGAGTCTAGAAACAAATAAAATGTGTCGTAAGTTTTACTTGTTTTTTTTTAATTAACAAAAAACAGTTACACTAAATGTAACTGTGATTTAATGAATTAACGTGGAAGTCATTTATTTGTAATATACCGTAAAAAATACCTTTGCGGTATTCATTTGAGAGGATGATTTATTTACGCTTGATGTACGCCTGCCCTAGAGGGTTCAATAGTCGCCGGGACCTCGACCGTCGTTAGAGCCCGGCATGTTTTTTTTTTATTTTACTCTTACAGCTCCAAAAGACATATTTACCCTGTGCAATATCACATAATCAATAGCCGGGAGATCGGGAGTTCGAATCTCAGCCGAAGAGAGGTGAGACATCTTCCGCTTTTTGAGGTTCCCTCAGGGTTATTACACACATTAGGAATATTACACATAAAGGACCCGCGGTACACAGAGCCTGTTTGCATCGGCGTTTTCATCGGGGAAGTGTTTCATTGAAACAGTTTTGTATCTCTTTGCTTATTACTTGGTTAAGGTCTTCCATTAATTGTGAATAACTGTCGGTTCAGCAATACAGGGTCACGGAAACATTTATTGGCCGGTAAATTGATTCGCTGGTTGTGAATGTCATAAGCTGAAAGGAAAAACATTGATTATCAGTGTATGTGAGGGCCTATAAGTAAACCAACAGAGAACTGTGGTGTAATATTAAGTGCTCTCATTATAATGTTAAAAAAGTATAAATATACTTCATACAGGCACATTTTGCAGTGTTAAAAAGCTCTCAGATCTCAGTAATCAATATATTAGTACTACTTTAATACAAAATTTATTCATCTTCCCCTTTTATGCCTTTATAGAAATCCTCGATTATCATTTAAGTATTGGCTCTTATATTAAAATGCTAAATGTAACAGAAATCTGTTTAAATAAAATACACTGTGGTTACGTTAAAAGTATACAATGAACAGCAGCATTTATATAACAAAGCAGGCTAGAAAAAGAAAGAGGGAAATATTACATATTATATTATATGTCCTTTGCCTTTTGGTGGCAGTGCCTTTTGAATGAGAACGTTATCATATCTTAGCCCTCTGGATTTCAGTTTTATATGTAGGGATTAGGAGTAATCCTGAAGTCATTATCTGTCTTTAAGACATAAGAGCGAATCTCTGAAGTTCTATCGAGGTTTTTGCCTTTTGCCACTGCAAGACACCTTCAGATCTGAACTCCAGCAGCTCAACTCTTTGGGTAAAGGTCTTATCCAGAATTGTTTTAGCAAGTTTTGAAAGAAACTCAAAATCTAAATTCTTAATAAAAGTCTAATTGTTTAGAGACTGGGCCGCTATTTATAAAACCTTTCTAAACCAAATGCGACGTTCAGACCATACTCGAAACATACAAGAAAAAAACTAGTTATTGTCACATTTATCTATGACCGTCACCTCAGTGCATCTAAAGAGAATTTCCACCAAACTACAGAACAATTAGAGGGATTCCGCGTAGAATATTGTCAAATAAATTAACACACTTATTATGGTGAAGTTAATGAATCTGTATAGATCACTTCTTCTTTATTGTACAACGTACAGGTAGTACTGAAAAGGTGTCATCCTTTAGTCATTTTCATTGGAATATATATATATATATATATATATATATATATATATATATATATATATATATATAGGGGCGGCAGGATTTTTTCCAGAAATTGTTCGGTTTCACCTCGGCTTAAATCTGAAGTGCTTTCTTGCCTGTGTAGAATCCATAATAACATGTCTTCACGCTCCTGAGAGTGGCCAAGGCCTTGCCGTGATATATTGGTCTTGGGTCCGCATTTGAAAGTGTTACATTGCCTCACCTCCCATACACGACAATAACTCAGGAATCAATGTAATTTGAAAAAATAACCTGTGTCAGGAGTGATTTATTTTTACCGTCTCCCCGCCTGCTGTATTTGCTCCTGAATAACCTGAGCTATCACTTGAGACACAATAACAAAACTCAAGTAGTTGGCTTTAACACCCCAGACGACGGTCTCTTTTAACTAAATTCCGGTTTCATTTGAGTGCGCTAATTTTAGCCGATGATGACCCTAGCTGAATGATCGTCGCGACGTTTATAGCATCTCTTCCTGGGAAAAACATCTGAAATTTAACTCGGGGAACCTTCAAGCTCAAATTATACTATTTTACTGTTGATAATGGAACTGCCACTCCGCATGCTCTTCTGTATTAGCAGTGGAGGGCGAGGGGGCACTTTTACTTAGACAACACTTCTTTATATTATCCTGGAAAAAAAGGTTATGTCAAACTCTGCTGATATCTCGCTCATTTTTATCTCTCTGTCACGCTCCTTTGTTGTATTTTTGCCTGTATGCTTTTTTAGTTAATAGACCCTCCAACATCTGTTCGATCCCCACACCGCCACTCCCACATAAAAAATTGTGCCCTTTCATGTGCTAAAAGCTATGGCCTTTTGAAAACGGTAACTTTTCTGGCATCCCCGTGCATGGCTTTGTATATTTATAGGAATAGAAATACATGCTATGGATTCGGCCAGGTGTTATTGCTTATATATCAAAAGCGGGTACTATATTTAGGCACGCAATTCTGAGAATGAAGTCGAGCAAATCCATCAACTTCTGTCAAAGTGATTGTTATGTATGTGCTTGTCACAATATATATTGTCGTGTATTAAATATTTTTGCGCTTGCGGTCGTTGTTTCCTTATTAATTCTTGGATTACCTAATTCAGTCACTAAGAGGTATTTTTATTTTAATATTTCTTGTAAACAATTTAAAAAGAAATCGATGAGCACCCCTTGGTGGAACACACTATGAAGATGGTGAATTTATATCATGTTGATTTGGAACAAGTCGTGATAAACGGCCTTCCTCGAGTGTAGCCATCTGCGTTCCTCACTGCATGATTGAAAAACACTGTTGCGTGATAAATGTTGGTTGAATTTACGTGTTGTAAATAGAATCAGCACCGGAGAAAACAAAATGGAGCCCGGGTCAAAGACCTCCTTATGTGACCTGTATGGATAGTGTTATGATATTATTAGGACGATGCTGTTATCCGGCTGAGCCTTCATTTTTTCATTTATTTGGAATGTATATTCCATGAATAATAAGTATCAGTTCATGTATACATATAAGTACTACTTGTTCAAGTAAGTTTATTGTAAGTAGTACTTATTCAAATAAGTATAAAGTTCGATATTCCGATGTAAATTTTCCTATACTTTTTATAAAACAGTTGGAGGAGAAGAAAAGCTGGAGTCATAAAAAGCAGCTCTCTTGTTTCCTGGAGACAAATAATTTAAATATTAGGATGAAAGGTTTTATTATTAAATACCCTTTTACCGATAACGTATTCCTACTCCTAGGGCCAATATGAAAGTACAGGACCGCAGCAGACTGCTTTTAACAGAATCAGCTAAATTTTTACGACCGCAAAATGAATCCACTTTTTTTCTTCATCAGGAATAGTGTTTCTTTCTCTCAGGACATTAAGTTAAGACATTTACGAGAACATAAAGAGTGTGCACAGTACACCTGAGGGACTGGGCCTAATGTGTTCTGTTTTCGTCATATATTTATTTTCTTAAACATTGACTCTCACAAGGTCACACCGACACTTGGTAGTATTGAACTGGTAAAGTTAGCACTCTCCCTAACAGTTTGGACTAAATCTAGGTGCTAATTAATCACGAAACGAATTGTGCCTTAAAGAATAGGGACAGGCCCAGGGACTTTGTGAGGGGACGGCTATACCTGTCTATTCTCCTCTGAGAAGCAAACGCCATGATGAGAAATCCATTAGATGGGTACACAAACGCCTTGATGAGAAATCCATCAGATGGGTAGCCATAAGCGATACCCATTTATTTGTTCAGCATTAATACTATATAAACTATGTATCACACTAGCCATAAAGACAATTTCAGCCATAAGATAAAGTGAAAAAATTAAACATTATAGCATCAGAGCTTTATTTTTTTCATTAAGTAAGATATAAACAATATTTTTCTGGGGTGTTATGTTTTCCCATCTTTGACGTCAATGGGGGAAATACTGTAGTCCAATCTTTTTTCTTTAAACCCAATGCCTAAAAAAAAAGTAAGGGTCCAGAATTTGTAATGATAAAGAAGAAAACCTTTCAAGTTGACTTGATTAGAAAAAAGGAATAAAAAAAAAAACAACAAACATTCACCTCGTTGAATGCATTTGCTATGAACACAGATGCCATATAAAACAAGGTTCGCCTAACTGATCACAGCCTTCAGGTTACAGTGCTTCCCTGTCATTCGCGGTAATGAAGGCCGGCTTCTCGACTATTAGATTGGCGTGACGGGAATACATCCCTTACCAGTGACAAATAGCCGTTCTCCTGAGTGATGTGGTGTATATGGTACAATTAGCTAATAACAACATTGGTTAAAATTGCATTTAAGTGTATTTATTTTACTTTAAAACATAAAAATGAAATAAGATATTGGTCACGTGACTTTTTCCCTCCTTTGAGTGAAACCTAAGATTTTTATCTTCCTCGCAGTTTGGTGTTCTTAACCATATTGTATTGATTGGCAGAAAAACACAAATGGCGTAATTGGTCAGAATATGCTAATCGGGAAAACCAAACACAAACAAATCATAAGTTCTACTGCTTTAGGACTCAGGTCTGCGGCTGTGCTGGCCACGGCGAAAATGTGGATCAGATATATATACATAGGATAGTTATACGAAACCAGAAATCTGCATCCGAATGGGTACATGCCTCCGCCATTGGAGCGGAAGTATTCAAAAATGCTCTTCACAGTAAACAAAATCACCCCGAGGTGCCGGGCGCTCAACCGTGTCCTGATCAGGTGGCAGGCTACACTGATGCGGCGGGACATTCTGTCTATTCACTTGGCAAAACATTTAATTCTATGCTTGCTCCAACCGAGGTCTTTAACCAGGGTGTAAAGTAAAAAATCGTACCAGACAATTATAGGCATCTTTAATCGGCAAACATAAATGTTATACAGTAGGTGATGAGGTGCGAGGTTTACATTATTTATCTCTAAAATATGCGAATCGAATAAATATGTTATGGACATTTCATAAACCTAAAGTCAAAAGATGTCTGTATGAGAAGGTTATAATGGTGTGCTTTGATTCCTGAGCAAATATATGGCTGTGGTGAAGATAGTTGCCCTATTAGGTCCTGGGAAACAAAAACTGATAGTCCTTCAATGTAGCTGTGCTTCCTTTTTTGAAGGAGGGCAAATAGCTCCGTGCTTTGGACTTACGACCTTCAAAGACACCAATACAACGTGAAGTATTACTTTTGATTTACGAGCGCATTACATACCGTAATCCCTGGAAGGACCGGCCATGGATAATGAGAAAAGTGTTCACCACTCTCCCCGGGTAGTCTAAAGAATAATGGTTATTTGTATTGGGTCTCCGACGGAGGTTTCCATTTGTAGGATGTAAAGAAAAATCGTTTCTGCGCAAAAAACGGCTGTGCTGCCTTTATTCTCGGAAGTAAAAATGGATCGGAGAATGGTTGCCCGACCCGACTTTCTGGACGCAGCCCTTGCTTTCGTGATCCTGGGTCAGAGCGTCCACGGTAGACATCGACTAGATGACTGATCTCTCAGACTATTCTTTCACAACATCTATTAGTTTGTAGTTAGAGCTGGAAAAAATCCGTAAATATCACATCAGGTCCATCTATCTGTTGTTCAGTTATACACATAGTCAGAATTTGTCTAATTCACATTTTTATAGTTCAGCTAGTTTTGCCAGTTTATCGAGCGAAGGGTTGCGAATGGATAGAGTATTGGTTGGTGGTGGTTTGCGATTAGGTTTAATTATCTCACTTTTCGGTGAGAGTATGTTCTGTGAGACAAAACTGATTCATTATTTTACATAATTGGGACATCAGAGTAAACGGTGGCGCTGGTGATTTTTTTTTATTTTAATCCTTTTTTTAAAGGGTCACACTTTATTATATGGTGTGTGGTGAGTTGTCTTAATAACCCCTTTGTACATACATACACACATATATATATATATATATATATATATATATATATATATATATATATGGACATTAAGTTGACCGAAATAATCTGTAATAGGAATGTAATTGTATTGACATTGACTTTGTGGAATATCTGATTAAATTATGCAGCTATATAAGACTTAGTTTACCTTGCACGAATATTCTGTATTTTACACCTAGTTTTTCTTTGCCTATGTTAACCTGTGACTATCTTAATTCATATGAAGTCCTCGATGCCTGGATCCTTCATAATAATCCCACGTTAAGTTGCACTAGTAAATTAAAGGGTATGTACTATAAGAAGCTGTTACAAAAATAACCTATGCGGCCACATCCCTCAGCAGACATAAAGGCCTACAGAGATACCTAGCTGTTAAAGGATGAGGACAAAAAGAGGACGAAAAAATATATTTGAAATTCAAAATCCTCAACATAAAACTTCCGTTGTTGAACTTAAAGCGCGTTACATATGTTTTTATCTATGTCAATTGAGTGTAGATGTTGGGTCTCGGCATTCCCAGTGATAGTAAGGTGACATGAAAATTTAGAAATCCAGAGTTTCAAGAAACATACATTTCGTTTATTAAGTGGTACAACAGTTGAGTTGTACCAATATATCAAGCACTTCAAGCTGGGGTCCTCAACGAAATAAAAGAACAAGGCTATTGTTTTTAAGCTATTATTTCAAATTCAACATAAAAGCGGTTTCCAGGATTTTCTGCTCCACCTAGTAATGTAGTCGCTCATGTAACAAAATATCAATCCCGTAGGAATTGAGTGCCCAAATTGAGATAGCACTTGTTTTCACTTCATTCAGGTGTAATCTAATGGAAAAAGTTAGGTAACAAATTTTATCAACCCCCTGACCCCAAAGAATCCAATATGGCCGCCATCATTATAAAAATGCCTAGAAACTGCTTTGATATTGTAACTATCGCAACAAAATTATTAATATTAGATCTGTTTATAAGATTTTGAAGGGTATTGGTATTAGCCAAGCTGTCCAAAGGTTAAGGTGGGTATTCAAGGTCAAGGTCAAACTTATTTACCTAACTTTAACCTTTAGAATAACATTAGACATCTTGGGTATTACGCTGTCATGTATTAGAAAAACGACGTTAGAAAATGTCGTTCTAATACACGTGCAAGTACACTTTATCCCAAAAACTCAATATTTCCCATGGGTGAAGGCGGCCATCTTGGATTTTCGGTGTTAGAGGGATCTGAAAATTTGTTACCTAACATTTTTCATTAGTTCATATCTTGTTTATGCTAAATCAGTCATTTTCGCAATTTGGGCATTAAATTCCTACGGAAATACATCCCCATCTACACTATAGGCCTCCTTTAGTTATTATCCACTCGCAAGGGAACAAGTGACCGCAATGCATTGTGATATCCTAGTACTGCAGTAAATGCAAATACCCCGTAGACACACTCTATACTACACAAACGTTCGTAGTTGCTGTGCTAGGTATAAGACTCGCTTTGATATAATAAAAAAATGTACCCCCTGCCAAATAGAGGCACATGCTCCAATAAAACTTGTAGATGTTCCGATAGACCGCGAATAGGTCACTATCTGAATCTGTATATCATACAAATATATATCACAGGTACGTTGCGGGAATATGTCTGTCGATAATAATTCTTTTATATTTGATCTTGAAAAGGGAATGATATTTACAGAAGATATTAATATCATTACTATTTAAAAATTCCTTCAGATTTTATACAAAAACATGATATATAATACTAAAAAATTAAAATAAACCCGAATTAATTTATGTCTTAAAACCAAACCAGACGGACCCAGCAGGGTTACCCTCTGCGTTGCTGGCAGTTAATGTTGAATGATAACTTTGTAATGGTTTTCTCTCGGGTTGATGTAGGGGGTCATCCTTGTTATCAGCCATCATGTAGTGCTGAGTAAAATGTCACAGCTCCTGCTCTGAAGAAACAGAAGATTATTGATCAAACGTGGTGCATGTATCTTTTCATCCTAGATAAAACCCAGATACAACAACCTCACGTTCAGTGCCTGGAGCTGAAACAGCCTTTGCATAGTCTTAGCATAAGAGGATTTTACAGATGAAAGCCCCTCCATGCCATAAAGGACATTCTGCTTTAAGCAACCGGCTGTACAGGGAACAGGGGCAGTTCGAAGCGTGCTAACACGGATAAACATGTTTTACTGCACTTGTTAGACTAAAGTTGTAAAGGATTGAAATGGGTTCCAACCAATTTTACCTATAGTGATGGAAGAGTTTAATTTGAACCAAATACAGGACACTTTAACGGTTCAGGCACGCCCCCTTAATATTGACCTTGTTGTTGTCCTATCACGTGTCATTGCAACCTGATTAATTCTTCAAAGAAACGCCGTCAAAATATAAAATAAATGCAAAAAATACTCAGTAATAATAATAATAATAATAATTATAAATACCATCATCATTATCTGCATCATATTATGTGTACCTGTTTGTAACAGCTGTTTCGTAGAGATATTATAGCTATTTGAAAATGTCAGAAGAAGTATCAGTGTAAAACGTAAGTTTAATTAGAAAGTAATACTAGAAAGAGAATATGTACAGGAATAGGTTTGTGGAAAATGTGTAGGTTACATGTGTAAATTTTAAATCAGAGGTTAACATATATTTACAGATATATAATAAGAATTAAATCAAAAGAGGGAAGGACTCCAAATATATGAAAACACAAGGTCATGTACGCATTTACGACTTTTAAATACCTCCATAGTCCTACGCTGCGTATTAAAAGTGAAGGCTCTGTAGGCATGATAGTCTTATATTATCATCCAACATTGATATAAAGAGTATGGAAGTCCCGGAAGGGTGAGCACGTTTTCAAACTCACATTGAATGTAAACATCCGTACTGTGTGTGATACTGGACCTATGGTAACACTATTATATAATGACACCAGTTTCCTCATCTGTGTAGAAACTGCATAGTAAAAAGTTTTTTTTTTATATTTGCCGTTGGACCTTTAGAAAATAGTCAAGATCAAAATATTAGGTTTCCATTGATAATGAAATTCCGTAGCCGGCACTTCTCTAAAATCCATATAAATAGATTATATTTGTTACCTTCAGGATGACATTCTGCAGTTCACTGCAAACCAAATGGCACCGGTATAATATACGTGAAATTTATATGCAAAATTATATAAGTCGACTTAGATCACATTAAGCTTAGCTGACATTAAGCCGGAAATATGGTTTTAAACAGTTGGTACTCCCACAACTCCCCTAACACGCTTTTAGGTAATTGGTTTTGAATACGCCGTCATGGTGCCATGTAATTTGTCTTTTAGCCTGCCCCATTTCCCTAGTTAATAAGTTTATTAAGGTAATCACCAAATTTATTTTACGCATAAATGAATATATTTGAAACAGCTAGCAAATCATTTAGCAGTATGTTCCACGTTGGAGGAAAAAGTGTAACTGAAAGCCGTTGGTTCTAAAACCATGAGGTAAATTCAATTGGCTTGGAAAACCTACGTGTAATATATCGTCATTATGGATATAAGATTATAAATGTACGAAAGAAAACGTGTGCTGTATTCCCTGAGTTCATGAATGAATTAATAGTATTTAGAATCAAATTGTAAACGTTAAAAATTCATTCACAAGGCCAATGTATAGGTACTGCTCTTTTTTATTTCTCAGCGTCAGTCAGTAATTTAACTAAAGTGTAAAGCGTTTTGTTTGACTTTGCCTATCTTGGTTGGCCTGCTATAATAAGGAAGCTCTCGATTGTTACAGTTGAAATTGTATGGCTTCCTCGCCTATAAAACCATACAAGAACCCGTATTATCTTCTAAATGCCCATAAACTTGACCTGACCGCTAGATTACGGGGTAAAGATCATTTTTATGTATTCACAATGGTGGAAAACCTGACCCCATACGCGAGGGCAAGTAGACAGAGCAAACCATAAAACAGAAAAATAGAAGCACTGGCCGTAACAACTTCTAGTAAATCCCGGTATTTCGTGACCTTGCTTTTGAGACTGCATGCACAAAGGATCAGTAAATGAAAAAAAAACATGGGAAGTGAGATGTATTCTATATTTATGAGAGCGGAAACATGTTATATGAGCCAGGATTTACCATAAAATGCCGATAATGCCTCGTCATCCGAGAAGGTGAGCTGAACTTTATAACATATATAGTACATATATAAAAATAAAATAACTCTTATTTCTCACTACCTGTCATCAGTATTTCAAATATTCATGAATGATCCAAGGTACACCGTATGGTCAGTCTCCTAGGACACATCTTTCGTATTATGTTATAATGATAAGTATTGAAACGGTTTTATTACATGAAATGACAAATTCCATGCATTTTAGATACAACTTACAATGTGTACAATCCTTCAAAGTTCTTCTAAATATATCGCAAAGAGATTGTCTGAATAGCTTTGTCCATTCATGGGATACAGGAGTTTGGTGTGTGTGTGTGTGTGTGTGATGGCGTGTGTGTGTCCTAAAGTAAAATGTTACGACTTAAAAGGGTTAGCATCTGAAACAATGCTATTACTGAAACTGGCCTCTCTGCAATATCGACATTTAAAAGGCCTAAATTAAATTTCTCTGAATTTGAAAAATAAAAATCCTAGTAAAATCAATTATACCTGTATATTTTTATCACTGTACTGACATATCAAACTTTTTATATGTCTTTTTGTATTTTGTATGCGCTGACCTTATTTAATATTGATATTTAGAGGACATAAACTCTAACAGATTATCCCATGGTCCCATACACAATATTAGATTAATTATATAATAAATATTTAATATCTTCCTGTGACAATAAATGAAATTAATTTAGTTGCCCAGATCAGAACATGAAAATTCAAGAAGTTGAGCAGTTTATATTCTCAGTTCGCCAATGGATGAACCTCAAGAGTTTAAAAATGAATGATAAAAAAACAGAGGTCCTGTTAATATCTTCTAAGCATATCTCGAAGAGGCTCAGCTGTCCAATTATACATATCAGACACAATAACGTTACAGCAAGTTCTGTAGTCAGGAACATCGGTGTGATTATGGACTCAAATGCTGCAGGGTATGGGTGCTCATATCAATAGTGTACCCTGCAGCATCTCGTATACGGCGTATTTCCATATTCATAACATCGGCAAGATCACAAGTTATCTCAATCAAGATGCTGCAGAGAAGTTGGTTTATGCCTTCATCACTTCTTAACTGGACTATTGTAATACACTCCTTTGTGGGCTTCCTTCTGTTCTAATACAGAAATTGCAACGGATACAGAATATGGCGGTGCGCATTGTAACTTTAATGAGTAAATCTGATCACATCACACATGTGCTCGGTGCACTTCAATGGCTGCCAGTGAGTCAGAGGATACACTTTAAAGTTCTGGTCATCGTATTTAAGGCAAAAGCCAATTGGCTCCGTACTATCTGCAGGACTATCAGCCGTATAACCAGAGTCGTGAGCTTCGCTCCTCCTGTCATGATCTCTTAGCTGTTCCATTCACAAGGTCATCGACTGTATTCATGAAAGCTTCCGGTGTAGCTGGTCCTAAACCTTTGAATGAATTACCTCAGTACCTGCGACCACTATCCAGTCTGTCCGCTTTTAAGTCTCATCTTAAAACCCATTTGTACAAACAGTTTTACGGATATTGTAGTCAATGAACTTCTGTGATATGAATTCTTGAAAGTTTTATATTGCTTTAAAACTTATGATTTTATTCATTGCTAATATAGTCATGTACAGCGTTTAGGGCACCATTTCTGGTGGATTTTACGCTTTATAGAATCAGTTATTTTTATTATTATATTATTATTATTATCTTTTAGCTGCGTCTGTTTTTCATGGACAACTTGATGGCCTTTCTTTGTAGGGTCTGTTTATGAGAAAATACCTATTAATGAGCATCTTCATTCCCTGGCATTTTATAATGTGACGTAATGTGACGTTAACTGCAAAAATAATAATGACAACTTCTGAAATGACAAATCTATTAAAGAGAAATTATTTTTGTGAAAGTGTAATATGACAAGGTCTTTAATGAAATCCTAGATGGAACAATGATACCTGGATACGAAAACTTTTTTGTAAATAATTTCTTCATACAACCCTGTTTACTGGTACCTCCTCTAAAATAAGTTTTATAATTTATCGTATATATTTCCATTTGCTATACTTCGAAAGTTTTATGTTATGCTGTTAATATTATCGCCCTTAATTACGACTTTTCGCACAAGTGCCCCTTGGATTATAACCTTCATGTATCCATGTTAGAAATCTTGTATAAATCGACACCAATAGCTCTCATATTGTTCATCCCAACCCTTCAGTCTGAGAACTTCGATAGACTATTTGCCATACCAATATAACGCTGCCAATTCCTTTATTCCGAAACTGCTATGAGCAGCTGGCAGTACAGACAGCTCGTCTTCAATAGACTTGTCCCCGGGACAGATTTGTATGGCAGGTGGCTGGCGTTAGTTATTATGATCGATCGCGCCGTCTCTTCCTGGGGAGGACTTAAGGACGATAAACAGAGGTCCGTAGTGTCCCTTCTCTGTGATTCGGAGTGTAGAATGTCGCCATAAGACGCATTGCCTATCATACCCAGTGGAAGCCGTTTGATAATTTGTAAGGCCTGAAATATATTCCGTTCCATTTCCTCAAAAAATGATTTTATATTAATCATTCTAATTGTTTTTGAAAGACAGATTAATTCACCTTCTTACCATAAACATGGCATAAATAAGGTTTGCTATGTCTTTGGTACACTTACATGCTTGACGCAATATTCCATAATATAAAAAGACATAATAGAAAATAATATCTCGTCGAAAAAAAAATATCCTTAAGAATGCAATCGATCAATATATCCTAAGACTCGGGGATATTTTAAGGGAGGGTACCGAGTGACACTCATTGTACTTGTTATTAAGTAACAAAGAGCTGAAGAGATGAAAGGGCTAATTTACCCACTTAAGCCTAACCAAGTAACAGAACGAAATATAAACGCGAAAAATAACAGGTTACTTTAATGCTCTCAGCACGTGCGCATCTCAGCTTGCAATTGACTGTATATCTGCTTGTTGTTTTTGGTCGTGTGTGCTTATGGGTGCATTCGTATGAATGTGCATGGCTTGGGTGTGGGCGTACATTTGTTTGCATGTAGGTCCATCGTGGTGTGCTTGTCTGCGTGTGTCAGGTGTTTGTGTGATAACGTAACAGGTGGCTGCCAAATATTTAAAGCTAAGTGCCACCATTGCTACTGCGCATCGCGGACGCGCAGTTACCGGTGCGCTTGCTATTAAAACCCGGGCCCAGACTGAGAAACCCCGAGCCTAATTAAACACATGAAAAAAAAGACCCTTACGTTATAGAAACGGTCTTGAAACTGAGTTAATCATGAAGATTGGGTCTATCCCTTCCCTATGAAAAAAAATAGCTGATAATTCGTATTTTTAGTGGTAATCTATTACTCTTAATAAGGGTTAAAATACTTTTATTTGGGGCCGTCAGAAAACCCAGGCCTACAGAAAACATCATACTTATTTTATGCGTATTTTACTTCCCGTTTGATTATAATAGAATACACAGTACTATAAACACCAAAAAGGTAACTAAATTACGGAAAATCAATCCGATTCTTAACTAAAACATATGGTCCGACAGACGGTCAATTTTCCCGCAATACGTCTCCTGGGCCCAAGTCAAAATGCATTAACACTCCATTACAAATTATATATTTCTCATTTTATGACTGATTACGTTAGATTAGACAATCATATTGTGTACAAGATTTAAAACGTAAATATTTTAAATTCCGAGCGTTTATTATGTTTTTCGGGATGGTCTCATAAAAGACTAATGAACGTACCATGTACCATGACCGGACCCAATTCGTCATGCATTATAGATTTCCGATTTAAATAGCCCTAATGATTACTCCCGTTACTGTTAAAGTGTTTTATTTTTATTTGAACTGGTCGAACCATAATCTTCAAGTAAATTTAAATTTTGTTTTAGGTATTAGTTAGGACCACAAATTAATGTAGTATGATATCATAGAATCGCTACTTTACTTAGTGAAAAAAAAACTAGGAAATAATTGGAGATGGCAGATCGATTATTGATTGCCAACTGCTGCTTAATTAATTGCCCTCCACACAACCCTGTATACGATACCACTCCTGCTTGATCACTTATCTCAAGATTTCATATCATTTTGCTAAGGGAAACTACTTATTTAGATATATGCATACATTTTATGCATTTTGTTATATTCTTGAAATACAGAAACAGTGTTTGACTGCTAAGTTCTGTGGTGACCCCATGTTTTTTGTGGGTGATAATTTATCATATAGTATAAGTGATTCATAGGCCAAAGTAAAATAAGAAATCAATTCTAGATTTGTTAAGTGTATTTTATTCCTGCAGAGGAGTGGTGTATTCTAGTCATATCCGCCAGGTATTTATTTTTATGATATATGAATTTTGACAATATATTTTTCTGTTTTCATAATAAAATTTCTTTATTTAATAAAAATATGATATTGCTGGTTTCTTTAATTAATTAATAAATTAATTAAAATAATAAAAATTTTCAAATTACACTTTATTGCAATTCTGAAGCTTATCATAATCTTTAACTGATTTTGCTTCAGTACTTCATAAAAGCCAGTTGACCACTGTCTTGTTTACTGGTCATATCTTACCAAAATACATGGTGACCACCGTTGATCAGTTTGATTTTCAATATGAATTAACCTTAAGCACAAAGTATAAAAGTTTCAGTTGATTATCAATTCCAGAATTGATGGCACTTACCTTTTAATGTTAGTGGCTGTGGTTTTGGCTGGGCTGTGTAATGTTGTATTTGAAAAAGAAATGTCCCTTTTTACCGCAAGTGAAAACCAGTATACAATATAATACGGGTGGACAAAGAGTTCCTAGCTCTCAAGACCAATCGATAAATCACTTTCGATTCTACGTTGCGCCTCGGGTCTCCAATTTCCGTAAGTGTGTACATGGAGGTCTTAGATTAAAGGGATTATCTCTAGTGGAAACTTTTAATCTTTGCTTGAAAGAGTTCTTATAAGTAAATTCTCAGGGCATTTTATATGTACGAAAAAAAAAGAAAATCTCCATCACAGTTGAAAAATCAAGAGAGCTTAGAAGTCGAAATCCAATAACATGCATACTTACCACTTAAAAAGCTCAATAGTTCAAAGATTATCCATATCTTAATAGAGAAGGCCGCCATACCAGAGTTGCTCCAAACATTAACACGTCAAACAAAAGGCTTGTGAAGATACGTTTCTGTCAGGATATTAGTAAACATACGTACATTAAAGGTGAAATATCTACCTCGGTTTGTTCGCTAACTGGGACATACTATTAACTGTTATGTGGGTGAATTGACACATGCTTTCAATAACGTTTCTTTAATCATGTTTTCAAGAAAACTTTGTCATTTAATCCTGGCAAAAGAGTGGCGACAGAAGGCGTTTAGTGGACAAGTGAACCTGCATTAAAGTATCTATTTAATATATGAAAATTGTAAATCCTTACAGGCACAGCAAATGGGAATTGTCGAGCAAAAAACTGCCAGGTACAAAACTGCACAGGTAAAGATAAGGAATTCAAACGTCAGTAAAATGTTAATCGTTAGGGATCTAATATTTTGACAAGACCGACTTAGTCGCCATAAATCACCGGACCTTACAATTCAGGGGGTTGGGAAGGGCGTCATTTTGTCAATTTTTATCCCACTTTATCCCTGCGCTCGTCCAATGTAGGCGCACCTATTGGACCCTCTGTTCTTACTATTTCTTGAACTGTCACATCCATGTTAAAAATGCTGAAATAAACGACGGGTTGGCCACAGTTCCGTGGTATATAAGCTTTTAAAAAATAAGGTATCATATTTCCCGTATAGGTTACTTCTAAACCAGGTTTAGATATATGATATTTCATAGTAATCTGAGAAATGAGCCAAACTCTGTAATTGTTATTCTTAATATACTAAATACAAACAACCAGATGTCAGGGTTGGTTGTAGTTTCCTGACAAAGAAAGTTGTACAAACTGATAAAAATATTATAATTGACTCCTTTCTAATTGGAATACCAAGTGGAATGCTTACATTGATCATCAACACCTTGCTAAAAAATGTTGATGGCATCCCCTCCCCTGTATTGACGCCCTTGCATGTACCCTCGTTCATTGGCCATCACTAGGGCCAAAGAAAATGGCAGCAGGAAAGTAAAATTAATAATAAATAATAATAATAATATATTTAATTTATATAGCGCTAATTCAACAAAATAGTTATCATAAGCGCTTTACAAGACACAAGGCACAGTTTTTTCTAAAACATAAAATGTAGATTCCTACTTAAACAAAGATTCCTAAAAGTTAAACCCTAATTCCTAAGAACTACCAAAAGCTAATATAAAAAGGTAAGATTTAAGATTTCTTTTAAAAGAAGCTAAAGATGGTGAAGCTCTGATTGAGTGCGGAAGTTCATTCCACAACCTTGATGCCACCGATGAGAAAGCTCTCGAACGACACATCTGACTTCGTGCTTTAGGAATCACTAAAAGCCCTTGGTCAGATGACCTAAGCTGCCTGACTGGAACATAAAAAGTTAAGAGGTTCCTAATGTAAATAGGCGATTGACCATTTATGGCTTTGTATACTAATAAAAAAATTTTAAAATCAATGCGCTGTCGCACCGGGAGCCAATGGAGTTCTTTAGGTATAGGTGTAATGTGTTCGCGCTTCTTGGCACCAGTTACAAGCCTAGCAGCTGCATTCTGCACTCTCTGAAGCCGGTCCAGTAACTTGCTAGGAAGACCACATAGCAAAGAGTTGGAACAGTCAATCCTTGAACTGATGAACGCATGAATTAATGTTATTTGTGAATCTTGAGTTAGGAAACCCTTTATCCTAGCTATATTACGCAGGTGATAAAAAGCCAAACTACAAATATTATTTACATGCTTATCAAGGCAAAGCCCTTGGTCAAAAACAAAAGAGTTAAATAAACGAAGGTTAATAGAAACCTGGGAATTTCTTTATGGTTAGTCATCGTAGATATTACACAAAATGTTAGCATCGAGTGAGGAAGGCATACATTGTGTTTAAAATACATATTACAGAAAGCTTTCCCCAAAGGTGAAGTAGTTAAATCTCAATAAACGATTTTCGGAGATTTTCGGAGATAGTTAAATCTCAATAAAAGATTTTCGGAGATTTTCGGAGATAGTTTAATCTCAATGAAAGATTTTCGGAGATTTTCGGAGATAGTTAAATCTCAATGAAAGATTTTCGGAGATTTTCGGAGATAGTTAAATCTCAATAAAAGATTTTCGGAGATCTTCGGAGATAGTTAAATCTCAATAAAAGATTTTTGGAGATTTTGGGAGATAGTTAAATCTAAATAAAAGATTTTCGGAGATTTTTGGAGATAGTTAAATCTCAATAAAAGATTTTCGGAGATTTTCGGAGATAATTAAATCTCAACAAAAGATTTTTGGAGATTTTCGGAGAGAGTTAAATCTCAATAAAAGATTTTCGGAGATTTTCGGAGAGAGTTAAATCTCAATGAAAGATTTTCGGAGATTTTCGGAGATAGTTAAATCTAAATAAAAGATTTTCGGAGATCTTCGGAGATAGTTAAATCTCAATAAAAGATTTTCAGAGATTTTCGGAGACAGTTAAATCTCAATAAAAGATTTTCGGAGATTCTGGATTATACTTACCCCGACCGTATGCATAAAATACATGCAGCTCATAAGGAGAATAATGATAATAACACAGCACCCTTATTGTAAGGTTATACCAACATATTACTTCAACAGACTGTGTCACCGATAGGTCATGGATCTGTAAATATAAAAACAGAAAGACGAGAGTAAAGAATAAAAGTTATCACATTTTATAAATATTGTTTGTCCATAGAAAACAGACAAAAAAAAATAAATATTGATTATAACGTCACTTCCATCCAGCCTCGTAACCAACGGTTACATCACAAAAAAATTGACCTGTCAGTCCGTGGATGGTCAACCATCCTTGATCCATTTCCGGTCGATAAGCACAGACAGAAGCTACGAGGGGCGTGTGTTACAGGACAATTGGATCTGTGATCCGTCTGGGCCGTTTGATCCATAAGGACCCAGCCAGACTAATCAAAACATTGACCGGTAAACCAGTCCTACATTAACCCCCTGTCCCCAGTTCCACGTGATGGACTGCACGTGCTTATTCCGCGCCGTCAGTTCAGCTACAAATAACTTGCGGGTGTCACTCGGGTTTTATTACATAATTAACTGAGAAATTAATATAATATAAACTGAGCAATGGCTTTTTTCTATCTGCATACTCACTCAAAAAGCACAAGGAAAAGTCAAGTCTTCCGTTTAAAGAAACATGAAAGTATCACCACAAAAACGTAACAGGAAAAGTGACCAAAATGTCTTTAATGCATAGATTGTGATATATTTCGCAACACCTGCTGCTTTCTTATGTGATATGAACAGGAATCTTTCCATTTTTTGTTCAGTTAGTATATAACCCTGCTTTAAATGACGCTAATGTTATAAAATGTTGCTAATGTTGGACTCCTTCCATTAATCTATAAAAAAGCCAGCCCATGATTTGTTCATACAGAAAATACCTTCATTACATATCTTTATAAGAAAGGCGGATCATCACAAATATAAAGACTGCGATTAATATTGCCCTTCGTGGAATAGGCATCAGGTGATTACTGCAAATAATATAAAAATATAGAGCGATTTGTCAATAGATAATCAATTGATGGCGCTAATAACCAACAAGGGCTACATTTCCCGTAAATCAAATATCCATCATCCGCTTGTTTATAAGTTCATATATACCTCCTGTTTACGGACACCTCTATATATGGCCAATTTTACATGTACGAAGAGGGTCCTGTTGTTACCAACCCTGCCTTGGCTTCCGATGCATCCTCTGTACAATTAGAAGCCTTATTGATAGTCATTACACAATGATTAAAGCTCAGAAAAAATATGGGACTGATTAGACTGTATTCATAATTAAACGGAAGAGTGCCAAGCCGTTGGTGTGACATTATTTTTTCAGTGAAAGAAATGAGTATTTTCTTGATCGATTTTCAAGTCATCCAGTGTAATCTTCCTCTCCATTAAGAGCAGGTGTCCTTGTCAGCCATAATGGTCCTTGTCAGTCTTTATTGATTTCCTTTTATGTTTTTCCTATAGCTTAAAGTCTTTTATGGTTCTGTTGAAACCAAAAAGCGTTCACGACTCCAATCCTAGCCTTCCAGCAACAAAAATACAAAAAGTTCTCATCACTTGTCTAATGAGATCAAAAGCTGAAAAATGGCCTTCCATCAGGGATGAGCGATATTTCAGATTTCTTCCGATTGTGCAAAGG
Source organism: Sipunculus nudus (assembly GCA_026874595.1). NCBI lineage: Eukaryota > Metazoa > Annelida > Sipuncula > Golfingiida > Sipunculidae > Sipunculus > Sipunculus nudus. Next base: position 14,010,961 of record CM049312.1, on the reverse strand, counting down.
GAAATAAAGAGCAAATAAAAGATATATAGCAAGAACTTTCGTAAATGAGCCGTTACGACCACCCATTACGTCATTTTTTAGTGTAAAGTTTGGTCATTTATTACCTCGGGTCTAAATCAAAATTTTAGGGGGGGATCAGCAAGAAAAGACATTTGAGTTATATCTCAGTTTGCAAAACAGTGGCTTCGTTTACGTTGGACCCTGTAAGAGATGGGTTATCACATCCATTTCGAATTTCAGAATTGAATTATCCGCGCAAAATTATCTTATAAATTTCATTAAATCATATAATGAAAGGAAATTAATGATATTTGAGGCCATGGGGACATCAAAATTAGAAAAGAGAAATAAAAAACAACCCTGCAGAGCACATTTCTATTTTATACTACATGTAGACTGAATTCGCAATAATATTGTAAATGTATATTTATTTATTTGATATTTTTCATTATTTCACCTATACTCTAAAAATCTAGCAGCACACAAAGAGCGCACACCTACTCCGAAAGCGAGGGCACCGACACTGAAATGTCAGATGAAGAGATTCCGACCCGTGTGACTAAATAACCTATAGACACTCTAAACTGAATTACCCCAGTTCCTATCCTAAGAATCCAGAAAGAAAACAGGAGAGGGCTTTGTAATAATATGATATTGACAGTATATCGGGGGCAACATGTAGCAGCTCTCCCGGTTAATAACTGTCACATGTTAATATTGTTTCGTCAATATTACATTTGCAGCAAACATTTAGTTTGACATTTTTAATTATACAAACAATGACAATAGGTCGGTTTCGGATACAGTTTACAAATGTACAATACTGAATTACTGCAGCAGAATATGACAACAATATATTTAAAAAAGAAACGTTTTTCGACGTTAGAAATAGAGAAAAAATATTTTATATTCCGATTACAGAGCATATGTACGTGGTGACATAGAGAAACGGGAGCCCTGCGGGACCTGCCCAACCTCAGTGAGCGATGCCTCTGATGATAATCAATACCATCTAATTACGTGCCCTGAAATCACCCTACCAGCTCAGGGCGCAAAAAGGAGGGCATGAACACTGAGAGGGGAAGGACCAATAACAGAAGTAATATCTCTTGCCGCGGCGTCTTGTCTCACCATCGCTGCCGGGTAAATGTCAAGGCTGTCCCAAGCGTGAGCGGTCGGGTAGGACGTTCCCGCTGAGACAATGCATGCCGAGCAATGAGGTGTCTGCGCAACAGTCCTTGAGGAATATACACTCTGTCAGGTGAACAGGACGTAAGGCGTGTTTCCCTTGTCTTGGCGTCATTGGACATGGCCGGAAAAGGGATGACATTAGCGATCGTGGGAAGTTGATCCCTTGATCCTTGGATAGATTTTTGAGACGATGGACACATATATAGAAATCAAACATCTTGATCTACAAGGGCAAATTTAATAATACCGGCTTATGTGAAGTGAAATAAATGATCATTGACAGACGACTCCATTCAAATCTAATATGCTGTGTACCAAATAAACTATTACATCAGAAGAAGCTTTCCGATAAAAAATTATTTTGATTTTACGGACATTTTTACAAAATTAAAACGGAAACTGACTAATTCCCCTTGTGGAAATGCAGCTATTAAATAATTTCCTGAAACATCAGGCAGAAAAAGGCAAAATGCACTTTCGTCCTTTTTCTTAACCTGTTACAAAAATGAATAAAAACCTTTTGGTACTGCGGGGTTATTTTTCAGAATTAGATAAATGAGCATTCTGAGGTACACACAATTACCACCTCGTAAGAAAGAAACATGTCATCGTAGATTCATTTCATCGAATTGTGTTTTCTCCGTTTCCCTTGACAACGTTTGTCTAGGGGCTCCAGCTCTGACACGATTTAGTCCGATAATTTATTATCTTTCAGCGAAAAGATTACCTAAACAGACAAACGGTAAAACAAAGTGAGAAAAATTAACTGAAAAAATGTCTCTTGGGGAATGGAGGAAAAATGAAACTTTGTAATCTACCTTTCACTTTGACAAAAAAAATAAAGAAAATTACATTAAATCTTCAGTACCTTAACAGAATGAAAGCATGTGAGGAATTGTGTGATGCCAGGGCTTGACATAAAAATAAAAAAAACTATCTGTTTTATGCATCAGGAAACATGAGGTGTAACTTATGTTTATGGAACAGATGAAAATGAAAAAAAAGCTGTGAATCATATAGAGTTCTTCTAGCGAGCTATCAATATCTATTTCCTTGGTAGAAAATCCCTAGCGGCCTTCAGACGAAAATTATGCATATATCGGGGTCTTTTTCACACAAGACTAACTTGCATTGTGATTCAACAGAACCATGGTATGGAGAAGAAATTTTAAGGCAGGACAAAATTCAGTAAACATATAATAACTAGAAATCACATGGAGTTCCATCAAGGTATATTTCTCCTGAGGTTTAACGTTCTCTTTCCAGTAAAATTTGATGGTGTTTTTGACAGGTCGTACATATTTGTAGCATCTATCAGACCTTTTCGCTTTTACGTGACAGGAAAATACCGGGGATGTAGCGGAACAAAATATTCATATTGCACATATGTTCCTTATCGAATGATATTCGAAAGTCCTTGGGTGATCCAGTTACGATGGGGCATAAGTGATAAAAAAAGAGTGTAACATTACGGTGTAGATTTCTTGTTAAACAATGGTCATTTTGTTATATCATCATGGGTTTAGCTTCGGGAGATCATCGACTCGTATTCATGGTCTCTATCAGTCGCAATTCAATAAGTTTGATTTAAAATTATAACCGTAAAGTAGTCGTAAACCACATGTTTACCTCCACATGGTTCCTAATCAATCTTTGGTCTCCTAGTAGCTACTCTGAAAAATTGTGTGCTATGGCTCAGATGTAAGCCCTGATGCCTTAAAACGTCTGTACCCAAATACCAGTTCATGGCTCTGTTCGTCTTTAAATGTCTGTCCCTAATCACCAGTTCATGACTCTGGCGCCAGGATGATTAATTATTATCACAATGGTAAAGACAATTGAACAAAACATATATTATGTTGAAAAAACACCCGACTACCTCTATAATTTGATGGAGTGTTCCTTAGGTCTGACATACCAAGACAACAAATTAATGACAAATATTGTGACAAAGAAAAGTGTGTTGAAAAGAAAGGTGGCGTTACAAAGTTTTTGTTGGGTTAGGCTTTGCCAACGTTCTACCAAGGAATACAGTGCATGAAGAGACCAGCAATACAACAGATACAACCTAATGTGAGAAACAATATAAGAACAATATTCAAATATTCATTGGATAACAAAGAACATTTTATCAAAGATTTCCAACATTTGTTGATTGCTAAAACTGATAGCGTTCGAACAGTACTTTGATAATTTAATAAATAGCTTTAAATATTTATTTATATTGTCGGATAAGAGAGAAATGGCATATCCTGGACCTCAAAGAACGTTAATTTCTAAGTATTACCCGTTCAATATTCACAGTTTTTACCCAACGCTTACTTCATTTCTTTCTCGTAGTGTCACCAGGTCGGCTATTTTGGGCGTTACTGTATCTTATCTCTAGAAGCAGGTTCTCCTGGTATTAGAAGTCTGGCATCACATGATATCCCCGTCTCATCCGGCTTTATCCTTTGCCTCCCAGAATATTTGTCTAGATATGTTCTTTTCGATAAGAAAGCAACTCTGTTACAACAGCTGTTGTTTCTGGCACCAGGCGGTTATCTGGCTACCATTGAATTCTATGTAATGATGGATCCTTTGTGGTTAAGCCCTTTGCCAAGGTGACAACATAAGTCTGTCAATGGAACGCGCCGTCTCACTCTGTCCATTACAAGACTTCTAACCATGGCATTGCCAAGTGCATTAAAATTATCAGTAAGTACCCATTTTCCTAAGGTTACCAGATCGAACGCCATCGAAAATCAAACTTGCTTACCCTCCCGATCAAGGAGGATCTCTCAAGAAACAACGCCTTTCCTGGAACGACATGCCTACATTCCCAGAACGACGAGCCTACACATTCCGTTACCATAAGCTGACCAATCTAGACAGCAGATTTTCATCTTGAAACACACAGAGTTGCTTTTACAATCGTCCTCTATTAAGGCTATAATTCCAAATCCAGTGGGTTTGCGTTCCTTTAAGTAGTGTCTGGGCTCGTTGTATTTAAGCATATCGGTTGCTAAAAGAAACCTGCTTGTTCTGTTCAGTGTTGATTATTGCATTGAACTACGGGTGCTGGATTCTGGTTTGGCATCGCCATCGTGATAGACCGAGATGCTGTAGAGACCTACATTGGGAATAATATTCAAGCAGAAGTGTCATGCGGATTTTGATTAACAGGTTCGAACAAAGAACACACATTTATTTATATATATATATATATATATATATATATATATATATATATATATATATATATATATCGCGATTAACACGCGCCCCAAAGAAGAAGAATTTGGATAGCCTTGTCTTAAAAATTAACGCTCGTCAACCTACTAACTTGTAATTAAAACAATGAAAGCACCCTAACGGAAGGGAAAGTTCATCTCCGCTTCGTAATTGGGACTATACATGAGTAATTGTATAAGAAGTTAACAAAACACGCCAGATAAATGGAGATTCATCGTGCAGGATTTCTTAGGGAGACACATCGTCTTCAGGGGAAGGGTTGTTTAATTATCGTCAGCAGATTAATTGAGTGGCATCAATATTTTAATATATTTTCATATTTGAGGAGATAATGATTGAAGACAAATTCTATCTTCGTTTCATCTAAATGTCAACCTAGGGTTAATGCTTCGCATGAGAGAGAAGATACTGTTTTTTAACATCGTGAATTATTAAATAAAGAGACTCAGGAATACATTTATCATTATTTATTTCAGTGATTTATTTTAATGTTATTAATGATGAATGTCACAGCATTGTGTATTTCTTTGACTGCTGTTTTATAGTTAGTGCTAAATGCGATTATCTTTAAATACTTTTCCAACAAAATTTTGGTAAAAATACAAATGATGTAAAAATAAGTTCATTTAGTATCTTGATACATCAATTACGAAAGCCATGAGGTTTAACTCCGAGCCACTGCCAGTTTCCGTGGTAACAGGTGTAATCTAAACTAAAATCAATATAACTGAAGATTAAGAGATAATTTGTGCATTCTTTAACCGCTGACATCATAATCTTATATCATTTACATTTCTTTTTGCTTACATTGTACATTTTTATTTGCTTGTTAACATATATATATATATATATATATATATATATATATATATATGCTTTCATTGATGATTGTCGTAGAAATTCATGATAGCTTAATAATGTTAATATATCGGCCAAAGATTATTTGTCTTGTATATATATATATATATATATATATATATATATATATATATATATATATATATATTCTACTGGTTTCTTGTGATAAACAACTGCTAGAGTGCTCTATGGTATGAAACCAGAGCTTTTAATTATATAAATATAAAGAAATCAAATTTTTTCTGTTCAGAGAGTCTTACCTGATGAATGCAGAAACATGTTGCGCGAAACTACGCAGTAATAACATGTCTGAAAAAATTTGATTCCACTACATTTACAAAATTATATATATATATATATATATATATATATATATATATATATATATATGCAAGACAAATAATCTTTGTCCAATATATTGAAAAGCACAGATTTGAACAGGATTACTTCTTTCAGAATGAAATATTTATTTGACAGCAAGGCCGCTCCGCTCGGATGTTATAGGACAGCAAGCATTCGTTAAATCAGATTTTTTGATGGAAGATGCGACCTCTGTCTGACCTTGGCTTCAAGACATGATACACTATCTTCCACGTCGCCAGAATCATGTTTCCCTGTCTAAAGGCGCTTCTACATTTGTCGTTAAACAGCATTTCCGTATGATTGTCTTACAAAAAAATGGCCCATGATTTTTTTGTCAAACCATCTCTTTCTTTTCATTATAGATGTTTTAACAAACACACGCACATCCATATCAATACCCTAAACAACTGTTATGCTTATAGAAGCTGATTAGTTCAATGGACCATTAAATATCTATATTCTGCTGCATGGTCTATCAAATATCATCTGAGGAATGTAAGTAATTGAAAAGAGTGATTGCACTAACGCATTCTTCAGAAAAACGGGTGGCGCATGACATACGTCCGTTCGCACATGCACACATACAAGCGATAACAAATTTAATACAAACTTTATTTTGCCACCGATTTCGAACTAAAGCCGGGTAATTATAGTATTTTCTTGTAAACCTTATATTATGGTGGCAGTTCGCGCAAAAAGTCAGTCTTCATATTTTATGGCTGAACTTTTCCAAACTTAATCGAGATTTACTCGGCTGGTTTCTTGAGTCCCTGCCTCCGAGTCCGATAACAAGTCCGAGTCCAGGACCCTCGAGTCAAAGTGAGGACTCGAGTCCTACGTCACTGTTGGAAAGAGTAACCTGGAAGTAAACTGGACGACATTAGGACAGTGCAGCGATTTTGAACACCAAGTCAGCAGCAGAAGAGCGGTTGTCGCCTTACTTAATTACAAAGAGCCAGTAAGATAAGGCCAGCTGTTCATTGGCCAAAATGTATTCTTATTCAGGAAGTGTCACGTTGTTTAATGCAGTACGTATATTTATTGTTAAAATCCACCAGAAGCAAATATCAATATCAATTAACGTATGTCTATATTAATGACGATAGTGTGTGCATTATGACAGTTAAAGATAATTCCACGTGTGTAAAACCTTATAAAGTCATTTAATTCACCAGATTCTCCCTTGGGTGTTTGATGATAACCGGTGTTTACAATACATGATAAGATGATTAAATCAGTCCAATTGTTAATTCACCAATTAGCGTTAATTGGATTATTTGTGTGCATAAGATTAATTCAATGTTTAATTAGTAAATTAGTAAGGGACCTAAATGGTTGATTTGAGTTGAGTTGGCTAAACAAAGTTCAAATCAACAATCTTTTATTTCTCTTAATGGACATGAATTTGCCTAATTCATAGCAAAGAATGGCAATCAGCTAGTAAAAGTAAGTTAAGGGCCAGGAAATAGACAAACTGATTCTTTCAAAAGGAATATTACAACTGAGTGTGACGATTAACAGATAATTTAATTTATATCAAGGGGCATAGCTAAGATTGAAGTAGGGGAGGGGTCCGAAATATTTGGCATAGGTAATTAATGCATATATATATATATATATATATATATATATATATATATAAAATATCTCACAATAATTCTACACAACATAATGATTTCTTAGTTCAAATTAGAATTATCAGTTGTACAAGATGAATGAATAGAAAAAAAAACCATAATATTTGCAGGAACAAGGCTAATGAAATGAATGTAGAATTTATAATAAACATTACAATAATTACTGCATGTGCAATGCGTAAACATGTTTCAAAGTCACCTCCGGCCTCTACTAAAACTTTATTTAGCTCACGTTGCCTATGGATGACTCCTGACAAACTCCAAAATTACCACCTGAGGATCGATCTCAATGTGTCTGTGTACTGACATCAGTGAGTTTCTCTTACCCAAATAACATGGATGTTAAAATGTGATGTAAACAGTTCTCGCTTTTCTTTAGAAGCTTTATATTGAAATAAGTCCCAAATTTGCGGAATTTCATAATAGGAATATCATAAGTGTGTTTTAGAAAATTCAATTATTATTAGGCCGAGTTAAATTCCTGAAGGAGGGGAAGTACTTAATGCCCCTGTTATATCTATACATTCATTTACGTATGCATAAACAAGAACGGCGATCACGGTTCTCCTAAACTGTGCATTCAGATGTTTGTATAATGGTTTAAAATTGGCCATATTAAGACGTAATTAAGACTTGTCTAAGAAAAATTCATTTATATAATGTCAGGAGAGTATAAAATATATTGGTTCTAATTTAAACTGAAGGCAGGGTTTCTGTCTTATTTTTACGTTATTAAACAAAAGTCTACGCGGTCACATATCTGTTGAGTCTTTTCCATTAATGACATGGCTCTTTCTTATATGGTTCTTAATAAAGAACTAGAACCAACACGTAATATCTGATGAACATCTGTTATGACAGATTGAGCCAATAAATACTTAACTGTGTCCATAATTGATAGGGACCAAAAACCAAGCAGACATGACATTATAAATATCCAAACCGACTGTTGATTGACTAGAATTCTATATTAAGGGACTACGGAGTGGATCTTTTATCTCAATGAAGACGCCACCACGATCGGCTCGAATTCACTCTTCTTAAAAATCCTTTTTCCGTTGACCTTTACCGAGTCTGAAATAACATTTCGTGCGTTAACAATCATGAAATTACCTCAGGGCTTTGCAAGCCGTACCAGAGGGCTGATTGATAGATGACGGGGTTTAAATGTTTGAAGTTTTACGTTATATATAAATTTGTACCGAGTGATCAGATACGTGGGTGACTCAGGGTTTAAGTAATAATGGGCTCTAAATGTTCTTCATATAAGGTTCACTTTATTGATATTTTCAGACAGTGACGTTAATACGCCATAGCTTCTTCTGTAATTACTTCAACAGTGCACTTTTATTCCACGCGATTAAATTGCAAAGCATGACGTGTTTGGAATACAGTGTGGATGAAAATTAAAGGGTGGTTGAATTACTATAGGTTTTTTTACCTCCTACTTCAAGAGAAGTATGATCACGCTGTGAATCCAATTTAATATCGCTATGGGCGGTGATTATTAAAAGCCCACAAGAGGGATGAGTTAAATAACATTTATGAGCGTAAGTTATGCAGCAGAAAAAAGGGAGAATATATCGCAATATAAACGTGTGTCAGATATGTGTCTGTCTGTCTGTCTCGCTCTCTCTCTCTCTCTCTCTCTCTCTCTCTCTCTCTATATATATATATATATATATATATATGTTTATGGGTATGTGAATTTGATTATGTTAAATACCTGAACTTGCGCAAAATATTAGGCAAGAACCACGAACGCATAAACCAAAACAACATGCAAATATATATGAGTGGGACGGATACAGAGGGGTTTAAAACCCCCATCCCGCAACCCCGACATTTACGTAATGATATCCTGTATATATAATTCGGTATAGCACGAAACGAGGATCCTCGTAATGCGTATCGAGATATCTTTTCATATACTAATATTTTCGGTATTTTGTCAAATATGACAAGGGTTTCGGTTTTATATTTAGACGTCTAAACGGTTTTGTTATTTGTGGAAGGCTGAAAGCCCATATGTTAACCGATATCGTGTCTATTGGTACGAGAAGTGTAATGGTAATAAATGTTCATTTAGGCTCGATTTGATTAAACGTCCAAGAAAAAAAAAAGAACAGCTTCACATCCTCTTCCAAAATATTATAGGAACAAATGAGCAATATTTACAAACCTTACTCCTTCAAGCGTCAAATGTTAACGATATATCACGCCGAAATTTTCATTTTATTTTATGTTCATTTGAAACGCAGTGGTTATATTGTTTTGGTGCCATTGATTAGAAAGTCCTGTGATAGTAAAGAAGGAGAATCTGTACATTCAAACAGAACGAGATATTATAAGAAAAGAAATATAGCTGACCGAGATGATAAATGATTTATCGAGAATATAACATATAAGACACTATAATATAAACCGTAATCTGACAATCCAGGCGTTTTTAGTGGAGGTGTAAGGGTAAAATTCCCTGCTTCGATGATCGCTACAGCCTTCTAGGAACAACCTGTTTTATTGACAATTCAAGCGTAACACAAAAGAGCCTTCTTGCAAATACCGAACCTCATGCTAGGAAAATTCTTGAGGTAGAAACACTTCTTGCTTTTACCGTATAGGTTGAAATAAATACTGTAGAACGGGGAAACGCAGGACAATGAACTGACGGATAGTGAAAAAAAAGATGGTTTATAAATAAATCATGTTTACCGAGAGGTAAATATACAGACTGATGGAGTGAAAATATGCAATAAAAACGAGAATTCCGAATTATGGCTAAAGGCGACACTTTGATGGAGAATCTAAAGAATTTAGAATTTTGATGCGGTTGGTTATGAATTTAGATTTCAGACCCTCTAGCAAAGAAGGTGTTAAGATAAAGAAGGTATGAAAGAATATTTCATGAATAATACCCTGTGAAGATCTAATTTTAAAACATTCTGTTAGAAGAATATGTTAAATAAACAGAATAAATTTTTAGTGTTCAGTATGGAGACCTTTATCGTGCCGGGAATGACTGAATGAAAGGATGTAAATTAACTCCTCTGCCTTTAGATGTAACCTTAGTATTTTTTTGGTTAGTCTTTGCTGCCTGCGTCTGCACTAAATCTGTTTTGGTGGTGCCGTTCTCAAAATAAACATAAATAAAAATAAAAATGTTAGCTAACATGAAAATGTTGATTTTTACCATGAATTTGGATGAAACTGACGAGATGCCGCCAGATCCCCTTTGAAAATATCTAACTCCTCCACCCCTCTGAATTTCGAGTTAGTTTATAAATCTCAATCTGCTCCAGATCAGGAAAAAGAACAATAATAAACTTCTAGAAAATGGCTGGGGTGTTTTGCTTTTGAAAATTGCATTATCAGAGAAACAAAAGTTCAGCATGCATTCGTTTTCGTTAGTTTTTATGTGGCCAATACCAAATGCATGATATAACATGTACGCCCCGCTTCCGGGGTTACAGTTACGAGTATGTGCAAATAAACCTCATGAACCCTGACCTCGCTTGTCCGAAACTCCTTTTATCATTCTATAAACAAACATGCAACTGGAATAACAAAGTTTTTACGCACTCTGTGCAGAATCGTACCCACAAGGTACTCTATGAGTACGACTGTGCTGTTTGAGTATTGTTGGAAAAGGGAATAATTTGCTCCTCAATGCATCTTGGCTTCTAATACGCCGCAGGTGTATATGTATTGGATAGAGCAGGTAAATATAGTACGTGGGCCCAGACCAAAAACTGCAGTTAACAATACCAGTTGGGTCATTAATGCCCTGTAGTATTTTCAGCAACTGCATACCTCTGGTTTATAAAAAACATGATAACCCTTGCAGACTGGAAGCTTAATGGTGGTTATGCATGATTGATGCCCAAGTATAAGTATATGCATAAGGATCCGACAGACATTGTGTGCCGCAGTCTTTTATTTTAGCATAGATGTTTTATAATGTGGGTCTGTTAATGCCTTTACCTCCTTTTTACTCCTCAGCTTATCCTACTGGAAGATTCCGGAGACCCGATGGGAAAGAAGCTCTGTCGCATTTACTTAACGGTAAATGCGCATACTTCCGGGCAAACTGATCACTCAGCAGTTAATTTTGTCCTGATGGAGTCTAAACATATGTATTAACTATAATATGTAGGAAGGTTTTAGTGCCTTCATGCTACATAAGTAATATGTGCCCAAACGTATCTTGACAAATCTGTTAAACGATCACCGTACTGTACTGCTAATATCGGTCAAGCGACACATACTGTAGCGACCTGATAGTTAGCTGGTAGAGCATGCATGATCATTCAAGGTGCATGTTGGCCTGACTCAGTTTCACCACGTCTATCACAGAAAAGCTCATGTCGAAGCCGGTTTACTTCAGCTGTGTAGGTTTAAGGTAGGTGAAGCCTAAGTCACATTACCGGCCGAGCTCCGGTGGATTTTCCAAATCGGCCGAGCAGCAAGCTCCTCACCCATTTTAAAAATCCGGCCGACATTCGTCGATTTATATAGATTGTGGTCACATAAGTATTGAGGCCCGGCCGAGTCCAAAGATTTTTTTATCCCACCAGATAATCTACTATAGTGGAACAGTTCTGCAGATACCTCCCATGAAGTTCCTCATTGAATGAGTGTCTCCCGGTTTTTCAGGTCAGATATCATCTGCTCTAAGGCAGTAATCTGTGAAGGCACATCATTCTGTGTCTGCACCCTTGTTGTCTCTTTCTGTATTTTCTTTTATTGATGATTCTTATAAACATCAAAGAGCTTTTGGTTCATCTGTAATCTGTGAGATGGTCTGGTCGTTCCAGGTCCGAGAATGTTTTTAGTTAATTTTTTTTTCCTTGCCAATTTGTCATATAAATTAAGTATAGGCCAAGTTGTTTGTAGCGTGCGCATGAAAGCTTCGTATAGATCTTCTCCTATCCTTGGGGCTTCCAGAAGGTCCTTCGCTATTTCTGGTGGTCAAACAGTAGCCGTTTAACAGGCTTACAAGTTCTCCTTTTTCAGGGCTACAAATTTGTTAGCCAAGCCGTCTCCACCAGATTTGACATCAGCCTTATCTCTTTTGATCATTGGCAACTGTAGGTCTGTGTGACTGAAATCTCGGCCCCTCGGACCTATCATATCCATAAGCTCTTTCAAGTAGCAACTGCGATAGTCAGATGTCAACTAGTAACTATCAACAGCTCCACCCAGGGGCTTCAATTACAGGGAGAGATGGAGATATATACCACACCCCCCCCCTACTTGTAAGCAAGGGGGGATTGTCCATATAATCATACCCCTCCTGATATTGAGAGAATAATATCTATGTATTGAAAATGAAATATATATATATATATATATATATATATATATATATATCAATAATTAGAATTATATAATTTGTTTTCATTTCTTGGTTTATTGTGAAATATATCTGAAATGAATCTGGTTAAGATTTAAGATTAATTGGGATCATTGTGCTTACTAGCCTGGATTGTGAAATTTATCATTGTCTCTGCTTCTGGATTTGGGAGGAGATAATTCGTAATATACGAGAACACTTCTTCAACGGCTTGTCTCTCTGGTTCCTAGTGCTCTCTCTATTCGCTGTTTCTTCTTTATCCTATGCACCAGAGCTGCTTATTTATGCCGATCCTTTTTTACACTCTCGGGGTATTTTGTGATTTTCTAAATGATAATCCAGAATTCACTTGCTCTGGTTAATGTGTGACCCCTTTAGAAAGGATAATATCAAAACTAGTGATGAAAAAGCAACTGCATTTGCCATGATATCGCTTTTAAGGTATTTGGCCTTCTTCAAGGCTCTTGGCTAATTTCATATTCGGGACATCTTCACTGACGCTTGCAATTCATGATCTCGTAGTGACACATGGTCAGAGTTGTTTTACGAAGAATTAATGCTGTAATCCGTGTCTCTCCCTGCCCTCTTTGTAAATGGTGAATTCAATCCATCATGCAGAATGTATAGACCTTCACCCCAGTGAACATCTGTAATAAACATGTGAATCTTATTAAGCGTATTAATCCAAAGATGATAAGGTTCTAAATTAATTGATTTATAAAAGCTTAACTTAGGTAGAAACCTAACCGTCTGTCCGCTTGATGAGATTGCTTGTAATAACTCTTAGCTCAATCTGATTAATTAATTTCTCTATGGAGAAAAATGATTATTAACGGACGGCGCATACAAGTAACAGGATATATTTACACTGACCAATACAGTACGACGTGAGATGCCCACTAATTCCAGTCGCAGCCTGGTAAATACGGATAATATCAACGTTCATTTCTATCGGCCCAGTGTTCTCCCATGGTTTAAAGACCGCTCTACTGGTTGATGTCCGGTATTATAACACATGCATCAACAATATTATACGTTATATATCTTTCACACGGTTAATGCAAATGGTTTCAAACCGTTTTGAATGCAAATTCGCACGGCAATACAAACCGTTTTCGATCCGGTCCCTTTTGTCCAAAACGTTTTGAATCCAGTTCAGGATTGGTCTTTTTTTCTAATTGAATTTTTCGCTTAACGCTCAGTCGTATTCCAAATGGTTTAGACCTAGGGCCCACTCGGAAATTCGAAACTGATTTCGGCCACTTCGGGAAACCGTTCACTGAACAATGGAGAAACCGAAACTGGTTTTGTCGAAACTGCTAAACCAACTCCTGAGATGGTTTCGGTTTCAGTTTCGCCGAAACCGTCCACTCGATAATTATACTGGCATGATGGCGGCGGTGGGCGAAAGTTGTGCACTTTTGTCAATTATTTTATTAACTGCTACTGTTTATGATTGTTGGAGTTAAATAACCAATGATTGAGGTATGAACTTTTTTTCGGATGTGTTTTGAATTCAATATTCCCTTCTTTAACCCTGTATAACTAAAGATGAGACGCACGTGTCCCGTATGTCTATGCTGTTTGACACGTGGATATGTTATAGGACACAGAGAAACCGTCTATGTTTATCATAATTGCAATATAAATTGGCCAGTCACAATTAATAATGCTTTTACTTGGTCTCAAAGTGCCCAGGCATACCATTGATTTCTATTTTTTTTTATAATATTTCCATATTAAATAATTTATTGTTATCATAATTTGCCTATTAAAACCGAAATCGTCCACTTATAAATACAAACCATACAGAACTGTTTTCCCGAAACCGAAACCAGTTTCGAATTTTCGAGTGGGCTCTTACCTAGTTTTGAAGCAGCAATTTGGGTTACAACGCAAGCGCGAATGCTTATGTCAACATGCTGTTATATTGTTAATCACGTGAAAAGTACACCTCATGCATTGGTTTCAGATTTGATTAATCCGCATTGCCCAAAACGTTTTAAAATTGTTTTGTGTGAAAAAGGTATGAATGTATTACTGACATATAACTGTGTAGTTAAATAATCAAAAGACCGTATATACATTGTCAAATAATAAAATAATAAAAACTTTATTTGTGATAGCTATTTTGGCCTTTTCCAGTATGAATGTTTATGAAGATAATACACCAATGAAAACAGTTAATAACATTCAAATGTGTTACCAATTTAGCTGAAAATAAAACTTACATCTACCTGAAATTGCAGCTTATCATGCAAAAAGCTTAAATAAATACTGATTAATTGTGACCAGTAAAAAAGTGCAACCTACAAATAAATCTTAAATTTACTTATTTTGTTTTAATGATATATATAAGCAAATAACTGATTTGATAATAGATAATTTGATGTGACATAAACAAATAAGAACTACAGTTTTGGGGTTTTTTTTGCAAAGGCGAATAATGGGTTGAACAGGTAGTGTATAGGATGGGATGGAATGCTAGCGTTTTGTATATATAAACAAAAGAACTTTATTTTTATTTATTTTTGTAAATTGAATTATAAACAAAGTGTATTTTATTTCCCGAGCACGGCAGAGTACAGATATTTCGTCTGTTGATGAAATCATGCTCAATTTTCTACATAATTGGTTATTACCTAAGTGTTTGTTGAACTGTACACCTTTCCAAAAGAATGAAAGAAACAAAGGACTAGAAAGTTTTCCCGTATCCCAATGAATGGAATGGCTTTATAATCAACTCGGCTCGGCAATTAACTTTAACCTTGAGTCTCCCAATTACATTTATGTCCATGGCCTGACCAGAATACTTGCAGGATATCTACTTGTCAACATGTCGTGCCCAGACGTAATATTGATTCTTGTTTTGACAATATGAAGGTGTCGCAGACAAATTAATTTGCCAATACATATATATGGGACGGCGCACCCGGGGAGGTTGTCCGTGATTTTAAATACTCTTGGATTAAGTTCACATGTTAAATTTATAGTTTAACGGAACGTTCAAAGTTTAGGTGCATACATGTTACGTTGACAGCTCAGGTGCATACATGTAAAGTTCACGACAGTTTTCTTGAAATCTTTTTAATATATACACATTCAGAGACGTTTTTAGGCAATAATGCATACTTACAGTGTGTAACAATTTTGTGTTTTTTACCTTGACACTATTTAGCAATAATCAAACATAGTGTCGCGTCATACCACAATGCTTATTTAAGAACGGTATATAGAGTATATACGTTTTATTCTCATTTGTAAACTGATTAAACGGGGGGATATATTAAGAGTTGAATGTTTATATGAAGAGGAAGGGTGTCTAGACCAAAGTTCATGATTCTGTGTCCGCTGTGGCTATATGATAACCTTTGTTAGAGATACATGTTAGTGAATATAGAAACCAACTCACTGTACCACAATACTCTAGCTTATAATTAAGTTTAAGTGCGTTTCGGTGGGAATACTGCCATACACTAGGGAAATATATATAATTTAGTATATCACTGACTTCAAGGTAATCTCTACATTCAGGTCATTTAAAAACCGTGCGCATAAACACAACAGCATCATGCAGAGTACGTCAGGCACGCCCGTCCTTAGAGTCCATCTCGCCTTGAGGACACGGACTCCTTTCATGACGGTCAATAACATCAGGCAAATCAGACAATGTTGTTATTAAATAGGATGCCTTGGAGTAGCATCTTCAGATGTATCCGCCAGACGAACCTCTAATTACAGTGACTGATGGTCTAAATGAACCCATCTGCCGAGTCCGCTTAGGCTAATCACTGAAAATAAGGGTATAATATACCCCGACATCAGTGTAAAGTGAGTTGAGAAGTTTCAAATGCATCTCTGTATTCAGTGCAAAGCAGAGACAGTAAACAACCTATTTACACTTTCATTTACATAACACTTCGGTTTAATCTGAGTAAATTCAATCACAAGAACTCTGGTGTCAAACCCGAGGTAAAAGATTAAACGTTACTACTGCATGTGGAATTTCCATGCAAAAGTGTTAAATTTTTCAGTACGTTAAACTGAAGTAATTTCAAACCGACTTTAGTGATGTTTCCCTTTAAATCAAAGTTACGATTAAATCCGATGTATTATTTGTACGATATAATGATATGCTGAAAACCTATAATTAAAATGAAAGAGGTAGTATATGAGCTATAAGTGTACATTTTTTAATTATCATTCACATCATATAATTCTTAAATCGTATTACATAGCTTAAATAAACTATGAATGATTCTGTCAACTGACTGTAATTGACTAGCCAGGACCTGAATTAATTGGTCCATGGCTCAATTGCTTGGATGAAAATGTGATTTAAAACATGAATTCTTAATACAAAAATAAAACGAAAATTATGTTTAGCTTATTTAATCCTGAAATCAAATTAATTAAACAACAATGTGAAAAAACGGGGCCGATCATTGGGGGGACATTTATTCTAATAGTGATGCGCCTCGGGTACAGATAATGTTCAACCATTATAAGAACTTACGGTATCATGTATCGTAAGTGTTGTTATATTATTGCAAATATGAAATACATATATTATAATTTACAAAACGGAGGTTTTGTATCTGCATAAGAAGGTACATTAGAATTGAACGATTCCTGTGCAGACATTGACGAATTGACAACAGTAATACAGTACAGGCTCTGGCAGGGTTCTGCCAGACGCTCTTTATTAACACCACGGAGGCCGATGGTCTTAATGAACTGACTGTGCCAAGTCGGTTTAGGCTAAGGACTGATAACAACATCATGTTGTGTCTGAGTTCAGTGCAGAGCGAAGACCTTAAACAACGTTAACTCAGTGAAGAATTTAATTTACACTTCAGGTCACAGGCGGATGCTTTAGACATTAGGTGGAGCATGTTGTATAATGAGTACTTAGGTAACATACGGTAAGAAATTCATTGGGATTACAAAACATTTCTTTCTGGATGAAGTCGACTTTGTATTACTTAGATGTGACATTCTTTAAAAAGATAACCGAGTTATCGAAATGTTTAAGAATGAACATTATTGTCCATTTAAGGTTTGGTGGGGCTATTAAACGTAATTAATTCCGGACGATTATAACACTAGCGCCCTCTATGATCATAATATATAACGCTACAGAAGGAGTACGGTATCAAAAGAAGGTAGGTTTGGGCGAAAGTTTTAAGGTTCCTCGGAAAATTAGGGAAAAAAAGAAGGGAGAAAGAAAGGAAAGGAGGAAGGAAAGATGAGAAGAAGGAAGGAAGGGAAGACACGACTGAAGGAAGGGAGGAGCGACAAAGGAAAGAAACGAACGACAGAAGCTTGCAATTCCCTGCAGATACGCCAACAGGAAATATGGCATCGTATACAACATTATAAACTATATCGCTATGACACATTTCCCTGATAAACTGAGGAATCCACGTGGCACTGGCAATATAAGATTACAGGAATAATTCCTCTTGTGTTCCTATGAATATTTAAATTAGTTCTCAATGACTGTTGAATAAAACACCCTCCACAAATCTGAAGACTACTGGAAAAAGTGAGATTTATAATCTCATATGCAGAATGGAATGGATTGTTCTATTAAAATCAGGTATAATGCACAAACGTATTTGCAGGGTTCCTTGTTTAAGAAGATCAGTATCTCGCACCAGTGCATGGGTTATTTGTTGCGTTTACCGAGCAGCGATTTCCATATTGAAATCCATGATCGGATTAGATTCCAAAATAACAAGATCCAAATTATACCTCTGGTGCAAACTATGGGCGAATTAGGTATAAATTACATTGTGGGTGTTGTTGTGTGCGTACTCTCTCAAATACCTCCTTCAACCCGCGCCCATAAATGATATGGAGTAAAAAATAAATTGAGGATTACTGAAAAAAAATCTAACTGGTAATAGTACCGATTCATATGACAGATGTCAGCACCAAAGACATAACCTGTTCTTATAAAGATCTTTAGAAAATATATAAACGTAAAAAAATAACAGCCCACATCTGATTATAATGAATGCTTACATAAATCATCTTTGATAAAGCGCCTTTGACTATTAGAGGGTAAAAATGCGCAAATATTGTACTCAGACAAAGACACAGAAAAGAAGAGAGGAGAACAGACCGTGTGGGTTTACTTGTTAATTTTTGGGAAGAAAAATTGTTCTGTTTGTGCACAGTGACCCTCGAAAAAGGTTGCGGCGCCTTGAAAAAGGGGACAGACCCTCCCCCCCCCCCCCCCCCCCCCTTTGGATCCGCATGTGGCAGGGAACAACATACAGACGCACAGCTATCCGGCTATGGTTCTTTTAGACAGGTAACAACACGTTTTAGAGCATTCACACTGACATGATGCAAATATTTTCGTTTCATCTGATATGGAAACGCATTAAAACAACCCAATACTGGGCTTTAAAACGTTTTAGATTTGGCCTCAATGCCGCCTATAGTACCTTATGACGTAACATGTTAAATAATTTGCTGAACTTACAATTAGCCACAAAAGAACATGTACAACATGTTAAAACCCTTGCTGCACCGTACATACTTAACTCCAATGATAAAATTTCAGTGATGCCAGATACTATGTATTTGGAACACTAATGATAATTATTCTTTTGTATCAGTTCGCGAAGCAATATATATGTAGAGAGAAGGTTAAGTATTCCCCATTTTAAAAACAATAAGTTGTTTTCATTTAGTTTGATTAATATTGTTTGATAAGGTTTGGTTTCTGTCGTATAGCAAGAGCGATTTACATTGTAAAATGACTCATTTATACCTCATAATTTTGGAACCCAAGCCGAAACAAATTAAAATTTCAAACAATAGACGTGTGAACAGTGTTATCTGTAATATATTTATTTTAACATTAATCTACATAAGAAAGAGAAATATATGTCCTCTAAAATTGTTGCTTGTTAAATGGGTCGGGGAAGTATACTTCATTTACACATAAAGTACACCCAAAGGTTGCTGTTTTCATTAAAATGGTGTACAACATGATTTCCATTCATACGAAAACACACAAGATCCATGTTTAGGGCAGATATTTTATAACGGATGTATCCTTAAGTGATTTACAACTAAATTCGGCTAATGTTTATGACAAGAATTCCGATAAACATGAAATACCAAAGGGTATGTTAAAAAATCTATCATACATTTATGATGTTGACATAATGAGTGGTAGAGATTGGGATTTTATTATAGACCCGAAGTAGGAAAGGACTTAATATGTTAAACAACAGAAAACATTGAACTCGTGGATGGAGAAGCTGCCATTGGTTAATATATGGAGACACTGTACATGACAGAATTTAAATGTGGATGTTGTATTCCACTTTACACAGAACCTGATTGATTTAGTCTGTGCAGTTTTCACAGTTTGTCCTGGAATAAGGAATCACACTTTCTTATAGCTAGGATCGGAATGTGATTGACGTGATAATTAAAGTTAACCTTCCTCCACGAGGACCGGGCTTTTTCGAAAATAAATTAGAGCATCCGTGATATAGAGGAAAACACTAAAAGTTACCATAAAAAAGGTCATTGTTTGGCGGATCAGCTAAGACCTCCTATGAGATACCATTAAATGCCAGTAAGAAGGATAAAAAGCAATAGTCGGCATGAAAAGCAACAAGAAAAAAGGAAATTATCTCAGGGTTTTATGAATGAAAATCCATGTGTTTATGAAAACTTATCTAGACAAAATGGCACGAGTTAACAAGACATTCTCCGTAAGCTTACAAAGTTATACTAATATATTTCGTCGAAGAAAAAAATGTGAGGAACACTTTCAAGGTTTCAAAAAAAATAATAGTGAATGAGAAAAAATTCTTTGATAGAATTTATGTTATCGGTGACGAAATAGTTTAAAATAATATTCTTGTGAGTATGAATAAAATACTTGAAAGCAGATGTTGTATTTTATTAAGTTACATAATTACATTATCTGTTTTTTAATACAAGGATCTTCGAATTTTATTTCTGCCTGATATTTACTTACTAGTAACAAGAAAACGATTGGTTGGTGTTCCTTCTGCAAAACAATATAAGAAACTATTACACGTGCATTATTAAATATATCCTGAATAAAACATAGTGAAAATGGATGACAGATGGAGAGAACATAAGGTGAATGTGAACCTAAATTTCCCAGGAAAATCATAATAAGTTTTTGGTTTAATAGGGGTATATTTTATTAAAAGGATGCAGCTGTAAATTAACTATTCCTTCTCTTGTAAAAGATAAAGTATATATTGAATTAAATTCTACCAACCGACAACTGCAGAAGCATATTATTACAGGTGTCTCTTTTATATTGCGCGATGCTACAATCTGATTCGTGTAGCGCAAGCATAGTTCGTTGCTATGGGAGACGTGCGATTTGGCCTGGCCCATGTGTGGGGTCTGACGTTTGGAAACACAGCGTTCTTTGTTCTAGATGTTTCAAGTCTGTTCCTGTAACGTGTGAATTGTTCTGTGGAGTTTACCATTTCTAGAATTTTCGGATGAAAAAGTTATAAATAGCTGTGTTTAGAGCCGAGGGGAGGAGAGAGAGAAATATTCCAGCGGACACAGAAGAGTATGAGTCAGTTTGTGGACCTTTCCGGTAATTGCAGCACTTATAGATATTCTTCGAACTTTGTAACAGATTTTATTAAGTCTTCAGTTTTCCTTTGGGACTATAACCAGAACATTTACTTTTGGATAACAACAGAATGATTTCGGGATTGAATTGTACTATTATTCTCTGAGAAGATTTATGTGAACTGTTCATCTGGATTATATGTTTTAAAGGACGTGTTGTGACAGTGGTGCAATCCAGAAAAGCCTAGGATCCGGACGCTCTGGTACCTTACACTTTATTTATTATACTGTATAATTGTATTGATTAAGTGTATTGTAATGTTAGGATTGTTTTAAGAATAAATTATAATTATTTGTTAGCAAAAAACCACTAACCTCTGTATTCATTCCCATAGACATTTCACGCTGCCTAGTTTACAGAATCTGATTTTTTATTTATCTCCGTAACAAACTTTATGCTCGTCACGACAACGTGATCTGTTGTTATTAGGTTCCGTCACAATATACTTAAATGAGAAAAGGTTAAGTTGAACTTTCAGTGTAACCCTTTTTTGTCTTTATTATTCTAGACTTAAATCTGCACCAAAATTAATCGCATCAAAATAACCTTTGTTACCGGGATACCACAGAATAAAACGAAATTAAATCACCTCGGTGTAAAATATATGGTAAAGCATCTGAGAAAAGTATGAAATTTTATCGTCATATCAGTCCGTGTCAGGAAGGCGATCGACTTGAGGAACCCATGGTCAAGTTTATGAGCCCGTTTACTACTGGTATCCTCATTTTGGATTCATTGTATTCATGGTTTATATTGAAAGTGAAAATATGTTTGACAGAGTGAATCACTGTATGGTATTTATGGGATGGAAAAAGAAAGTCGGAACTGACATTTGTCATATCATTTATAAGAGTTGTCACCCATATATATAACAGGATCCAGTCCACTCCGTGAGAAAAAGAAATTGAAACCTACTTCAAGTTCCGAGATATGAAGAGAGAAATATGGAGTGACAATGCAGATTAATATCACGCACATGGCATGCTATATAACACGTCACAGTTCATCTGGAACAATGCCCCCTGGGATATAAAAAAGCGGCTTGGTTAACAATGGCTGACTGGTCATTTAACGAGGACGAGAGGAATGCCATATGTGACTTGGGGATACTTGTCTAAAGACTACTTTATACAGTAAATCATACGAGTTGGTACTTGTTTATGGCGCGGTCGTGAAAATAAGTGTTGTCATGTATCTCAATCAGACTATGGTGAATGCCTCTGCCCAAAGTGTTTGTCGTAAAACTCTTGAAAATCGAATTGTCGTAAATCTTAGGGACGCGAAATAAATCTGAGGCAAAGCAAACCGAAATTGACCGAAACTTTGAAACTCATAAATATTTTATGGTATGTGCATGTATACTTTTTCACATTTTTTTTTCACATTTTGCTTGGTTGCGTGGAGCTAAGTACAGTATACTTTTGTCTATGTAAAGTTTGCAAGTAAGGAAAACTATCTTTTAAATTCATGGACAAGTGTAGCGCCAGATCGGCCCTCTCCCAGATCACTTAATGTCGCCCCGTCCTACTTGATATTATATTAGGTAACTGCAAATAATTTTTAATTATGCTCCTTTTCCTTATATAAAGCAACACATGGAGTTAATTAGAAATCAATCGGTTTCAAATTTAATATTTACAGTGTCAAAGATTTTCAGGTTAGGTGAACCTTATAGCATTTGGTGGTGATATGTGTAGGGAGGATTTCATCCAGAACAGAGACTGGGCCCTGTTGTGATTGGCTGGTGCGACGTCACAGGCAAAACTCAAGTTTATGTAAAATCTATATCTATATATGATAATATATTGAAATTTTGAATATGTTCGCCTAACCTCCAGTATTGTATACTAGTATTAAATAGTATACGTACTTCCGTGGAATATGTACGAATGTTTAAAGGTAAAATGAACATTTACAGATTTAAAACACATTACGATTCGAATTGAGAATTAAAATTATTATGACTTGTAGAAAACAACTAACAGTATTTACAATACCTCGGCATATTATTAGGGCTTATCATTTTAAATATATAATACTTGAATATAAGCAATAAAATATGTAGATAATATCAGAGACAATTTTGATCCATATGTGAATCAATAAAATATGTAGACAATATCAGATAATACACGTAAAAAATGTACAAAATGCATATTGATCTAATTTGTTACGCCCGTTTATCCACGATCCGTCCGTCAGTCAGACCGTTCGTTAACTTTTAGTGTTGCAGTGAAAAATCTTTGATGAGTTTTTACGAAACTCGCCATAACTATTTACAAATAGATTATCTCGCCCGAGTACGATTAAAGGCAAAATCAACGCATATTTAATGAGGTCAGAGGTCATCAGGCTACTTAGTGGTGTCCCCTTGCGTCCGTCCGTTAACTTTTAGTGTCGCCTCGATAACTTTACCAGAGCTTTGATGGATTATTAAGAAAGTAACCAAATATTTACCAATGAATTATCTCACCCGAGTTCGAATCCTGGCAATATCTATACATATATTAAATGAAGAAAGAGGTCATCAGACACTGATGGCATCGTGATGACAAACCAATGGGTTTCCATGGAACACATTACATGTATAAATATTTACCAATAAGAGTTCTCACCTGAGCAAAACTTTCGGCAAGGCCCACGCATATTTGACGACGTCAAAGGTCACAAGACATGCAGGATTGCGGTGCTCTTGTTACCAAGTGCGTGCAATGGTAGAAATGTAATTTTTATTATAGATATTCAACATTCAAATTTCAGTTCTAAACGTTTCAGTTCAAAATACCCTACAAGTATAGTTAAGCAAAGAATTCAACACAAAAAAATATGTTCAGTAGACTATATGATTGTTGGTAAAATATTTGGCTTAAAGTATAAATATTCCCATACATGTATTTTGAAAATTAAAACATCCGGTTTTCGCAATTCTTTTGTATTTTCCTGGCTGGTATTTCCCTGTAATAAAAGCTATATTTCTCTGATGCAGATTTTTTTCAAGTTACATACTATAATATGAAAGTAATGAGTGCACATCCATTATAACAGCCGTGTATTCTACACCAGTTGAAACTATATCCTTTCAAGCTTAAGGGAAGGCGTGTCCCTAACTTGCGGAGGCATTTTCGGTGACGTAAGACAAGGCATCCTCCCCCGACGTTTCCTGGTTATTAATATTTCTGCGCTTCCTTAATATAATTTAGGCTGTACGAATGTTATTGAGGCTGTACGAGCCAAATGTTATTTAACTTGGTAAGATCAACGAAATTAATATACTTTTGACACAAAAAATAACTATACAGCAAATAATTCTAATTTAGCTGAAAGACAAATTTATCAGATACCCAGAAGCGGTTCTAGAAGGGGTCCAAGGAGTCCGGACATCCCTTTTCCTATTTGCCGCAACCTTTCCAAGGTTTTCAGACCATTATTTGCGGCCTGGACCCCCCCCCCCCCCACACACACACCCTATTTTCGGACCCGGGGACCTTTTTTATCCATTGTTATAAGTCATCTGGTTTAGACCTCTCCTTATTCTAAATCCTTAATCCACCCCTGATACCGACATCCTTATCCCAAATGTACACTCTCTCTATGAAGGTTGTTTTTTTATCTTTATATATAACTTGTCTGAAATCTTTAAAAAGGCGTAGAAACCAGTGGTACTTCGAATGATTTTACTACTGGAATACAGGTTATTTATCGAGCCCTGCATTTATGCATTTAGCTATATACTCATGATGGCCGTTTGGAAAATCACTCTCGGATTTCCTTGTTATACTTGATCTAATTTCCCTTATTAACGCAGAGAAATCATTGATATTAAATACGCCCATTTAGGGGGTATT
The DNA here is from genome assembly GCA_026874595.1 of Sipunculus nudus. Taxonomy (NCBI): domain Eukaryota; kingdom Metazoa; phylum Annelida; class Sipuncula; order Golfingiida; family Sipunculidae; genus Sipunculus; species Sipunculus nudus. The sequence continues at coordinate 13,985,821 of CM049312.1, read as the reverse complement.
ATGTAAACGGTGCACGTTCAAGTTACTTGGTATTCTATAGTTACGCTTTTATCTTGAAGACATATGTACATAAGTTTTTATTTCATGAAAGTTGGAACTTAACAAGCAAACATTTTGTCGTGATGCTCAGCTGACAAGCACAATCAATGATTCACGATCAAAGCAAATTTCGAATTATTCATTGCAATAATTATTGGGAAATTCATGCTTTTGTAGGACTTTGTACCAGTCGTAGCAGTTCATATAAATATTAGCCATATTCTTGATAATCCTTATGGGGAAATCTTGTTATTTTTTAAGATTAAAGGAATATATATTTCTGATTAATGGAGATACTTTCAAGGTTAGTACGTAGGTTACCAGTAGAGGGTGCCAGTAGTTACTATGCAGTAGTACAAGGTCTTTGTCGAAGGAATTTTTAACGAAATATGCGTTGAACGGTGCGCTTTTACTTCATTTAGGCTGAACACAAAGATTCATCCCTTCACACGGACCTATACTGTCTCCAGTTCAGGTATTTGTTTATCAGTAAACAATACACGTGTGACTGTTTACCGCAGCAAGACCACGTGAGCAGAGATCTGATCATGTGCATGAGCAACAACGTCAAAAAAGAAAAGAAACATTCGAGAAGAAATCTTGAAGAAACACCGGTTTGAGGCTTTAAGGCCTTAATTTGTGAATTTGTGCGATATGGCACCAGTTGGCGTGCGCGGTATGTTTATGTTGAGTGTAACTGTTCACGCCCGGTGCTAGCTTATTTCTACTTGTGTGCAGGGGGAGCAAAAGGTTTAAGAGCGATTTATTGGATGTGAATACTCCCCTTTAACGTATATCGTAAAGCAAAATAAGATGAATAAGTTGCTTCTCCTGAAGTGTATTTTCTCCATTGGTTCCACGCCTCGGCAATAAGCGCGTAAGCTTTTCTTCTAACTGAATGCAGATGTGTTTGTTTGTAAAAGAGTTTTATGTCACAGCCTTCATGTTTTAGCATTCAGGGACGGATCCCGGAGGGGATAGGGGAGGGGGGTTGTGGTATATGGTGATTGCTGCAATGCAGCCCTCCAACACACCTTGAAAATATTCATTATTTAAATTATTATTGTCATTTACTCCATAAAGTTATAAGCAACTTACCTTATACACTATTATATGACTTATAATAAAGTCTTTTTCTTTTGTTTTATTTTCCTTTCCATGTTTTCTTTAAAAAGTAACTAAAGTGAAGGTTTGCATTATCTTCAAAGGACACATTCATTTACTAGCTATGTTAAATATACATGAAATATATTGTTTTCTCCTTAAAATATCATGGTATCCTCCAATATTTGGTATTAAAACCGTTAGCTTTGTCTTGTACACAGGCGGAAATAAGCTTGTATCGGGCGCGATCAGTGGCGCGTAACAAACATAGCGCTAGCCCTGCCTGGGCTTTAGTGTATTGATGTTTACTGCTTAAATGCTTCAAATGAAAGGTGATTCCTTGTACCGATAGACGCGACATAACTCAGTTCTAGCTCTTATCACTAAAGCCCTGTAAAGTCCGTATGGCGAATCCCTGACATTTGCATATTAGGGCGTCACAAGGCTCCAGACGATTCCCTCGCATTTGAATATCACTTATCAGGCCGCCTGACCTCCTGTGAATGGCATCGTTGCTATTAGGACGCTTACAGCATCCCATAGGCAATAGACAGCTCAACCCGCTTGGTAATATTCGCACTGAAATCATGCGTGTTTTTAGAAAGTCCATACATGGACCTTCGTTTCCTATGATATATTTCTGCTGTTCGAACATACGATCCATGGGCAAATTTAAGTGTGCTGAAGAAAATGTCGCATTGATTGTGTACTGTGTATTGTTAGTGTTCAAGTTACACATGAAAGTTTTGCCACTGTTAAGTTGCCAACACGCTGAACGTAGTGATCAGTCAGCCGGTACATGAATAAACAGTTTGACTGCGTTCGTCGCGTGTGGACCTGAATATCTCACGCTGATTGGCTGAGCTCGAGACATTTTAAACCGGCCTGCAGCGATAAGCAATGGTCTGATAAACGGTGACACACTGACTCACTGAGGCTGAGGGTTTTATATAGTGTTAATAAAACTTGCCGTACTCAAATAGCCGAGGACCTAAACATATTAAGACTGATAAAATTGGAATGAATATATATATATATATATATATATATATATATATATATATATAAAACAAGCTGGAAGCCCACAATAGGCGGTTACTGAATTAACCATGTTGGTTTTGAAAAAAAAGATTCTGGGAAAGACCACTATAATTACTCCTAACGTCACTGGGAAAGACCTTAGTTCAGCGAGGCGGTGATGTGTGGCGCTGACTGTCCGGTACGGCCCAAGTTTACCAGTCGAAGAAATAAGAGGGTCAGAGAATGGTAAGTAGTTATGTAAGTTGCCGTGTGGTAGCAGTACCGACACTAAGTGCGACACAGTGAGAGCCGTTTGATATCTCTGTCAGAGCCATTTCATTGACTGGGCCAGTCTAACATAGCGCAAGCTAACTGGTAATTTTTCCGAGCTCCAGACCGGCGATTCTTCTGTGTTTCTTCTTTTGTGTTTCTACTCCTGGTTTTAGAAATGTTACCCAGATTCAATATCCGACCTCTGGTCACGCAGTTTTAATGGTAATGGTAAACACACATACAGAACAATAACAATGCATTCAACAGGTGAACTGGGATAATAAGTCTGTGAGCCGGGATTGTTTTGCGGGGAAACGTTTTAATTTAGCATGAGATAGTACACATATTATTGCAAATGTTTATGAACCTTTAATGGAAACGTTTAGAACTGTGCGTATGTTTGACTTCAGATGAGGGAGCTTCAGGTGTCACTCTCGAGTACAAAGTGGCCCGCTGAGCATGTAACAAGTGCTGACATCTATCGATGGAAACGGTATTATAAAACCAGTGTCTCAACATACCAGCAGGTGTCGCTACAGTCTGCGCGGTGAATTCGAAGGCCGTTGCTTGGGAAAGCCAGGGTTCTGCTCACTCGGGTTTCTTTCCAGAAGAAATAGGTCTGTGTCTGTAAGCTTAATGAGATCAACTTTGTAAACACTGACTCTTCAATCAATCAGGTCTTAATTATAAGAGTTTAAAATATGTGCTCTAAGTTTCAATATTATTCTTTGTTGCCCCTATTATCGCTCGGTTTGTTTATCAACAAGTCTGAACTGGCTTTCATGTCAGTGACACCGTAAACATCCACAGTTTCACGGATTACTTTTTCTGTCACGTAAACTCAGTTAAACTGCATTTTATTTGTTGTAGGCTGTTTCTGAATCTGCCGTGTATTGATTGATTTCTGAGTATTAATTTATAAAATTAATCTTTTTAATGTAAAAATAAAATTGAATTTTCATTTTTTACTTTTTGTATGATTTCCATTTCCTCAGTGGCACTAGAAGGCTGAGAGAATGTAAAGAACTATTATAATTTATTTGTCAGCTCCTTTAATCAATAATAATAAACCACCCAGTGCTTCTCAAATGTAACTTGATTAAATCCAACACTACATTGGATGCTTTTTATATAACCTGACTACACTTTATTTACAGTGTCTGATGTCCCTACAGTGAGTGTTTCTCCAGTATTGACCTCCTCCCATGCAATGAGCCTATTGCATGTAATTTGTGAAATCTGGACTACCTTACCTCACAAACACAGAATTATATAAATATAATACCATTTCAATATCATGTGTTTCATAGTTTGGATATGAATCAAAAAGTTTCATAGGTGATGGCAAAAGGGAGCCTTAAAAATTCACGGAAATATCCGGTATTTCTCACAGTGGGGGGGGGGGGAATAAATCCCCGAGTGCTCACCTGGATCCACCCTTGTGCTATATATTAGTTATGGCTGGTTTGAACAACAATGTGTTATTTTTCAATTCAGCAATTACCCTCTTCAGCGATGAACCTGACCTTTTCAGGTACATGTCCTAATTTACACATAGGCAGGTTGATGAGTAAAAAGTCTGTATATCATTTCAGGTAACCATGGCACTTATACATGAACACCCTGGCAACCAGATGCTGTTCAACCTCAATGTTCCAGTATCCAGTGGCAATATGGCTACCAGGTTTCACCAGCCTCAGCCGATTGTCATTGAGAAATGTGGGTCAGGTCCAATGTTCCATCCACCTACACAACCACAGACTGTGAGTACTCGACCATCTGCTGGCTTGCATCATATTCTGCTGTCACGTGACTGTCTGCATCAGATTCTGGCTTACCATTTTTGACATCATTCTGTATGACCCGCAGCCCTAAGATTTTGAAGATGACTAAATTGAGTACATTGTAAAATTTTAAGATGAATAGGTTTTTACCAACTTGTAAAGCAGTAAACAAACCTACAAAAGATTTTTTTTAAATAATTAATAAAAATATGTAACCAGGAATAAATTATGTACAAAGTTATTCCAAATGTTATTTAAGATATGCAGGCTACAGGATCTTGGTTTCATGTTTGGTTAAAATCTACAAAAAACATACCAAGATTGAGAATATATGAGCACACACACACACAGAATCAAATAAAATAATACATTATCTTCTGTACAGATGTCAACAGATAATTCCGGAGAATATCAGATATTATAGGGTGACATTGTGTAAATAAGTCGTGTGTTAGGCTTAGTCATGAACAGGGTTGGGGCCAGGTACTTGTACCTGTACCTGTACCTAGGTACACAATTCAGAGTACCTGTACCTGTACCTGGCTGTCATGAGTAGAAAGTACTTTGTACCTGTACCTGGAACTAAAGTACCTGTACCTGGTATAAGGTACTCAGGTACAAATTTGATACTGGTACTTGAAATGGACACAAGGTTTGGGTCAATTGCATGTACAAAGCTGTCACACCTGTCAGGGCAGTTAGTTATCTTAGGCAGGGGTAATTACAAAGCATTCATCCTTGCTGCCTTTGCAGCTAGTACCTGGCTAGCAAGCTGGTTAACCTCCAGCTTCTAAACAGGAAGTTCATTGCAGCATTATATTATCAGCACAAGTATACAGCAACCAACAAAGGATAGATACAGGGGGTTGCCTACACGCCCCATTTTTGAAGTTGGCTAGTATTTACACTGAACAGGGTTGGGGCCAGGTACTTGTACCTGTATCTAGGTAAACAATTCACATTTATATGAATTACAGGTAAGATACTGGCTATGGATATCAAGTTTGGTCAAGTAAGGTACTGATCTGTCATCCCTGTCAGGGCTGTTATCTAAAAAAGGCTCGGGTAATTACTAAGCTTTCAACCCTGCAGCCTTTGAACTTGAGTGGACTTGGGCTAGTAGCATGCTGGCCAAGCTACCTCCAGCCGCTATACAGGAAGTTCATTGTGGCAATTTTAGATATAAAGGGTACAGAGCAACGGGTATGGACAGTGTTGCTTTTATGCCCCTATGTAGATACATGTTGTCTAGTATTTATAAAGAACATTGGTGTAGGATAAATGTAGAACTAAAGAAAATACATATTATATCACTGAACTCTCAACATAAGCCAAACTAAAGCAGAACTTCCTATTTTACAGGAAAAAGTCCCAGTTCATACCATACATGCAGGTGCTCAAAACATTATCAGTGTGCCTTTCTGCCATGAACATGTGTATTGTTACTTCTAATTTTGTATGTATTATTGTCATAAAGTTAATCTATAAAATTGATTGGAAGATTTTCCCTTCCAGTCAAACTATTAAGTCTCTTTACTCCAAAGTGTGGTGCTCCTAGAGATTTTGACTTTAAACCATTACTCAGAAGCTCAAAACTTGATTTGAAATATTTTTATGAAAGTATTATATTTCTGTATTAATAACTTTGTTAACTTTATCAGCTTCGTTCATTTATCACATTTACTAAAGGCAATCCTTTTACATTTGCCAGGCCTGTATTTTTCCTGAGGACATAGGAAGTGATCATTTAATACTTTTTAATGATATATTCTACCATTCTTTTATAATTTATTATTGCATATCTAAATTAAATGCAATCATAATTAGTTCGTCTATCTTTAAAATGTACCTGTACCTGTACCTAGGTACTTTATAAAGTACCTGTACCTGTACCTAGGTACTCTACAATAATACTGTACCTGTACCTGTACCTGTACCTGACTATTTCGCAAGTACCTGTACCTGTACCTAGGTACTGTCACATGTACCTGGCCCCAACCCTGGTCATGAATGCTTTGCCATAGCTCTCCATGTCTGGGAGTTATATGCAAATATTTCATATGCAGATGATATTGATCTCTTGACCTGCTGTTTATTTGGAAAAAACATTGAAGATGGTGAGGATAGTCAACCTGAAAGATTCCTCCAATATCATCTGTAAATTGTCACTATTGTAAACCTTTAAACTGTGAAGGAATAACAATGTTATTATGGTGAATGTCTTATTTCATTACCTAAACCCTATATATCTTTCCATGTTTTTTTGGTTTTATATTTTACAGAGTTTCAGGTTCAGCTCTCTCTCAGAGGACCGCCTGTCTGCTGCAGTACAGCTAGCCAAGAGGGACATTAAGAAAAAGAAATTTGAAGAGGAACTTAGGGCCTCCCAGGAGTTTTCTAATAAAAAGGTCAAAGGTCAACCAGTCAGCAAAAAGACCAAGAGTAAAACTAAGGAAAAAGTTAGTCATGCATGTTTCTTTCTTTCTTGAATGGTATTAAACTGTATTATTGAAATTATTAAAAATTTATTGTACTTAAATTTTCTATAAAATATAAATTTTACTTTTGTCATTCACAACCTCATTTGTGTTATAGAGATGTTTTGCTGGTTGACAAGTCTGGGTTCAGTACCTCACTTTTGCTGATTTGTACTTGTGCTTGACTTTAAAATGTATGGGATGTATTGGAGGGTCATTACATATTGTAATCAGGAAAATCAAGCATGGATTGCAGTTCTGAAGGAGAACCTTATATTGACAGTATGTATTAGGATAATTTAAGCCCTTTATGTCCAGCTAGATTAAGCTAAGTCAAGTAGAGAGAGGCTGAATAAAATCTGAAGATATAAGTCAATTGAAAGAAAATGCAACCTAGGAAAAATTGTTAAAATACATATCCCAGCCCTTTTGTCATTTATATATCTATTTGCTCCTAAATTTTTCCTGTTTGTCCCACTAAACCCGCAGAATCAGGCCATGACAGTGGGCCAGTTTTGCTATCAGCATCAGTCATTTGCCCTAACTTACAGAATGCACACATTTGGCCCTTCCACTTACACAAAATTGAATTCTCGGCGGCATGAACACATCGCAGGTCTGTCACATAAGATCACACCGCTTGACATTGCTAACCTTCACCATTGCCCATTACCACAAAGACATATATAGATTAGTTCGGTATCAACAACCAGAAGTCCCTACCTTATGGGTCTAGGGAGTTCGCTACCTTACGGGGTCTGGCCACATAATATGCGGCAATAAACCCTTCCTCTTCAACAGGGCCCCATTTTCTAGTTTATTATAATATTCTAATGATTTGGGGCATGATAAAAAATCTTGAGTGTGTTTATACATTTCTTCTGTCTTTTGTTCATTCCCAGTCAATGACATAATCATCTAGAGAGCACTTTGAGAGTGTTTACCTCAACTAAACTCTTAGACCACCTCCTAGATTAAATCAGCTGTCCTTCACCTCATGAATCATCACCCATCTGTCATTATAGTGCCATATTCTTCCACACAATGAAATAAAAAGTAATCCTGCTTCCACACTTAGATCCATATAAAAATTCTCATTCAGTCAACTTTCTGCATTTTACATGTCTATAAAATTTCACTGAAATCTGTAGAAATCTTTAAGAAATATTTCATTCACAGATATACAGGCAGAAAAAGTACAGTAAAATTGCTTCAGACTTACCTGCTGACCTACTTCATTTTTCCAAGAGAAAAAAGTATCTCCGTCTCTTGGGTGAAAGAGGGGATGGGAGGACAGTTGGAAATTACTCAGCTGGGGGAAAATGTTTAGAGGTGCCCAATCACCTACCATTTGAAAAAGAATTCATGTGATTTCTGGCTTCCTCTGTGTATATATTAATGATCTAATGGTAATTTTGGTTGTGAAAAGTTCTTATCAGGCCTTCATTAAGGATTTATGAACTTGTTTATCAGCAACATATTTGTAAACACAGCAATGTTGACAAAGAGGAAAAACATGTAACCTAAGGTGGTAGGTTGCATATATGCAGAGGTAGAAAGGTCACTTGTTGCAAAACACAAATTTGTTTTGATTATTTTGGCGGCCCCCACATATTATAAACACATTGATATAAACAAAACAAGTAGCCAGTGTGATGTGATATCCACATTTTCTGGCCTATTTTTATGAAAGCTCCAAGGGATTACCTTTAGTTTATAAAGGTCAGATAGTTGATTTGGCCCCTTTAATGACCCTCATGAGGAAACAGCCTGCTTAATGGCCTAAATTTAAAGTCTTAGAAACCCAGTAAGGCCCAGTATTATATTAATAGTTTGCCGTGGCAGGTACTGATTGTAAAAGACCGAGAAGGAAACAGAGGTGTACGAGGAGGTGGACCGCCGGTCAGACGTCGACCTACCCCAACATTCTACGCCCCCTGCAGGAACACACACAGTGCTAGGCAGGATATGCCAGGTCAGATGTTAGGACACTTATGCTGGACATTTTAGTTTTATCAGATTCATGGTCCCCATAATGTCTGTTAAATTAGTGTTGTCCTCCATGTAGAAACAAATTTAATACAAGCGATAGTAAAATTTAATATATCTTGCTGATTTTTTACTTAAGTGCCTGTACAGGTGTTATCTGTTTTCTGACATCCACAAGACCATTAGAAGGACATTTAAATAAGCTCTGTGTAGTTTTACTCCTTACACAATGGTTACACAGAGCAGTTGTTCCAGATCTCCTTCGCCTTAACCACTGCTTTGTATATCAAGATTTTTCAGGTTTCACGACAGGGCTGGCAAAGGATCAAGAATTATAATCATAATAATCAGAGAGCAGTATCACATTGTGCTTCAAACCAAGGAGAGAAGGATGTTATGGGTTTGAAACTTGGGAGTTAGATGCACAGTGCAGTTGTGCAGATTACAACTCTTTGCCCTGTACCAGCCCTGGTTGTGAAACCCAGAGAACCTTGCTATACAGAGCAGCAGGTAAAGCGAAGGAGATCTTGAACAGCTGCAGTGTATAATCATTGCATGAGGAGTGTACTGTTTAGTGTGTGTTATCCAGATTTATAATTCCTGTATGACTGTATTGCATAAATTTGATTACCAGAATGAATCAACTGGAGTTTGTATTAGCAGCTAGGGGGATAAATCCTCCTGGTACCAGACAAGTGCCAGCAGAATGAAAGGTCCAAAAGACTGGATGGGCAAAGTGAAATTCCATTTGTCAAACCCTGAACCCTAAGTGTATATCAGATGATGCCTTTTATAAAATGGGTCATAGTGTCACATTTGAACTGAGAGGCAAATTAGTTGTTTCATGATAATAGCCCAATATTTCCAAAGATTCTGAAGGCCAAATGTTAAATGCAGGGCTCCCATAGACTCCTATATTCCCTATATTTTCCTGTGAAAAAATGTCTATATTTTCCAGCAGTTATCCTGTAATCTCCTATATTGACCTTTTTTTTACTGCACAATCCTGTTTCCAATGTAATTTTTATTATTGAATAATTATTGTTGTATTACCCTATTATTATCGAAAACATGCAGATCTTTTGTAAAACTTGCCATGTAATTTATGCAGTCCAACAAGTAATGCCATCTACACTAAATGAACACCTTTAAAAGATGCTTGGAGGATGGAGGGTCATGCAAATTTATGGTGTAAACCACCATTGTTCAATGAAAACTCAAAAATTTTTTACTTAAAATTCCTGCAAACTACTATATTTTCATCTCAAATCCTATAAAATTCCTTTATTTCTTCATGATTAGGAGCCTGGTGAGAGCCCTGTAAATATAAGATGATGCACTGTTATATGATGATTTATAAAGGGGATGGAAGGCGAGAGTGATGTCGATGTGTTCTGTAATGACCATCTCTTTGGTGTTCCCCAATACTAATAACAGGCCAAAGAGTAAAGAAAGTGTCTCAAGTCAAAGGTAACTTGTCAACAGCTGTCGGGATGTCACCACCAACGAGAGATCCAGGGCCGGGCATGGGTCACATGACCCAGGAGCAGCGTCATGTGACTGAGATCCTGAAGTTGAAAAGGGATGTGCAGAAGTATGTGCTACAACTGAGGGACCTGGAACGCAGGGCTAGGTTTGGTGAGTTAGTTGAGGATGACTGTCTCCAGGTGCCACTGTTAGATCATTGTCCGTCCGTTAACAGGGCACAAATCATAACCACTGGACCTAGAATTTTCTTACTTAACAACCAGGGATGTCCATGAAAAATCTCCTTGGAAACCTGAAATTAAGTCTCTGTTACCTATATCCTCAAACCTGTTGGGCTCAGAAGTACCCCCCAGAATAATTAAAAAGTTGATACAAAAGCTCAAGGTAATGACACAAAAAAATTATCACTATATATATTGATATTGTATCTGGTGCAGGACTTCATATATTATCATATATTGATTGTCAGTACTTTCCACCATGTTTCTTGGACTACGTATAAGCCTGAAAATCTTCAGTTTCTGAGTCACAACTTGCAAAACACTATCATCCTGATCATACAATACCTATATATTGTTATATTATAATGATTACTTTTATATATAATTCATGCATCTTATCAAAATAATTTGTTAAGCAAATATCCTTGAAAATAAATAATTTTCTGAACACAGAAAGACCCGGATGATACCATCATTTTTTTGGTAATAATTCCAAAAGTTTATATCCAGTCTTTTTATTGTACGTAAAAAGTTCTTATATGTCAGACTTGTGCCGTAACAATAGCATTAGTATTTACTTGTAAATACCAGTTGTCCTATAATTACATATATAATTCAGTACTTTAAAGTAAAAGAATCATTATTTTTTAAAAGAAGTTGACCCATTGTCTGCCATGCAATGTCATTGATGTCTTGTTATTATCAGGTAGAGAAACATTTACCTTGGAGAATCTTTCACCGTTTAAAGAATTGTTGGGTGTTGCTTTGTGCATCCACTCCAAGTTTTAAACCAGTAGCACTTCACTCTCATTGGTTTGATAAGAACTCTTGGCCCTGTGCCAGCCCTGGTGGTGAAACCCTGAAAATCTTGCTAAAAAAGCAGTGGTTAAAGTAAAGGAGAACAACTGCAGTGTATGACTGCTGCTTAAGGAATGTACTGTAGTGACTGTAGTCTGTAAATTTATTGTTAAGCATTTTATACAAAAATGTATGAAAGGTCAATTTTCTACAAGTTTTGTAGGGTCCAAATAACTTGTGATTATAATATATGACATCTGTTCCTCACAGGCCAGCTGCCTGCCCACACTGAGGAACTAGAGCTTGACGAGGAGCGACGACGGGCAGTCAGGGCGGAGGAACAGGTTATCAGGTCAACTCGCACGCTGTACACACTACAACAGCAAGCCAGAGACATCCAGTATGAGCTGGCCAAGATGGACTTTGGTCAAGGAAGGCACAGGAAGGTAGCACTAACTGTTAACATGTATAACTCACAGACCTTGAAGATGTTTCCCTCAACTTTTTTACATAGGTTGATTCCATCCAGTTTTAATCTTCGTGGTCAAATCTATGAATTCATGTTTTCTGTAAATGCCATAACTTATGGGATAATCCATACTTTTTACTCATGTTTATGGATGTTGGGTGGGAGACCTTGTTGCAAAACCAAAGCCATTCTAGTTTATCTTTGGTTTGAATAATTGATTTTTCATTTGATGGTTTATTTCATTTAAGGCTCAGTCAATACAGAAGCTTGCAGCCGCTTACCGAGCATCAGCTAGAGCCATCAGGAGCTGCATCTCTCACTTCCCGGACCAGACATCCGGATCTAACATGCCACGGGTCTACAAGGAGGTCACACTGTTGGTCAGACAGCTCTCACTCTGCTGTGCTCAGCTGGATATTGGAGGAGACATGCCAGCACCAGAGGAGGTGGAGGGACTGGTGGAGGAGGCTACGGTAAGGTTAAACAGCTGTCAATCACTCAGTTCTGTAACAAATATAGGGCTGTGTATCGCCAGACAACTTTCACGACAAACCAGTATACGATCCAATTTGGCAATACAGAAAGCGATTTGCGAATCTTTGCCTTGTATAATTCATAGCAAGAGATAACTAATTAATTAACCCATCTGCATGTTAATTAATGTATATACATAATATTTCACTTTATATTTGGTTCAGTACCAATGTATACTCATGAGAACACAGCAGATTAATGGATACAAGATGTTAGATAAAGTTCATTCTAGTAAAAGATTTTTATATTTACCTTGCTATTTCCATATTGCTATGTGCTCAAATTAATTATTCCAACAGATTGCAAACGGGTAGTACTGCAGATGGTGAATATTTGTGTTAAGTTTTCATGCATAGAACTTGGACTATCAAGAGTTAGAATGTTCATTACAGCCCTAATCAAAGACAGCTCTGCTACAGGTTACTGGTCATGCTGCTTTAATGGTTGTCTATTAAAAAAAGATCTTGAACTTTGGGACAGCTTTTACTCTAAAATCTGGTGTGAAAATTTTTCCCTTGAGAGTTTGGGACCCTCCAATCAATCCCAGTCGAGCATTTTGACACAAATCCTTTGATTGGTCACAGATTAAAAAAATACAGGACCAGTCTATTTAGCTTAAATTTAAGTTAGTTGTATATAATTATTACTCATTAAAGCTTTTTATGCAAACTGAGAGTATAGTTCATGGCGAATCAAAGCCAGCTGTTTGCAAATAGTTGTCTGTTCAACTCGCTGCGTTTGTGAAATTACTAATGTATGTCATTTAAACAGTAATCTGGCTGAATAAGAAAACCCTTTACAGCATCAGTACACAAATTAGAAACAGCAAAACTACCAGGAGCTAGAAAGACCAGCCTCATTCCAGACAATTGGCGCATTGGTTTGAAGAGTGCCACAAAACTAAATTTGTAACAATAGTGCTGAAAAAAATGTGTTTGATTTCTGGTACATTATATGTGTGTGTGTGTATTATATAAAATTGAGGAATACATTGCATTTTAAGACATGATGTTTACATGAAAGAATCTCAGTTTGTAATATTATTATGAGTACCGTACCATGGTAGATAATAGCCCTCTGTAATCTTCTTTTATATACTGGAAAGGAAAACTATATATCTTGCAGGAATTCAGTGATAAACTTGACAGAGAACTCCAGCAGTGCAGTAGGAAGGCTCCAGATGCTGCCGCCAGGAAATCCCAGCCAGCCCAGCACGAGGTGTCCATACAACCTGAACACAGGTCCTTCATTACGCAGGAGAAGGTGCCGTACTTTGACAGAAATGGTATGTAAGGACTGTCTAGATTTGTTTTGGCTTTGATGTGTTATTGTTTCTGTATTAAGCAGTTTTTTCTTTATTTAAATGATAGTGTGTGGTAATTAATGTAATGTGACCATTCCTTTGCTGTAATTCTGTTACCTGTAATAACACAACAATAGCTCAAACTGAGCTAACAATCTTTCCTTGAAGATTAAGGCAAAAAAATGCAAATTATTCCAGACCCTAGCAGATGCATAGTTGAATAATGGCAGAATCACAGACATTCATGTAATTATCTGTTCAGAGGCTTTGAGTCCGTCATAAACCACAACCCCCACACATGGAATCTCTGAAATCTTAGAGGTTAAAATGATGCAGGATTCATTATTAAATGCTTGTCTTTGTCACTCTGCCATTAACATTTGGTCCCAACCAGTATTATTATAAGTCTCATTGTATAATATTATCCCTTATAATTTTATAACTACATCATTTTGAAATAAATTAATATTTATAATATCTAACAGTGTTTAACATCAATATATTTTTTATTCATAATTTTTAAATTTAATTGGATGAAATTGCACAGAGTTAAAGAAGCAGAAAGAGAACACATCAAGACCCACAGCCCAGACTCGAGGAACTGTGGAGAGAATAGCCAGAAAAGACATTGGTAGGATGAAACTTTTACATTATTTTCCAGTTAACTTTTTCTGCATGGTACTTTATACTACTTGCATTAGTGTCCTTTATAGCTCTGAGGCTGTTATAAGAAATGCTTAACAGTGGTACCACTGTTTAATGATCTGTGTGACTTAACAATCAGCTGCAATAGGTTTATCAGTGTTGGGTCAGTGCTAATGACACTTGTGCTCTCTCCAAATTTTGCCTTAATACTCTTGGCTCATAAACTCTAAAACAGTCCTTTTAATTCATCAGTTGACCACCCCTTCTAGCTCTATTCATTTATTGTCAATGCAAGAAGTAAAAGAATCATATCTACAACATATCATAATAAAACGTGTGTATCACTGCCATCTGTATTGAACTGAAAATTTCAACAATTGAACCTCTAAAGATCCTCCTAATGAGGCCACACACGTATCTGATTATACTAATTTTAGGACTTAGGTAAATTTTTAGTGAAATTTCTTCTTTAAGGAATAGATGCCACTCCTGACAGAGAACGTTCCTTGCGAGCAGGGATCGCAGCTTTGCTGAGGGCGGCAGACACTCCTCCTGGAACGCCTCGTTCAGCTCGTAGTCGTACTCCTCGAGGTGCCCCCGTCCCTCGACTTGACCTTCCAACCACACCAAGGTCGCCAAGGGCAGCAAGACCAGCATCCACCAGAAGTGTGGCGTGGAACGTTCCCGCAGACAGACCAAGCCGTCCTGCTAAAAAAGGACTCCTGCTTCCATCCAAGCTACAGGTGATTTAGCATTTTGGACCCCAGATGCTATTGTACAGTGAGACCACACTCAACAACATCATTGTATCGCCAGACATAGTCTGGAGATACTATGGTTTAGGCATGGTCGCGCCGCCGCCGCCGCAGAGATTTCTTTTGGACACAATAACTCAAAAAATATTTCACGGATCTTTACCAAACTTGGTATATGTATAGATATGGGTGAGAGGAGGACGCCTATTTAAAATGAGGTCATGACCTCAACTAGGAGAGTGACCTTGACCTTGAATAGGTTCAATTTTGGGAAAAATCACACAAATTCTTAAATATCTCAAGAAAACTTGCATGGATTGATCCCAAAATCAAGTTGATCGAAGATCATGGATAGGGTTGTCATGTTCCAGAAACTGGTGGCGCCACCTATTATTCTTTACTTGTTTTCATGCCGTTTAATATCCCCAAAATTGCTACTTGACAGTACTGTGAGCATTATAAGTGAAAAATTAATGGACAGATTTCTTTCATATTATGCAAATACATAGATATGGGTTATGGGATGATGTTTATTAAAATTTGGGTCATGACCTTTCCTATGAGCGTGGCCTTGACCTTGAATATTGCCATATATGGTGAAAATCACACAAAATCATTAATTTCTCAATAAGGGATGCATGCATTTGTCCAAAAATCAACTTGACCGAAGATCTTGGATAGAAATGTCATGTACCGGAAACAGGTGGCGCCACCTGTTATTCTTTTACTTGTTTTCGTGCCGTTTAATACCCCATCATTGCCACTTAACAGTACATTTATAACCTGTGAGCATTATAAGTCAAAAACTAATGGACAGATTTCTTTCATATTATGCATATACATAGACATGGGTTATGGGATGATGTATATATAAATTGGGGTCATGACCTTTCCTATTAGAGTGGCCTTGACCTTGAATATTGCCATATATGGTGAAAATCACACAAAATCATTAATTTCTCAATAAGGGATGCATGCATTGGTCCAAAAATGAACTTGACCGAAGATCTTGGATAGTAATGTCATGTACCAGAAACAGGTGGCGCCACCTGTTATTCTTTTACTTGTTTTCGTGCCGTTTAATACCCCCTCATTGCCACTTAACAGTACATTTATAACCTGTGAGCATTATAAGTCAAAAACTAATGGACAGATTTCTTTCATATTATGCATATACATAGACATGGGTTATGGGATGATGTATATATAAATTGGGGTCATGACCTTGCCTATTAGAGTGGCCTTGACCTTGAAATTGCCATATATGGTGAAAATTACACAAAATCATTAATATCTCAATAAGGTATGCATGCATTGGTCCAAAAATCAACATGTTCGAAGATCTTGGAAAGTATTGTCATGTACCGGAAACAGGTGGCACCACCTGTTATTCTTTTACTTGTTTTCGTGCTGTTTAATACCCCATCATTGCCATTTATCAGTACTGTGAGCATTATAAGTCAAAAACTAATGGACAAATTTCTTTCATATTATGCATATACATGGATATGGGTTATAGGATAATGTTTATTTGAATAGGGGTCATGACCTTTCCAATGAGTGGCCTTGACCTTGAATATTGCCATATATGGTGAAAATCACACAAAATCATTAATTTCTCAATAAGGGATGCATTGATTGGTCCAAAAATCAACTTGAACGAAGATCTTGGATAGTGTTGTCATGTACGGGAAACAGGTGGTGCCACCTGTTATTCTTTTACTTGTTTTCGTGCCGTTTAATACCCCATCATTGCACCTTAACAGTATTGTGAGCATTATAAGTCAAAAACTAATGGACAGATTTCTTGCATATACATAGACATGGGTTAGGGGATGATGTATATTGAAATTTGGATCATGACCTTTTCTATGAGAATGACCTTTTCTATGAGTGTGGTCTGATATTAATTGTTGCTGAAGATGGGGGGCCTATTCTTAAAGGGGGGGGGGGGATTAATTGTCTGGGGATACCATGGCACCTGCGGTGCCAAGAAATATCTAGTTGTCATCTGATATTTTATTAGCCGCCGACGTCGACGCAACAGGTTTCAGGTTTTTGTTGCGTCGCCGGCCCACCAAAGGGCTAACTGGGGTTATAGCACAATACGATCTGTTACTCTTAGAAAGAAAATTTAATAAAAAAAAATTTCCTATGGTTTTAGCAAACCAATGTTCACATAATATTGTATGTTGAAAGGCCTGTAATAAAAATAAAAAATAACCATTCTGGAAAGCATGAAGCACCTGTAACATCAACAACTGATAGTATTAGTCCAGAGAGAATTGAAGCATTAACAGCCCCGGTAGACATCTTGCATTTGGTGGCAATCCTGTATAAGGCGCTAGGCCTGTGTACTATTATGTTCATATTTTAACTTCCTTGGTGCAAAATAGGGCTGAGAAGAGAACAGTAATGTTTTCTAGTGGTCAAATATACAATACACATAGATGTACTGAACATTAATCAATGGATATATGTTAAATCTCACAGTTGTGTATGGGGTGTTATAATCACAGTTAACTGCAGGTGCAATCGATGGACTCCACAATGCGTCAGTCACTGAAAAAAAGCAATTGAGGAGTTCATTCTTATGGGCTAAAATTTAACAGATTTGAAATAGAGAACCAATAATTACAGTTTTACTAAATATAACAACACGTGATTGTATTAATGTTATATGTAAAAATTCAGTTCAAATTTTAACGTTCTTCTTCGTCATATTATTGAAATGAAAAGTATTCTTCTCCTTTCTGTTTCAAAGACTAGTGAAGTATTCTGTCACACAGATTAGCTACAAGAGGTCACATGCATTTATTTTGAAGGATAGAGATAGAATAGGGGCATTATGGATTGTTTGGTTACCAGAACTTAAAAGTCCTGGAGATTCAAAAATATACTCACATACCGGCACAATCCCATAGTTCATAGCAAAGTACTGCTGTAACCACTGATAAGGTCGTTTGTCAATGTCATCCTGGTCATCAGTCCACTTTGGCTACTTCTCCCCACCGTGGGGACACCATGTGCTTCTCTTGGTCCCTTTTTATCTTCCTTCTCCAGAGAACTTCCATTCACTTTCCTTATAGGGGACGTTGACCATTAAGTTTCCAAATAGTTACAACAGTTATCAAGAACTACTGTATTCTCACACAGATATGTGTATTAACCTACTTATGTATATTGTTAGTGCATGTTTAAAGTTCATCTGTTTATTCTTTGAAGGCAAAGCGAGAGCGAACACAGAGGGCACCACCAGTAGATGTAAATGCAGCTCGCTTCTCAGAACCCACATTCTCATCAATGATGAAACAGAATCAACCCAAACAGGCTGAGGAGCATGACCTTGGCTCTCCTCCAAGGTCAGCAAGGTCACCAAGGAGACATGGCAGCCCTCCTCCCAGTGCCAGATCCCAGCGAGGATTGATGGAGAGTGCCAAGAGGGACATAATGAGGTGATGATTAAAAATTTAGTAATTCTTCATTAAGGGACATAATCAGTTGCAGTATTATGCCTATTCTTTCACACTATCAGTTCAGTTTTGCTTTATACAAAAGTTTCTCAGCAGAACCATCACAGCACACAGTCTCATTTCCTTGCATACGGCTGCTTAACTCCTTGTTATGGCTCTGCGTGTTGGTAAACACAGTCCACATGTGCCGGTTTACAATAACAAGACCGGGTGAACGGAGGTCTGCTTAGTGGAGCAATACACGTTGTTTCAGCAAGCAGGAACATGTTTTATATTTTTTTTTGCCAAATTATACAGGGCATCTCCTAGTTGACACATGCTGTGGCTCCGTGCTGCACATGGCCCCACACACTGTGTTTATGTTGACACCTGCAATTGCGCCCAGTCCACTGTTTTTAACATTCGTTTACAGGAGAAGGCAAACCATTTCAAGGCAATATTTTGCAGGTATGATTTATTTTAAAGGAAATAAGCTATTTTTCGTGTTAACTCAACATGCCTCATAGGTGATTGGGTCCCTTTAATATTATCTACTGTAGATTCAGAAATATTAGTTGGGATTTTATTTTCGTGGTTTTCGTGGATCAAGATAATCCACGAATTCATGATTCCAACGATCAAAAATCACACGGTCAGAGGATACACGATATCTTAACGGCAGCTTGTGGTCAACTTTATATATATAATTGTTACCGCTGGCTGACTTTTCAATAAAGATACAAAAATTGTTTATTACTATTTTTATGATTGATTTTATACATTTATTAAATGCACTGAATTGCTTTTCGTAAATTACTATTAAAATGCTGGATTTATAAATCTTCTTTTGTCAATTAAATTATTTCCCCTAATATCGTAAAAACACTGCGCCCCTGATATATTTACAATAAAACAATGTCATAGAATAATTTAAACTGAAAACGTATCCCCACATTTCCTCTTATCAACATTTCGGGTGAAAATTCAAGAACAATACCACATTTCTGTCGCGCAAAGCGGTAGTTCTGAAATGCCAAGAACGGTACACAAGTTCCAATGTTCGTAACCACAGCTACCGAGGCACGGCTTTTTCGGAACCGGCCTTTTCAACCTTCTTTCAATAGAGATGAAACGAGACTTACGTTACCTATTGGCCTAAAACACAAGCGCCATGTAAACTCATTTGCATTACCGCGAGTTGCGTGCATAACAGTGAGCCATTATTAATACATGAAGGCGGTACTTCTTCCGATTATTGTCGATAGTTGTACATATATGTTAACGCAAGTAAGCGCCACAGAATAATATTAGGCAAATTATTTTTCTTTATAATTTCCAAATATAGCTGAAATGATGAATGACGAACGAACCGTGTCTCATCTCACCGCCCCGTCAGGAATATACAGGCGCCACATGTGACTATCACTTAGATTAAAAAAAGTTATAAACCTTCATGTCATTGTGGACGGTCCCGTTTCATTTTTCCTCCGGTCAAGTGATGGTTTACGTTTTCTGTGAACATGGTGTGATCGGGTGTTATAACTGGTAGCGGATGTATCGGTTGTTACAAATAATAGCCGATGTATCGCCCGGCACTTTCGGTCACGGCTGATTAATTCTTCGTTAGGCTCGGGTCGGGCGGAGCATGTTTGTTCAACACTGACCCGATTGATCGCGGTACAGGCGCACTGTGTGATAAGTATCAAAGCCGAACCACCTGTGTACATCGGGCTCGTCTTCCTTGCGCACATGGAGGTATAAATAAACATAATTTCCTAAAGTTTTCTATGTCTTTCCACGAATTCAAATACCCCACGATATGCGTTTTGTACAAAAACCACGAAATTTTAAGCCCACGATATTATCTGAATCCACAGTATTTGGTAAATTCTCACTCTTTACACAGTAAACCCTATTTGTCTTAAAGAAGATAAATCTAGCTGGGTAAAGATTGACAAACATATGAAGCTGTCACGAAACACTTGTGATCTAAGAAATTATCCCTTGCCCAACCTCTTTGGGCCCTAGGTGCTCAACTAGCCAAATAATTCATAGGGGCTGGTATGTTTTTGTGTGGGACACAAGTAATCTGTTGTTGACACACACAGCAGCAACTGTGGATCAGCTATGTCATGGCTCATACAAACGTACTTGAAAAAGATGAAATAGCCTGTGAAAATGACGACATATGATACCGAAGCCACTTATCTTCTTGCCACACAAGGTAATGGAAATAGCAAATAGAAAATGGTTAAACTGTCATGTCTCATTTTGGGAAACACATTTTCATCGTCTAAAGTCACCAAAGGTTCTCAAGGATTTACGGCAAACATGCTTATTAGGGTGGACTCCCATAGTTTGTGAGGGCATCAGTATGGTTTTGACACAGGGAATATGAGTGATTTCTACAGTGAGCTACATCCCATGTACAGATGATGGCAGAGCAAGTACAGATTCCCACAATTCCCTGGTGCAGACTGAGTGGGAATCATTCAAGGAAGTGCTGTGGATTCTCACAGATCCTCAGGATTAACTGAGCATGACTGGTTGTTGTACAATCCTCCACGACCCTGAATGTCCAGGGAAGACAATGACCAATGACACAAGCATGTACAGAGGTTTTAGGGACATGCACAGTGTCATGACAGACAATAACAGTAAAGTCATGGGCTACCCTAGGAGTGGCTCATCCATGCATGACCACAGAAGTTTTAAAACATTTCAAAACTTCTGTAGAGTTTGATGGACCATGACCAGTTACCACAGTTCATGAGGAATCAGGATGTACAAGGTCCTCTCTCCATGTGTCACCAGGTATTAATGACAGGTCACAAGGGATGTTTCTAAGTGGCCCATCCATGATCTGTGACAGCGTTACCTAGGCTGAAACAACAACATGTTTGTGATTTATGAGCAAGATAAACAAGCATTAGACAGAGTAAAAATAAAAGTCTTACATATGAAATATAATTTCATGAGAATTATAACTGATGATCAAAGAAATGACATTTTCATTTAGTAAATGTATGATATAATATATAATTAAAGTTGCGACATATTATGCAAGCCTTTGCTATATATTATGGAGATAATACATATTTATTGAATTTAATGGTTTGATCATGTCCCAGATGGATACTGGGCATCAAGAACATGTCTGAGCAAGTGTTTAATTTGTTTCTGGAAAAGACATTTACTCACACAGAGATTCAAATAGTGAAATGTTTTTGATGAGCAATAAATTGTGTCATTTATAATTTACTTCCTAATTTATTGAAGCCAATAACTATAAGTTTAAATTTCTTTTCCAGGCAAGTCTTGAAGGACAAGCAAGTTTATGAACATGTAAGTATTATTGGGTATGAATTAAATCATGCCTCAAATACTTATAAAACTGACATGTTTATTCAGATATATTCATATAGTAGTTTTCTGCCACTAAGGCATTTCCATACACTAAGGTATTTGACATCTGAGTTACCTTAGTTCGTAGATATTGGAATACAGCAGTTCAAATGAGTTACTCTCAAGGTTCATCATGCAATATCAGCTTTGCCACTAAAAAAAATTGCTAAACATGCAGAATATGCAGTTTGTTACCTTCATTTTCATATGATACACTTTTCCCAACAGTGAGTGCACCTTGTGTGATCAATCAATAGTTTATGGTGTTTTGGTCAACTGTGTTTTGTTAAGTTTAAACAGATACAAGTACGGGGTCAAAAAGGAACTAAACAAAAGAAAAGTTTGTTGTTCAAAACGAGGCCTATTGTTACTAATTTCAGATATGATTAAATAAGTTTTTTTTTTATTTTGATCTTTAAAGCTCCTTACCTGAACATGAGGTTCCAGTAGTTAAGTGAGAATTGTATATATTATTAGTATAGTTCTGGTAAACTTCATGCCGTCATTTGAACCTATGATAATATACGGTATAATTTTATGTAGTTGCTTTAAGTAATTCTTTAATAAAGAACTAGTTTGTATTTGAATAAAATTACCCATATTTATACTTATATATCTGCATGATGCATTACAATAACAGTACCAAAATGTTGATTTTGATAAATGATATACATTGGGTCAGTCCTAATGGTTTGGGATTGGAATCACTCATTGTTTTAAAAACTACAATTTAAATTTACATGTACATAAATTAACACTATGTATACAGCTACACATAGAGGTTACATACATGTATTCAGTAACCTCAGATCATTCAAATTCTAACAGTTGTATTTTTAATTACAGTTAACAAAGGAGCCTTCCAAGATTAAAGGAATGGGGTTAGTGTAAGTTACCCTGCTAACTTTTGTGAACCAACTTCATGGAAGTTATGTCACATGATTAGCAGAAAATATATTACACCTGTTACTGTATGTCATTACCTGAGAAATACCTGTTGTGTAAGTCTGTAATTAAGTTGTGTCTTTTACAATGAGACCTGGTTATTTTAGGCTTGAACATAGAATTTTTGGTTCCATTTTTCTATTTTAACTTAAAAGGGCCCTTCTGTACTTCGAGCATTTAGGGTCCATGGTTACCCATCACCTGTTACAGGTTAGAATATTCTTTAAAGGAATGTGATTTGAAATAGTGTGAACTTATTGCAGAGTTTCATAGAGAACACATGAATATAAACTGCTTATAAAATGTATGAACTTATAAACTCTCTTTTCATGAAGCCTATTAGTCCATTGTTGCCAGTAAAAGCAGTTACAACAGTAAGTTAAAAACACATTCTTTTTTATGTTGATATATTATCTACTGCATCATGCTGAATTTTAATTTTGAAATTGTTTTTTATTTCCTTTTTGCCAGAGTTGATGAATGGGTAAATGAGGCTGAGAGGAAGATCAAAGAAAAACTCAAACCACTGCTGGGAAAAGCTCAGGTAAGAATTATTTAAATTACACCAGTCATATGCTGACTAGTTTACTGTACCTGCTGGGCAAACTAATATATAGGCTGTATATAACATCAAATAAGGTCTTTCATAACAGTGATTAGAATACTTGCCTAGAAAAAATATCTTTTCATTAGTTGAACAACCCATGTCATTTATCAATAAAAAAAATATTCACATTTGACCAGGACATTAGATATCTGGACATGGAAATTACAATTATGAACATAAACTTTTAGAAGATTCATGTGCACTTAGTTTTCTGTATACCTTTGTGGTCTGAAATGGCTAAATGACTTTTAATTCAGTTAATAATAGTAAAGATGTTTCTCTTATAATATCTAGATTTGTAATGTATACAAGAAAAAAATCCTGATGTAAATCAGAATTATACAAGATAGTGAATAGTTTAATGTTTGTAATCAACAAGGAAAACATGAAAATTCTCAAAATTAAAGACAACTTTCAATTGCAAATTTCACAAATCCTTATTTTCTATTAATTGGGGCTATATATTCTTTTGCCCAGTGCTTTCTTTCAAAAATAAATAATACTAATTATCTGTATATTTATAGGTACTAAATGAAGTGAATAGTTTTATGTCCATTTCAGCCGGTCATACTGAAAGACTGCTGTTAATTTTAATTTGTTGTATATAAAGTAGTCAAAATTAAGATAGTGCGTTTTTTTTTTTAGATTTTGGAAATTAATCATGCAATTTAAATGTTGCTTTCAAGTTCAAATTAAAGATCACGCTTCTCCTTTTAATACTAGATAAAGCAATTTTAGCTGTGATTATGTATTTATGCAGTCATATTATAATGTATCTGTAGCAATAGTCTTTACCTATAATATATTATAACAATTCTGCCAGTGGCCATAAAGTGGTAAAATATTGCCAGTTGACAGAATAAGGAAGTATATCATAAGTGACTAGTGTATTTAGACACCAGCTATACAAGTGTATGATGCTTTTTATAAGATAATATCTAGATATCTGTAGAGGCTCCATTAATCATATATACTTTGTACTGACAGGTTTTGTTTTCATTCTCTTACCCTTGAATCTTGTCAACGCATGCACACTTGTGGCTAATATGTTTAAAAATAACTTAAAATTCAAACGTCTTTGGAGAACTTTACAGCCAGATTTTGATTCAGAATTTTCCCTCTCGGCATTTGTCAACTGTACAAGGATATTACAGTAAGAAAATGATAATTCAAGAAAATAAAGAAAATGAATGATCCCTTTTTAGCTCAGCTGACTATAAGTCATCTGAGCTATAGTCGTGGTCCATTGTCCGTCGTCCGTCCGTCTGTCCGTCCGTCCGTCCGTCCGTCCGTAGATGTGGCACGTTTTGAAACCGTTAGACCTAGGAATCCAAAATTCAGCATAATGTTAGATGTCCCCAAGATCTCCTACCAAGCCGAAAACTGGGTCTTTGCGACTTCATTCCTTTGAGAAATTAAGGAAAAACCTCAATTTTTTATTAAAAACCTATTTTCACACTTTAGGACTGCCTAATATCAAAACCACTCATCTGTTTTTCCTCATATTTCCTATAAATAATCCTCTATATAATTCCTATGTACATGCCAGAAATTAGGTCTGTATTATTTAATTTAAAAAAGTTATGGGCCCAAACATAATGCATTTTTTAAATAATCAGGAAAGAAATTTTATCACTTAACACAAAACTTGTTTAAGCTAAGCACTTTTTTTCCAGTAATATTACTTTTATTAATCAAAATTAAATTGTATACCCAAAATTAGATCAAAATCTTTGAAATTTTTAAAAATATTAGCAAAAATAAAAAATTGGTACCTTAAATTTTGCCCAACTTTGACCATGGCACGTTTTTTTGCAGTAACTGCTGTGGATTTAATTTTCACAGCATGTTTTTGTTAGCATTTCAACTGTTAACATCAAAAATTTGAAACCAGTTGATCAAAAACTGTAGATTTTATTCAAGTTTTCAAGCACCATGTCACATATTGCTAGTGTTATGTAGTTTGCTAGAGCTCAGCTCCCGAGCTTCAGCTCTAAGTTCCTTAAATTTGGCATACAGTTAGTTTTCTCCAAAATCCCCTACCATGCCAAGAATTTGGTCACTAGGACTTAATTCCTTCGAGATATCAATGAAAAACTTCATTTTTCCATTAAAAACCCAATGTTACACTTTAAGACTGCCTAATATCAAAACCACTGATCTGACTTTGATCATATATAATATACATATTTTTCTATACATTCACTATGCACATGCCAGAAATGATGTCAGTATTGTGTATTTTTTTTAAGTTATGGGCCCAAACATAATGCACTTTGTAAAAAATCAAGAAATATATTTACTCCCTTAACAAGGGCATTGCTGAAGCTAGAGATTTTTTTTGTCAGGGATGTAACATTATTTAATCAAGATTCAATTGAATACCCAAAATTAGTTCTGAATTTTTCAAATTTTATAAGTTATTAGTATAAATATAAAATTAGTACCTTAAATTTTGCCCAACTGTGACCATGGCACGTTTGTTTCCCGTGAGCACTGTTGATATAATTTTCATATCATGCACACATAAGGATATCAGCTTTTTAGTTTAGAAAGCTGAAAGAAATTTGCCAAATATTGTAGCTTTTATTAATGTTTTTTA
This sequence comes from Sipunculus nudus, assembly GCA_026874595.1. NCBI lineage: Eukaryota > Metazoa > Annelida > Sipuncula > Golfingiida > Sipunculidae > Sipunculus > Sipunculus nudus. The sequence continues at coordinate 13,959,911 of CM049312.1, read as the reverse complement.
TGAGACCCTGTCAGACTTTGGCTCTCTCCAGCCCCTCTTGAGTCACCTGTATGTTGACCTTGTTGACCTTTCATCAAATTATGCACGCTTGAGGGGAGAATCCAGGCAGCTGATGGCCAGCCACAGTTGATCCAGGTGTTCAACCCAACTCATCTAGTAGTTTTAACCAACAACATAACAATAAACAATAAATTAATAAATTTTTATTGGTTTTTAATAACAAATTAAAGAAAAATAGAAAAGGAATTTGTTAGTTTATAATAACAGCAAATTAACTTGCAGTTACTGATGATATAAGAATCTTGTATCAATGGGTAGAATGTCACATATTCCAAATAACACCATGCAGTCACTTATGGCATTTTTCAGTTCATTTTTAATGATAAAGAAGTAAATCATATTATTCATTACTAATCATTAAGGATTATATGAAGGAAATTAATGATAGACAAAGATGCAGTTGATAATATTAATCTAGATTCCTACTGTGTCTAGTGTGTACATTGATGTGAAATTAGTCCAAAATGAATTTTTTACAGTTAATTTTTAATATAAATTAAAGCCATAAAACTAGGTACTTATGATCATTATTTAAATGTGTGAATTTTGTATATTTTGGATTCTCAACATCATTGTTTGGTGAAAACTGAATTAAATACCAGACATGGTGCGAATACTTTGTAATTGTATTTAAATACGAATATGATTATGTACTCCATTATAAAATTTCTTGCATAAAGAATGGGAATTTAGGTAAAAATGAAAGTATATGAATACTCGTGCAAATACTTTCAAAATGTATTCATGAATGCATTCATGAATATATTCTTTAATATTATTTTAATAATCATATCAATTATATTTCATTTTAAAAAATCATATGATTCTCTTATTATTTTTAATAAAAATTATATTTGGGACAATATTTGTAATTTTTTTAATAAATAGTTAAACTCTTGTATTATATGTTCTGCTTATAAGTTATATGGCCAAGTCAAAATCTGTGTGACAGTAGTACTCCATTTGTTAATAAAATAAATGAAATCAATCCTCTTCCCTGTCTCCAAAGGTACTATCAAAATTATACATAAGCTAAACAACAACAATTCATAATACAGCTTATATTTATTACCACACAAAACCAGCATGTGCCTCATTTCTAAATAATATTTTTTTATCATATATAACAGCTGAGCGTCGTGACCCATAGGTCCCTTGTTTCTCACAGTTTTTGGCCTGAGTTACATACCAGGTAATATTAAAATGACATGCACACCTCCTTAGGTGTCAGGCCAGCTACTGCTCTAAAAAATACTGCCTCCAGTTTCCAGTAAAAAGAAAACAAAAATACCCCTACTTTGTCCTTTTTTTTCAGAGATTATACACAGTTTAAATCAAAAGAAATACTGAAACAGTTATTTTAGACCTATGGAGGTTAAAATCTCACAGCCAACCAGAAGTAACCAAACCATTTGCTGCAGGGTAGTAATAATGACCTGTGCTTCATTAACAGGATCCTTTGTCTTATGAGATACTGAAAAAAAAGTAAAGAGCAGAACTTGTTAACAGTAGATGCCTTCCCAGTGGACAGGCATTTCACCATTCATGACAAACTGATCTTTTACTGGTAGATATTGACAAAATTCAAGGGTAGACCAATTTTTTGCTGTGTCTTTGGTGCCAGACAAATGGGTAACAACACTTTATTCAATCAGTTCATCTCTGAAAATAAATGAAAATGGCTTAATGGTAATTTGAAGGATAGCTGGTAAACATGCAGACAAAATTAAACATTTAAGATTAATTTATAATTTGTTGAAACATTATTTTTTTCTCATGACCAGTTATATTTTATTTTTTTAATATGAACTTTGGCTTATAATATATGTTCAAATATTATCAGAATATTGCATTACATTAATGTTTCAGTCTATTGGGAAGTCACCCATTTGTCAGTCCTAGCACCACTAATCCTGATTTATTATTTCAGTAACATGTTTTTTTTTTTTATTTGACTCTGCGTGACTCTTGTTGTGTTGTGTTTCTGGTCTAGGAGATACGCCAGGCTTACGAGGCAGTTCAGCATCAGACAAACCACTCTCTCAGACACAGACTTTCTGAAAAGGCTGTGGAAACTGTAGGTGCCCCTGTTTTAATACAGACTGTGTCTTCAGAAATTACCAGGGCAAAATTTAAAAAAAAAATTTTTTTTAACTCAAAAACTCTAGAGGTTTGCTTGAACTGTATAACATATTAAATGCCATTGAATTCATGGCCCACCCAAGATTTCTGAAGTCACTAATGTTGTTTCGAAAAGACAGGAGGGAGGATTATAAGAGGATCTATAAAGAATTAATCATCATATCAATCTTGTCAGCTAATACTTGCCAATTTATTACGGCAGTTGCTGAGTTCAGGTTTATAGGCCTCTCTTAATTTCAGTGAAGGTCAGCAACAATAATTGGTTGCTTGAATCATGTAATAACAAACTGTTTATGATTTTATTAATCATCCAATCTACTTGATTTTGTGATTGAAAGAAAGACTAAAAATGTGCTGGTCTTTTCCTGGCAGTAAAATGCATGATTTGCCCATTAATTGACCTCCTGCCCACTGTATGTAAATTATCAAATGGCAAAATCTTGTGAAGGTTCACATTGGAGAGCATCTTGGGACAGCTCAGATGGCAGAAAGCCATTGGGAAGGTTCCTATTGCAGAGAATCATGGGAAGGTTCACTTTTGGGTATTATGGGAAGATTTGCATATCTGAGAATTATAGGAAAGTTCATATTGTGGAGAATCATGGGAAGGCACATTTCACAGAGTTTTATGCTGCGTTTGTTACCACTCTGAATTATGGTAATTACTAGATGGCAGGTCATACGTAAGACTTGCAAACATTTTGTACCAAACAAAAGATCCACTGACCAGATGTCTAGGTTGTTTTAGTAACTAAAAAGAAACTGATTAATAAAATACAGTGAAACCTCTTGTATCAAACTCCCTGAAGTTGAATACCCCGCTTATGTCGAATTTGCAGACTCAATATTCGGGAAAACTCTAGTTAAATTATTACCAAATAAAACCCGCCTGTGTCTAACCTTGGATGTGTCAAAGTTTTCTGAGGGTCCCTTCAACTTCGACACAATGAGGTTTCACTATATGTTTCATGTCACATTTGTTCAATTTTATTTGTCAGTTAATACCTTTATGTAAACCAGTCAAGTATTGGTGTCTATATTTGCTCCTTGGATCTCGAAAAACAGTGAATAAAGGTGAAAGTGGGACTGATTGACATGCTCCACATACTCCCAGTTTCCCAATGGTATGTTCCACTTGGATCACATTTCAAAAGGTATTTTCCACTGGGAACTTGTGATTACCATATTTCCTAGCTGTAACAAATACAACATTATTGGATGTTTCATTTTGAAGATAGTCATGTATAGAAGGTTCCTATTGCAGTTACGTTCTTTACACAGCGCTTTACCTATAGGGCTACTACCTATATCGTAAGGCGCTGTTTGTTATGACCTCATATCCTGAATTGCAACACCAGGGGGGAGCACTTTATTTTTGTCCAATCAGATGAGACCTTGTGCTCGAAGACAAAGCCAAGTGAGGAATACACAGAGCCAATCATATTAATTTCTTTTTGAGTGACATCTCTTCCCCTAGCGTAACTGTCTGAACAGGCCACAGGCTCAGAGAGAATTGCCCCTGACGTGGTTTGCTTAGGGCATTGGGCACATGGGTCAAAGCTGGCAGCGTGAAAATTGGTTGCTTCTTTAGAAGCGCAAGATTTCCGCTGCCTCGGGAGCGTATATTGCAGTGAATCATTGGTATTTATATGAAACATGAGTGGTTCCTGATATAACAGATCTTGGTTTTAGTCATGCATTTATTAACAATCAGGAAATTTAATTTTAACATTCAGTGTGCTATTGATGATAGCCAGACATTGGATCTTTAAATTAAATCAGTGCTACCCTAATCACCTAGTCCCTCCTGGCTTTATTTAGCTCACTAATACTCCCATCCAAGGTTTCAGATACTTCACTATTAATTTCATTTTATCACATTTCTGTTTTCTTTTTTAAAGTGCTTGTTATATCACTTCATGTTTATATGTATGTCATTTATATTGTAAGTTATAAACAATTGATATTGGTATTTATTATTTCACTGTGTTGATTTGAACTAGGCATTGTTGTTCCAATATGTGATGTCAATGTTAAGCACTATATTTATTGAAGGTTGTTCTGTCACATACAAGAATCTAGGAACACAGGCATGGATAAATACAAGCATCAGTTACATATTAACAAGTTTTGTTCTTTTGTAGCTGTATTACATTTAATGCAACATAAAGAGTTAGCAGTGAATGTGGTATATAACAGTGTTCTGGTAACATATTTATAATAACTGAATAAAAATAATTCTTAACATGTCCAAACTTCAGTTATCCAAATTTTCAGTGTATTCAGCATTTTAATTGTATCGCCAGACATAGTCTGGAGATACTATGGTTTAGGCACGGTTGCGCCGCCGCCGCCGAGATTTCCTTTTGGACACAATAACTCAAATAATATTTCACGGATCTTTACCAAACTTGGTATATGTATAGATATGGGTGAGAGGACGACGCCTATTTAAAATGAGGTCATGACCTCAACTAGGAGAGTGACCTTGACCTTGAATAGGTTCAATTTTGGGGAAAATCACACAAATTCTTAAATATCTCAAGAAAACTTGCATGGATTGATCCCAAAATCAAGTTGATCGAAGATCATGGATAGGGTTGTCATGTTCCAGAAACTGGTGGCGCCACCTATTATTCTTTACTTGTTTTCATGCCGTTTAATATCCCCAAAATTGCTACTTGACAGTACTGTGAGCATTATAAGTCAAAAACTAGTGGACAAATTTCTTTCATATTATGCATATACATGGATATGGGTTATAGGATAATTTTTATTTGAATAGGGGTCATGACCTTTCCAGTGAGTGGCCTTGACCTTAAATATTGCCATATATGGTGAAAATCACACAAAATCATTAATTTCTCAATAAGGGATGCATGCATTGGTCCAAAAATCAACTTGACCCAAGATCTTGGATAGTAATGTCATGTACCGGAAACAGGTGGCGCCACCTGTTATTCTTTTACTTGTTTTCGTGCCGTTTAATACCCCATCATTGCCACTGAACAGTACATTTATAACCTGTGAGCATTATAAGTCAAAAACTAATGGACAGATTTCTTTCATATTATGCATATACATAGACATGGGTTATGGGATAATGTATATATAAATTGGGGTCATGACCTTTCCTATTAGAGTGGCCTTGACCTTTAATATTGCCATATATGGTGAAACATACACAAAATCATTAATATCTCAATAAGGGATGCATGCATTGGTCCAAAAATCAACATGTTTGAAGATCTTGGAAAGTATTGTCATGTACCGGAAACAGGTGGCGCCACCTGTTATTCTTTTACTTGTTTTCGTGCCGTTTAATACCCCATCTTTGCCATTAATCAGTACTGTGAGCATTATAAGTCAAAAACTAATGGACAAATTTCTTTCATATTATGCATATACATGGATATGGGTTATAGGATAATGTTTATTTGAATAGGGGTCATGACCTTTCCAATGAGTGGCCTTGACCTTGAATATTGCCATATATGGTGAAAATCACACAAAATCATTAATTTCTCAATAAGGGATGCATTGATTGGTCCAAAAATCAACTTGAACAAAGATCTTGGATAGTGTTGTCATGTACGGGAAACAGGTAGTGCCACCTGTTATTCTTTTACTTGTTTTCGTGCCGTTTAATACCCCATCATTGCCACTTAACAGTACTGTGAACATTATAAGTCAAAAACTAATGGACAGATTTCTTGCATATACATAGACATGGGTTAGGGGATGATATTAATTGTTGCTGAAGATGGGGGGCCTATTCTTAAAGGGGGGGGGGATTAATTGTCTGGAGATACTATGGCACCTGCAGTGCCAAGAAATATCTAGTTTAATATCATTCAAGTCATTCTTCCAAACAGCATTATATCTGAACAGATTGTTTACTATGTTTTATATAAATAATCCAAGCTTTTCTGGATATAAATGACAGGTCAGATATATATTTTAAATCCTGCATTATTAATATAAACCTCAAGATTCTGTTCTTTTTCTGAGAGAATTCTGTATTAAACCGATGATGTTGCTGAGTCATTAATTTATCACAATAAATATACCTGTGAAATACCCATATAGCAGCTTTAACAGTACATGAACATGCGTCAGTTATTTTTTGTCATTTTCACCAGGTTGAGACCAACACTGACCTGCTGGCTGACATGATACTGCAGGACATCATGCAGGACACAGCGCTGGAGCTGCAGGAGCTGGAAGAGGAGCAGCAAGCTGAGTACCAGGCCCTGCAGCAGCAAGACGCTCCTACAGTAAACAACATGCTGCAGAGGCTGCACGAGATGGAGGTCAGACAAACAGATTAATGCAGCTGTTTCTGATTTATATTAGTAGGGTAAAACCCAATCATATTTATTGTTGCCTTTGCCAGGAGGGTAATAATTGCATTAATTCCCAATTATGTGTGTGTGATTGTGTGTTTGTTCACAACATAACTCACACAAAAATGAACGGAATCTGGTGAAATTTTCAGGGCATTTCGGCGATGGGCCAATGAAGGATCAGTTAGATTTTGGTGTGGATCCTGCACATGATCCGATCCAGATCCAGGAATGTCATCAAGGAATATTCACAAATGTACAGTTACTTTTATACAAATGAACCTGGGAATTTGGGATGAATAAGTGAATAGTAGAGGCTTGCATTCATTAGAATGCAGTTTTCTTGTTAATTAATTGGTTGTTTTCTGCTCCCAAGATGTTGTGGCTCAATCAAAATATTATTACATTACAGTAGTTTTATCAAAGCCACTTTCCAAAGTGAAATCAACTAACCATAGTATGTTCTAACACAAACCAAGTGCATAGGGTATGAGAGCCAGTACTGTGCTAAGAGTCCCAGAGGCAGTATTTTATTACAATTTGTTTAAAATCTGACAGAACTCCAGAGCACTGAGCTCCAGGGTGAACATATTATGGCCTTGATTCTCTCCGGAGATCAGCTTCAGTAATATATGCATATGTCATTATAGGCCAATTAAGTGGGAACATAGCAGGAGTGGAATATGACCTCCATTTTAACAAGAGTAGCAACTAGCTACAGCCATGATACAGCACTTTCCGACAGTCACATTGAACATTCACAACTCAAACTCCACATTAAATCCATTTTGATTCCACCTGTAGAGCAGGATGGAATATAGTTTGATTTTTGTGATATTACATTGCTTTGAACCAATTTGACATTGCTACCAATTTACATAGATTTCCAACCATTTTGTACATGCCATGTGAAAGGGATCTGCTGCTTTGTGTCAACTCTGCATAAGTTCTGTATATAATAAAAGATTCAGACTTTTTATGAATAATTTCTAACATCTTAAATATCCCATGGTTCTTAAGGGATCCATCTGATACACCAGTGTTTATTCAGCAGTTGATCTGAAGATGCAGCCATGTTTTTATTTGCAGAAGGAACAAGAAGAAATACAGAGAAGATGGTCTAATATGGAATATGAGGCAGACTTCTCAAGTCATGACATCAGTAGGCAGTTAGGTAGGATATCATCAGATAGTATATTTGAAAATTTGATTAGGTAAATGTATTGGCAAGCAGTTAGATGAAAAATATTGTGAGTCAGATTGGATGAAGTATTTTTTACTGCATACTTAATGAAAGAGAAGCTTGGAACAGACCCTGATTTTATTATGAAGACATAAAATTGTTCTTGTGTAATTTATATAAAAATAATCTGTTCAGTTATTATTTAACACCATTCACTTATTTACTCCTCAACATCATTAACATTTTTCAACTAGTCTTGTTTGTTTACAGATGCCCTGAACATTAGCCAGCCCAGCACTCCGCTGCCATTTGAAGTGACCAGTACCTCTGTACCTGAGCCTGGACCAGGTAGAACATTAGGCTCAGACAGGTAAGTTTGTACAGTCATATCATCATCAGTTGCACTCTGGTAAAACAGGAAAGGCTAAATGAGTAACAGGACTTTTTGGAACATAAAGAGGGTGCCGGTTTCTATGGTAATGGGACAGAGAGCAGGGCTCAAAGCCATTCGAATATCAGCCAAGGAGCAGTGAGATTTTTCACAGTCCACCTCCACCCAGCCTTAATACAGGATATCTCTAATCAGCTTCTCATGTAGATGGAGGAAAAAATGACTGGCTTGCGCAGAAGGAAACTCATTTGTGCAGCCAGATGTCATTCAGCTGGACACTCATTAGCACGGACGAAACAGACTATCCCAAATTTTTTTAGCTAAAGTACACTATGGACCCTAATTAATTAATATGATCATTGAATAAATACGAGGTTACAATTGTTTAGTACTAGAATATAAGACAAAATCAAGGAAACTTGCAAAATTTGACGTTTATAAATGGCTGAAAGATCCTGTGTACATTTCCCTTATATCATCCTACAAGGCAGTTGATTCAAGATCAAATTCTAATGCAAACCAGGTAGGATGCAGCCATTTCTGATGCCTTTTCATGTTTCTGTAATATGTTTTAACACAGCATAATAAATATGATAAATATTAAGTATCAGGATGATCTGCAATTAAAAAACCATATGTCCAGTGCCCAACATGCTGTGTTGATTGAAAGGGCTGGTCAAGCTGGATGCTAGGGGGCACTAGTTGTTTGCCTGCAGTTTGGGTATTAGCAAGTGCCAAATAGTAAGTGCACCAGTAACTGCGCATCCATGATGCGCAGTAGCGATATTTTTTTTTTTTAATACAAAACAAATCAATACAGACACTACAAAACAAAACAATACAGACATTACAACACAAAACAATGTTACAGATTCACATTCAATAACACCGTGTGATTTTTACCAAGATTTTACATAAAAACTGTCATTTCATGATATCTGAAAAAAAAAATAAAAATATTAATTTACTTTTTTTTTTTTTACTTCTCTAAAAACTCTCCAAATTGCATCAATTTCTTTTTATGCTCTTCCAATTTTCCTCTATTTTTAGTGACTATTTCTAAAATAATGCACATGTTTAATGAATTCTATTGCCCTTTGTACAACCGGCAACTCCTCTTTGCATCTACACACATAGATATATCTTTTTATTACCAGTACTATAGAATTTTCTAAAACTGCTGAGGCATCATTAAATATAACATTACTCAGTGATAAAGGTCCTATTTTACATCCTTTTTCTAAACAATATTTTGTGATTTCCTTCCATAATTTGTCTACATGTGTGCATTCCCACATAATATGATAGATTGTCTCTTTTTCTGTCTTGCAAAATGTACATTTATCATTACTTTTTATTCCCATTTTTCCCAAACCAGATTCAGATTTAAACACCTGTGTAAAATTCTATACTGAAACATTCTTATTTTTGTATCGATCGTATTCATGTATAATTTGCTAAATGCATTTAGGACCCTTTCTACTGATACTTCGTTTATATCAAGTGCCCATTTTTTACACACTCGTTCAGGCGTTTCATATTGTCTTTGAATTAGAATATCATAAATGTATCTAGTTGCTTTCCTCAGATTCCTCAGTATTTGTAAGGAGACACCTTTACTTTCTTCCTCTTGTACCTCAGATCTTACACACAGTAGTTTCATTCTCATTGAAATGGCACTTGCAATTCTGTGATATGTAAAATAATCAATACCCACCGTATACTTGAACTTAAACTTTTGAAATGTTAAAACTTCATACTTATCTGAACCCTCCTGGGTCAGATCTTTAACTTGTCTAACACCTCTACTGTACATCAAATTGATAAGACCACGTTATCTACTTATCTTTATACAGGAGTTAAACCATATATTTTGCTCCGCAAATTCTAATTTAGACAGTGGTTCCTTAAAGTTTAAGTCAGTCCAACTTTGTAACACATTTGTCCAAAAGATATTGTCAACCTTCATTACTAAGCGACAATGTTCTTTTTTAATATTACATCGAAATAAATATTCTACATTTATCTTAAATAATTCTTGAACAAGTTGTCTCCATTTATCATTTCTTTCCTTAAATATTGATTGCGCAGTAGCAATCATGGCACTTAGCTTTAAACACCCATAACCTGCAGGTGTGGTACACAGAACCTTGTTTACACCAGGATAGCCGTGTGTTTCAGCTTTGTCATGATGTCCCAGACTGGAACAGAATTCCGTAGATGGTACCTAGTTAAGCCAGCATTAAAAAAAATGGAGGTAGTAACCTCCACCAAAAAAAGTAAATAAATAAAAAATAAACAGGTTACATGAACATGACAAATGATTATGGATGTGTAACATATCACATATGTCTCAGTGATATACAAGCACGAAATTCATAATGAACTTACCAATGAATTTGTGCTCGTTTGACCTGGTATGAATGTCAGTATTGGTCATCTAGTCAAGCAGTACACCAAATATGGGATCCACGGTTCATCTGAAGTCTTGGGGTAGTCTTGTCACAGGTGTTGTCATTTAAAGTGTAGTGCCAAGAATGGCACAGAGCATGGTATACCCACCAAATGAGCCCTACTTAACCTGTAACTGATAAAACATGTGGCTTTAATCATGGAATTGAAAAGGTAATGTTTATAAAAAATATTATATTGAGAATGTGTAAACTTTATTTACATTGTCCAGAATACTGCACTGATATTTTAAAATGTATATTTTCTATTTTCAGCCATGATTGTCAAACATCTCATTCAAAGTATTCACAGAAGTAGTTCACATGCATTCAGGAGTAAAGTAAAAATAAGTTCTCTTATTGTACATTTTATTCTAATTTTTCATTTCATATCAGACCAGAACCAAGTGAGAAAGGTGCTATTCTCTTCACAAAGCCCAAAGGCCCGACAAGGTACCAGGAACGATCCCTGCGTATCAGTGACCTTGGGAGGTCATCAGGGCATGCTGGGAAGGAGGAGGTCAAAACACCAAAAATAAAGCTCTTCCTGTCAACCCAGATGATCTCACGTATCCGTGACAACAAGGAGCGATATGAGCACTACCTGAAGGATACATCCCATCAGCCACTGGGGCAGTTTGACCCATGGGGACTGGTAGAAGAGTGAGTATTAAGCTATTGTGACAAGTCTAAATGACAAATTAATTACCCTTTCACTTTAAAGGGCTGTGTTTTCTACTGTATAAATGTACACTGAACATCCCATTTTCTCAGTTAAATCCGGATTAATGCATGTGGCTTTATTTCAACTTAATTACAACAGATTCAGTTTCCAGTCCTACATATAGATCTGTTTATTCCAAAGCAAACCCAGAAAAGTTATTTTCATTCTATTTCAGAAGATAGTGCCACGTACAGGCCATGGCTGTAACATTACCTGAAGATCTTATTTAGTCCTCTGATATAGGGAAAGAACATTTATAACATTTAAGAACAACTTATGTTCCATTATCTCCTATACTTGTATATGTTTTTTCACTGCATAATTGTTTTTCTGATATAATACTTAATACTGAGTTTCAATAATTAGCTCTATTATTACTATTGAAACATTCATTTTTGTCAAACTTTCCATGTAAGTGACACAGTCATACCGGTACAGTCAGAGCTATCTAAACCCAATTAAACAGACATATAGACCTGGAGAATAGATGGTTATGTTAAGTTACTATGTAAACTGCAGTTATACAGTGAAAAATTCCTATATATTTTTTTTCTCAATTGCTCATTAAAATTCCTATATTACTTCGGGAGCCTAGTGGTAGTGGTATAATATATATATATATATATATATATTCTGTTCCTATTATTAGCATTCTTTTAAACATTCTTTTGTTAGTTTATTATTTGACACAAGATATACATGGATTTTTAGCCGGCTGCAGGTTTGAGGAGGAAGATTATCAGATGTCAGAGAGTGAGTTGTAATGTTAATAATTTTGTGCTTCAGGATCGCAGATGACATCCTGGGGGAGTGTGTGACAGATGTTTCCAAGGAACTGGATCAAATCAATAATGAGATGGTGGAACACATGTACAAATCAGAGTTCACACACACGGACGTACCGTCCACATCCCAAGGCCAGGCACAGTGAGGAGTTACTGATGGTGTTAAATCCATGATCAAGTCCAGCATCACTAACAATTCTGACAAGTGCATTATATGGTATAGTCATTGTATAATATTCCATCCAAGAATTATATTTTTTCATTTGTATGAAGTCAGTCTTGTCACCAGGACCTCAGTTATCTTGTCGTTTGCACCTTGGTTTATACCACATCACTCATGGTTGGTTGAAATGATTTTAATTTCTTCTTGAATGCTTGTCAACTTTATTTGTACCTAGAGGTCTTCCACCATGCTCCAGCACAAGGGTCATGACCTTTGACCCATACATGATGATGTGTGGGATCTCTGTTTAGTACATTTTCACCTGAAAGTGAATCAGTTTCCATCAGAGACCAGTCCTCTTTAGTTAAATATATGTTAAAGGAACATATTCAGGAGCAATATTTTTCCTATTCTTTCACACAATCAGTTCGGTTTTGCTTCACACAAAAGTGCCCCAGCAAAACTATTCCAGCACAAAGTCTCAGTACCTTGCATACGGCTGTTTAACACCTTGTTATGGCTCTGGATGTTTGTAAACACAGCCCACTTGTCTGTTTACCAAAATCAGGCAGCATGACCGGAGGACTGATTGTGAACGGCAACACATAATGTTTCAGCCAGTGGGAACATGAATTACATTTTTTGACCAAGTCAGTCTGGGCATCTCATGATTGGCAGGTGTTGTTGCACAGCGATGCACAGTCCTACATGCTGTGTCTGTGTTGACACCTATCATTGTACCTGTTTTTAACACTCATTTACAGGAGTAAGCAAATGGTTTCAGGGGAATGTTTTGGCAGGAACAAATTTATTTTACAGGGAAGAAGCTATTTTTTTCTTCTTATTTTTAAATGTTTACAATTGATTTGGCCCCTGTAAGAGTCTGACATAAAATTTTAATGCTTTAAAGTGCTATACAGGCTGTTCAGTATATCATGCCATTAAATCTGACATTCTACCTAAATGTGCAATTGGATCACCAGTGCAAATAATTTATGGTCAAATCACCAAGTACAGCTGAAGCACCCTTATAAACAGAGCTTTGTGTATGAATGAGATCTTTTAATGTGCAGAGCCAGAATGGGTTAAACAGTATATATGGTATCTGAGTTTATGGCCAGGTCATTGGTAATAGTGTCATGGAGCCTACAAAGGTATGAAAATGTTAATACAAAGAAATCATCCAAATCCACTTATTATAAAGAGATGCAAAAATAAATATACACCCCGAGTAAATGTGAGAATTCATTTTGCTGGGATCCCAGGTACAATTTGCGTATGAGTGTGTGTGTCCTTTTTTTGACATATCTTTATCATATGAATACTTATATTTGCAGGAAAACTGAAACAAGTCATACACATAATGCAAGAAAATAATGTATCATTCAGACTCTACAGATCAGTTCATGCAGTTTATGCGTTATGATGTTATGTTACTCTGATTAAATTCTGTGATATCCCTTTTATGTTTATTTTAACTTTAGTTACATTACTTCTAATAAATAGTCTAATTTATTCAATAGTGTTATTTTTTATCATGGCAATTGTTCCATTCTGATAAGCAGAGATGGTTTTCCAAGTGTCTTTGTAAACTCTGTTTATAAATTGTATTCATGTTTTGTTTTACAAAAGCTTGAAAAAAAGTTGAGAATACCTGTATGAATTTTGAGATGGGTTAATGTCACCCACCAAGATTACCTCTGTGACCTTGAAAACTGCATCAAGGTCATCCATATTGGAACTTGACCTAGCCCTTCATGTGGTACATGCTGCAAGTTTGGTGACTGTGCCTCAAGTTCTATTCAAGTTATTGTGTTAAATTCATTTGAGCATTATCCCCTCTGTGACCTTGAAAAATGTGTCAAGGTCATCCATTTTTAGCTCAGCTGACTATAAGTCATCTGAGCTATAGTCGTGGTCCATTGTCCGTCGTCCGTCCGTCTGTCCGTCCGTCCGTCCGTCCGTAGATTTGGCACGTTTTGAAACCGTAAGACTTAGGAATCCAAAATTCAGCATAATGTTAGATGTCCCCAAGATCTCCTACCAAGCCGAAAACTGGGTCTTTGTGAATTCGTTCCTTTGAGAAATTAAGGAAAAACCTCAAATTTTTATTAAAAACCTATTTTCACTCTTCAGGACTGCCTAATATCAAAACCACTCATCTGTTTTTCCTCATATTTACCATAAATATTCTTCTATATAGTTCCTATGTACATGCCAGAAATTAAGTCTGTTAAGTATAAATTCTTTAAGTTATGGGCCTGAACATAATAGACTTTGAAAAAAATCAGGAAAAATATTTACTCACTTAACATGAAAAATTATGAAACTAGAGTCTATTTTCCAAAGTATATAACTATGTTTAATTAAGATTTAATTGTTTACCCAAAATTAGATCTGAATTTTGTAAATTTTTTAAGTTATTAGCATAAAAATAAAATCAGTACCTTAAATTTAGCCCAACTTTGACCATGGCACGTTTTTCTCTTGTATGTACCATTGATTTAATTTTCACAGCATGTAAACATAAATATTTAATTTGTTTAAATCTGAAATTTGAAAATAAAAGCTTGAAAATTAAGCTAGTTATTGATTTTTTTTCTTGAGGCTCTACTGTAGTCATTTGCTTTGATAACAGATTACAGTTGCAGGGTCCAACTCCAGGTCACTGGAAGTCGGGCTATGCCAAGGTTTCTGATTTGTTACAGTCACTGGGGGAGACCCCCTGCTGTGACAGGTGTACAGTTATTCTTATATCACCACCCCAATCACCCCCCCCCCCCCCCCGGCAAACCCAACCCACTTAGTGTAATGCAGTAATTGTTATTGTTTTCACTGTATTTCCTTAATTGTAACACTGTTTCCACTCCAATATACAAAAACTTTCCTTAAAAAAGTAATTCAAGTGTAATCCAGAAGATGCCATGTTGTGTTAATGTAGCATTTTTAAAGAAATTAATTTTCTTTTAAATGATTTTAACAGATATAATTGAACCCATCAGTATGCTTAAATTTATAAAATATGAAGCACATTATGAATAAATAAAGACACAATTGAAAATTGTGAAATCTAAATCAAGTATTATTTTTAGATATTTATTGTTTTGCAGATTTAAAAGATATATTTTTGTGGTAAAAAATAAATAAACATTTGTATGCATGGTGTGGTGTTATATGACAAGATTGAGATTTATGATGATGCAGTTGAGAATTATGAATCAACTTTTATATTCAGATGTATCTGTTTTATTGGAAATGTATAGAAATATAAACTTAAATTAAAAAAAATTGATGTGATGAAAAAATTAGGATTTAATACAAACATTTGTTCATTATTTTCCTGCCACAGCAGAATTTGAGATCAGGCTTTGTTTGCCCTGTTTTATGTTGTTAATTAGTTATATTTCATCTGTATACATTTCATAAAAAAATACATATAATTAATAATATATATTATACAAAAAAAATATTCAATTAAACAAATTCGTAAACTACTGAAATGTCAACAGTTAATCAAAAAGCCAACTGATGATCATGGTAATAGTACAGATCATTTGTTCACAAACTGCTCACATGCTTCAGTTTCAACATTAGGAAACACATGGTCAGGTCACAAAATATTATTTGCAACAATTTCTTGCTCATCAATACAAACCAATCATATAAACCAACCATGGCCTTTATTACCTCTTCCTCTTACACTTGATCTCCATTTGATATTATTTTAGATTTTTACCTTCAAGGTCAACTTCAGCTGAGCACAGTGACCCATAGGTCCCTTGTTTAAATTGACCTAGCCCTTCATAAGGTGAATCATTGCTGCAAGACTGGTGACTATGTCTCAATTTTTAGCTCAGCTGACTGTAAGTAATCTGAGCTATAGCGATCACTCTTTGTTGGTCGTCCGTCTGGCCATCCGGCTGTCCGACCATCCGGCCGTCAGTCCGTTAACAAGGCAAAAATCGTAACCACTGGACCTGGAATCTTCTAACTTAACATCCAGAGAGGTCCATGAAAAATCTCCTTGGAAACCTTGAATTAGGTCTCTGTTATCCATATTTTTCAAGCTATGGGGCTCTGAAGTACCCCCCAGAATAATGAAAAATTTGATACAAAAGCTCAAATATCTGAACAGCTAATGCATTGATTACCATGATTCTTTGCATGGATATTGATCATGGAGTGTTTCATCAGTTTCTGCAGACTGGTGGCGCCACCTGTATTTTTTCGATTTTTTACGATTTTTTTTCTCTATTTTTGAGACCTCAAAACATGCCGTCATCTGTTAACAGGGCACAAATCTTAACAACTGGACTTAGAATCTTCTGTCTTGACATGCAGGGAGGTCCATGAAAAGTTTTCTTGAAAACCTGGAATTAGGTCTCTGTTCCCCAAAATCTTCAAGCTATTGGGCTCTGAAGTACCCCCCAGAATAATGAAAATTTTGATACAAAAGCTCAAATATCTGAAAAATTAATGCATTGATCACCATGATTCTCTGCATGGATATTGATCATGGAGTGTTTCATCAGTTTCTGCAGACTGGTGGCCCCACCTGTATATTTTCGATTTTTTACGATTTTTTTTCTCTATTTTTGAGACCTCAAAACATGCCGTCATCTGTTAACAGGGCACAAATCTTAACAACTGGACTTAGAATCTTCTGTCTTGACATGCAGGGAGGTCCATGAAAAGTCTTCTTGAAAACCTGGAATTAGGTCTCTGTTACCCATATTTTTCAAGCTATGGGGCTCCGAAGTATCCCCCAGAATAATGAAAAATTTGATACAAAAGCTCAAATATCTGAATAATTAATGCATTGATCACCATGATTCTCTGCATGGATATTGATCATGGAGTTTTTCATCAGTTTCTGCAGACTGGTGGCGCCACCTGTATTTTTTAGATTTTTTACGATTTTTTTCTATATTTTTGAGACCTCAAAAGATGCCGTCATCTGTTAACAGGGCACAAATCTTAATGACTGGGCTTAGAATCTTTTGTCTTGACATGCAGGGAGGTCCATGAAAAGTCCTTTTGGAAACCTAAATTTAGGTCTCTGTTACCCATATTCTTCAAGTTATGTGGCTCCGAAGTACCCCGCAGAATAATGAAAAATTTGATACAAAAGCTCAAATATCTGAACTATAAATGCATTGATCACCATGATTCTTTGCATGGGTATGGATCAAGGAGCGTTTAATCAGTTTCTGCAGACTGGTGGCGCCACCTGTATTTTTTTATTTTTTTTACGTTTTTTTTCTCTATTTTTGAGACCTCAAAAGATACTGTCATCTGTTAACAGGGCACAAATCGTAACAGCTGGACCTGGAATTTTCTCACTTTATATTCAGTGAGGTCCATGAAAAGTCTTCTTGAAAACCTGGAATTAGGTCTCTGTTACCCATATTCTTCAAGCTATTGGGCTCCGAAGTACCCCCAGAATAATGAAAAATTTGATACAAAAGCTCAAATATCTGAACAACTAATACATTGATCACCATGATTCTTTGCATGAATATTGATCTTGCAGTGTTTCATCAGTTTCTGCAGACTGGTGGCGCCATCTGTATTTTTCAATTTTTATGATATTTTTTCTGTATTTTTGAGACCTCAAAAGATGCCTTCATCTGTTAACAGGGCACAAATCATAACAGCTGGACCTGGAATCTTCTCACTTTACATTCAGAGAGGTCCATGAAAAGTCTTCTAGAAAACCTGGAATTAGGTCTCTGTTACCCGTATTCTTCAAGCTATGGGGCTCCAAAGTACCCCCCCAGAATAATGAAAAATTTGATACAAAAGCTCAAATATCTGAACAACTAATGCATTGATCACCATCATTCTTTGCATGGATATTGATCATGGAGTTTTTCATCAGTTTCTGCAGACTGGTGGCGCTACCTGTATTTTTTTTATTTTTTTTACAATTTTTTATCTATTGAGACCTTAAAAGATGCAGTCATCTGATAACAGGGCACAAATCATAACATCTAGACCTAGAATCTTCTTTCTTGACATCCTGGGAGGTACATAAAAAACTCCATGGAAACCTAAAATTAGGTCTCTGCTACCCATATTCTCCAAGCTATGGGTCTTAGAAGTACCTCCCAAAATAACTAAAAATTTGTTACAAAAGCTCCAGTATCTGAACAACTATTGCATTAATCACCCTGATTCTTTGCATGCATATTCATCATGGAGTGTTTCATCAGTGCTTGTGGACTGGTGGCACCACCTTAGTTTTTTAAATATTTTAACACATTTTTTTTGCTAGGCCTATTTATGAGACCTTCAAAGATGCGGTCGTCCCTTAACAGGGCTCAAATGGTTACCATTGGTCCTAGAATCTTTAAACTTGACATCCAGGGAGATCTGTGAAAAGTCTCCTTGGAAACTTGAATAAAGGTCTCTGTTACCCATATTTTCTGAGCTATGGGGGTTTATAATCACCCCTCAGATTAATTGAAAATTTGATACCAAAGTAGGGCACAAATCATAACCATGGGGCCCAGAATCTTCTAACTTGACACCCTGAGAGTTCCTCAAAAGTTCTCCCCTGAAACTTGAAATTGGGTCACAGTAACCTATATTCTCAGAGTTTTGGGGTATATTTGAGCATCCCAGAAATAATGCAGAATACACACAAATTGCCAGATTCCTCATGAAAGGCTGGTTGGATTGTCATCAAATTTGTTTTTATGGGTTGGTTCTTGATGAACTTAAGCTAATGTGCATAAACAATAATGCCACCTATCTTAATTAGTTGTCTGTGCAAGGACATATTATCAACATGTCAGTCTGCTGAGCGTCATGACCCATGGGTCACTTATTTTAGAGAAACCTGTGAGCTTATGCTCGTCATCATCGGTCCGCCGTCCAGGGCTGGCCTGTCCGCCGTCCATGGCTGTAAGTCAGAAACCGTCTGAGCTAGCAGATCCAAATTACATATAATAATTAGTCACATGTGAAACATAGTGCTCTAGAGCTTATTATTGGGTATATGCATTAATTTAGATTTTATTTAGAAAAAGCTTAAAAACCTTTAAAAATCTTCTTTCCCGAAACTGTCCAGCCAATTTGTCCAATGTTTCACAGAAATGTTCCCTGAAACAATCTCTCTCAAGTTTGTTTGAATGGTTCCAGTTCGGTGATTTTTGGCTGGAGCTATCATCACCAAATTTTATGCCAATGTTTGTCATATAAGTCATATCTGAAATTGAGGTATTGGTGGCTCCACCTACATTGATCTGTTTTTTACAAGCGAAAATGTAATTTTAGACTCTTCTAGCTTATACACTGTTTTATGATAAAACTGTTAAGCTGATAAGTTTAAACTTTACAAGAATTATTCTGTGGTAGGGTTCTGCCAGTTTTATAAGAATAGATTGGGTAAATGCAGCCTGAAAAAAAGCATTGTAGCCAATTGAAAAAGGCTTTCTGTGTTTGAAAACAGATTTGACAACATGCCCAGTTTCAGCAGCCAAGTCAAGAGGTCACTTAGTACAACCAGGTGGGGTCCAGACATCACCATAGCAACTGACCTGGCTCTGTCTGGTGGCTAGACAAGGTGTGTAGAACACAGCGTCTAGACGTCTAGACACATTGTCTAGAAGCAGCATGCCCAGATTAGAACAATTGGAAAAATATCTTTCAACTGTTTGAAAAAACCTGGGTTTGCATTTAGCGAATCTGTGAGCTTATGCTGTCGTCCGTCGTGCGTCAAAGGGATCTCAAAAAGGGCAGGAGCTAGCATCACCGATTTTTTTTGCAAAAAAAATGTTATCTAACTATTCTATCAGATTTTGCTTATTTCTTGGCTAACTGCATTTTCTTAGATTTTATAGGGAAGAAGCTAAAAAACATTTAAAAATGTTCTTCTCCGAAACCATGCTGCCAAATTATCCATTCATCTGTCCAAATAATCCACCCTGGCAAAAAAGAACATATACAAAATATCCTGACTGATACATCCTAGTTTTAAAATGTCCTAGTCCGAAACTTGCAGGTCCAAAACGTCCATTTTGCTGGAATCATAATGACTAAGGTAGAAATGCAGGACATAAGAGGATCAATATTAAATTTTAAAAATAAACCTCCATTCATACTCCAAAATTTACACAGGTTCACATTAGGCCTGTAGGCCTTGTTAGGTATTACATTAACATATTTTCAGCATTTCACCACTGTGACCTTGAAAAATGTGTCAATATCATCCATGTTTGAACTTGACTTAGCCCTTCATGAGCTGCGTCAATGCTGCAAGTTTGGTGACTGTACCTCAGATTCTTTTTGAGCTATTGTGTTAAAATCATATCCATGACAGATGGACAGAAAGACAGACGGATGCTTACCATTTCCATGTCCCTGCCAAGGGCGTCTTTGGTGACAGACAAATTATCATGACTGGGAAAGTGGCAACATCTTTTGATTTTTCCAGTACCGCAAGACCTCTCCCAAGACGTGTCATATTTTCATTACAATGCCAGGAAAAATAGAACAGGATGTCCACTGAAAAAGATGTTAGCCTTTTCTTCCTACCTAGAGTTGGTCTGAAAATAATATTGTGACCTGTACAAAGTACAAATTGTATTAATTTTCTTTATTTTAATTGAATATAGTTTTACAGAAGTCTAGAATCATAACCTTCCAGACACACATTGATCCCCCCCCCCCCCCTCCAATCGGTAAATGTCTTCTAGGAAAGTACTGATGTAAAAGGGGCCCATTCACCTATCTGACCTATATAAACTACAGGTAATCCCATGGATCTTCATAAAAATAGGCCAGAAACATGGATATCACCGCCCATAGGCTGATTGTTTTGCTTATATCAATGTGTACTTAAGATATGGGGGTGTTCACGTGTCCTTCACCAAGGCCTTATGAGAACTTTTCACACTGAACCAAAATTACCCATAGATCATAAATATATAAAGAGGAGGTAAGAAATCTCAATTCTTTTTTCAAAAGGTTGATGATTGAGCACTTTTAATTGAACTCAGAGTATTTTCAAAACCATGGTTATTTTGCACATTTCAATGTCTTTATCTTTAATGCTATGTGTTAAGCAGGGATATATGGATACCTTGAATAGGTCGATTTTGGACTAAATTCACACTAAAATAAAAAATTCCAAGGAAGGTTGGATGGAATGTTCTGATAATCGCTATGACCAAAGATCCAGGCTATTATATATCCATACCGAATGTTACCTTGTCTATGGATATATTTATAATTAAACTAGAATATGGGAAGTCCACAAGCGATTACATGTATCTGCCAAAATCAGAGTGGGACGGGTGAAGTGAGGCATGAATTGAGTGGCAAGGGGAAATAGAGTGAGGTGTGTTGCATATAAGCATGGATGTCTGCAGCCGAAATGTGTATGTAGGTGGCACCACCTGTCACAAAATCCAGAAAGCTATCAAAGTTGTATACACATGCAAAATTTTAGGCAGAGAAGTCAAACCACTGCTTCTATATGAGTGATTTTATCCCACAGCAGACAAAACAGAAGGACGCTGTTCAAAAATGGTTGGCGCCACCAATTTTGTGTATGATAAAGAGCTATGGTGTGATCTATACACATGCAAAATTTCAGGGGGAGATGTCAAAATCGGTCCTGAGATATTACCATGGATGTCTGCAGTGTAAATGTTAATGTAGGTGGTGCCACCTGCTACAAAATAGAGAAAGCTATCCAAGTTGTATATAAACGCAAAATTTTAGGCAGATAAGTCAAACAACTGCCAAGATACGAGTGATATTATCCCAAGGCAGATGAACAGATGGATGTTGTGCAAAAATGGTTGCAGATGGCACCACCAGTTTTGCGTATGATAAAGAGCTATGTGAGATCTATACACATGCAAAATTTCAGGAGGATACATCTAACTAGTCCTGAAATAAAAAGCCTGGATTTCTGCAGCCTGAACGTGAATGTAGGTGGTGCCACCTGTCAGAAAATCAAATAAGCTATCCAGGATGAAAAACAAGGGACCCATGGGTCACATCGCTCAGCTGAATTTTGGAAAATATTAGTAACTGCAAAATATTTTTATTTCTTTTGGTTTTTCATGTATATTATCATTAGAAAAGCTATGAGAAAATGGCCCTGCTAAAATAAAACTCTGTAAATTATAGAATAATGGACATGAGCTAAACCATTAAGTGATTCACCAGGGAACAAATAGGCCTACGGTAAGTGTTATATTAAAGTAACATTTCATAAACAAATAATGTGTGAAGGTTATTAAGTTTACAAAAGTTAAATATATGGCCATATGAGTTAAAATTTAATCCCACAAAGTTTGACCAATATTCCTAATTTTAATACATAGTAAACAGTGTTATTCCACCTAGGCCCCACCAGCTTTAAGAGATATGAATGAAATGCTACAAAGTATCAATATCTTCTTAAATCTTGTCAGTTAGCACTTACATTAGATCGTAATATTTTATCACATTTGAATATTAGGATCAAATTCCTGAACATTTTTTTCTTTTAAAAAATAAAAATTGTCCATGTCTCATTTAAAAGAATTTATTTAACATTAAAATTATAAGATTCATCTTGTTTATTAGGCCAAAATAAAAAAAAGGTGTGGTTCTCAGGCACTTTTTTTCATAAATCAATGCGGGCAGGGTTTTTTTTTTTTTTTGTATTTTTCAATAAAAATGTCAAATGATAAGGG
This sequence comes from Sipunculus nudus, assembly GCA_026874595.1. NCBI lineage: Eukaryota > Metazoa > Annelida > Sipuncula > Golfingiida > Sipunculidae > Sipunculus > Sipunculus nudus. The sequence continues at coordinate 13,936,970 of CM049312.1, read as the reverse complement.
AAAAACATGATAATAACAGATTTATTTTGCTAAACAAGCTAAAGCACTACATAACAAAGGAAATTGTATGAATTTATCTACTTGAAAGAAATATCCGAGCGGCTGCAGCTCAAAATCGGTAAGTTTCTGTTGAAAATCGAAATAAAAATTTTTGATGCGGGGGGTGCCTGAGAACCATACCTTTAATTTTTTTTTGCCTAAGTCCTGTGTATTGAAGGGGTGGGTGGGGGGAGGGGTCTCCATTGTTACTGCTCTGGCTGGAAAAAATGTTAATTTTAAGATTCATCTAGTTCATAGTACAGGTCTGTCAACAGAATGGGGGGGGGGGGGATGGGGGGGGGGGGGAGGAGAGAAAAAGGCTCCCTGTGGTATGGTATTAACTGCAGACAGCCTGATCAAGCTCACCTCAGTGGAGAGAGGGCTTGCCCTAGTGATGGAATTGCATAACATTATGCCAACAGCCAGGGGACTAAAGTGGACTGCTTGACAATGTAAGGGAATACAACAAGAGCCTCCAAAAAAGCCTAATTTTGCAGCTTTTATTTTCAAATTTCAGATTTTAACAGATTAAATCCTTATGTGTACATGCTGTGAAAATTAAATCCACAGTACTTACAGGAAAAAAAACGTGCCGTGGCCAAAATTGGGCAAAATTTAAGGTACCAATTTTTTTATTTTTGCTAATATTTTAAAAAATTTTTAAGATTTTTATCTTATTTTGGGTATACAATTTAATTTTGATTAATTAAAGTTATATTACTGGAAAAAAGTCCTTAGCTTTAACATGTTTTGTGTTTAGTGATCAAATATCTTTTCTGATTTTTTACAAAATGCATTATGTTTGAGCCCATAACTTTTTTAAATTATATAATACAGACCTAATTTCAGCATGTACATAGAAACTATATAGAGGAATATTAATGGCAAATATGAGGAAAAACAGATGAGTGGTTTTAAAAAGTGAAAAGTGAAAATAGGTTTTTAATAAAAAATTGAGGTTTTTCCTTAATTTCTCAAAGGAACGAAGTCCCAAAGATCCAGTTTTAGGCTTGGTAGGAGATCTTCGGGACATCTAACATTATGCCCAATTTTGGATTCCTAGGTCTAACGGTTTCAAAATGTGCCTCATCTACGCACAGACAGACAGACAGACGACGGACAATGGACCATGAATATAGCTCAGATGACATATAGTCAGCTGAGCTAAAAAAGCAAAATTTCAGGTGGATTAGTCCAACCACTGCAGAGATACGAGCGATTTTATCCCAAGGCAGATGAACAGATGGACTATGCAAAAATGGTTGCAGGTGGCGCCACCATTTTTCATGTATGTTACAAAGCTATCCAAGGGCTACATTTGTGCAAAATTTTTAGCCTGATTGGTCAAACAAGTCCGAAGATATATGGGTTAATGTGCAAAACAGACTCACAGATGGACACACTGGAGAGAGGATAGGTAAGAGGTCAACACAAAATATTTTCGCACCAGTTAACATGTGACCCAATAATTGTGTAAAGTTTCAGAAAAATCAGTCCTGTGGTCTCAAGAGTTCTAAACGAATGTGGCGTCGACGGGGAACCCAGTCAAAAACATAATATCTGCAAAACTTTGTTTTGGGGGTTACAATAATTGAATCTAGTTGTAATTAAAAAGTTCCGTCTATGTACAAATCTGTGTGTCAGTATAACAGTTGTGGTCTCATAATGGCACCTCATTCAATAATCACAAAGAGGTTCAGAACAACGGTGTAAAATAGGGATTTATTATTCATTCACTACAACACTTGTTACAATGAATACATTTATGATATGTATTAAGCATCCATATACTTAACTATCGACATATGCATCTCTACTTGACTACCAGTAAGTACAGCCCTGGTCCCATTAATAAACAACCTTGTATGATGTAACCATAAGTATTCTGCAGGAGCTATATGAAGACAAGTTTACAGATGTTTACACCAGGTAGAAGTAATTGCTTCTTATATTAACGCACCTAACCACTTACTGTAAAACTAATTTTACATGTAAAGGTTTTTATGAATCCCCATTCCAATATCCCCAGGTGAAAAATGCAAGCACGTGACATTTAAATGAAAATGACATTGACATGCTATACATGAAAAAAGATACTGCGTCTATCTGTTTTATATCATCGATACTCATTTCATTGATAAGAAATAACAGAATTATTAAGTTCTAACTATTCCCCTGGTGCAATGCTAAAGGATGGAAGCTTTCTCTACAATTGACCTTTAACCTTACGGTATAGACTCTGAATAGCTGTGACGTCACATGAATGGATGGAAGCATCACTGTATATTCTCTAGACGTGGATTTACCCATCTACAGAACTAATACATGACACAACTTAGGAATCAGAAGGAATCCTCTATTCTGGCTAGCTCAACTATCTCTACATCTCATGTTTACCTTATTCTTTAAATTATATCAAATGCTCATTAACTTAGCATACATGATTATTTGCTCGATATAAGCTATTATATAAGCTTGACTATAAAAACAATATATACATATATAATCCTAATCTTCTGAGTATATGACATCACAATCAATTAAATTAAATCTTTACCAACATCAAAGGCCAGATTTTCTACTGGCGCTTAAAATCACTGATAACATTTGTTTAAAAGCCCCATAGTCATGCATGTTTATACTGTATGATGTGTGTGTGTATGGGGCTGTACAACTGTTTGTTGATGATTTAAAACTCCATTGAATCTCCCCTGGCCACTTATGAAAAGTGGCGACTCCAATGAGAAAATTTTGAACTTAACTGCAGGCAGTAAACATAAACAGGTTAGGCTACATTACAATAATCTGGTTAAATCAAAATATCTTGTATGCAATAATGTGAATACTGTAACCAACATAACGAACTACTTATCCACATGATCCCACAACCTCGCCCTGTGTTATTTTCCACAGACAAGCTCACCCGGCTGGTCACTGGCAAACCTGACTGTTCTTTCATTAATATTCCATTTATCCGTGCTGTGCTGAGTTAATATAGTGTCATTTTTGAGTATTTTGCTTTATCATTTAAATACAGAGGTACAAAGTAACCATAATACCACTGAAAGGGCAATTAAATAATATAAAATCTTTTTCTGTCAAATAATCTCAACTGCTCAATACCTACGATCTTCATGGACATTTTACAATTCCTCATTCAGAACCATTCACATTTTACGGACTAGATCATTGTAATACCTAAAAGTCTAAATTTTCAATATTAAATTTACTATCTATCAATGCTGATTCCCTATTTTATGATGATCATTCTAATTACATCTATCTATGACCTATATTACACCAAAGCCATGAGATCAACCACCCTAAGTAGCTTGTAGAGGAAACAAAAATTTATTAATAATAGAAATATACTGGCAAACATTAAACAAGAATAAATATCAATCTTTTTTAAATCTGGTAGATTAATAACTGTCCAAATGTTATTACTATTTGACAGAATTTTCATTCATTTTACAATTTTTTGTGCATTATTTTAGGTAATTAGAAGAGCAGTTGTCTTTTTAGTGAAACAGTATTAAAATAAATGACAGTATCCCAGAACACCTCTCTCTCCCTCTGTCTGTATCTCTCTCTGATTATCAGAGACTCCGAACAAAAGAAACTAGATTATACCAAGTACGTGCACCCTCCAATGTGTACATGGGAAATAAAAAAAGATGATTGTATCATATTCTTAATCCCACTGATAATGCCACATATATACATACTGTATATTACTTATAAACCCATTGCCTTATATACATTTATATCTCAAAATTAAATGCTGTAAACTGATACAATTTCACACTTTTATTAGCACCAGTTCACAATGAAGTCAGTTCATGGTACACAAAAATTTTCAGAATATAACTCAAAAGATTATATAGCGACACATTAACCGTATTCACACAGATACCCAAAATTTAATGCAAATCTAAATGTTTATCTACAGCTGTGTTGTTCACACATAAATATCACTTATTATTTGAATATCTGCAGTGTTAATTGCATACATCACGAAGGATGCCTGCTTGCGCAGACCTGTTTATGAATTAAACACAGTGAATAATGAACTACTGACATACCGGTAGTTTAAGCTACCTGTAGTATTTTCTCTAAAGTGTCAACCATTATTAATACTGTTTTCTCATTGACATCACAACATCCAACTTTAAAATATACTGACAGATATACTGGAAGCACTACCCCAGCTGCGCACACTATGGCTGTATTACTTGTCCAGAACAAACACATAAATATGAACCACTGAAACACCGGAAACCAGTTGTTAAGAGCTGCAAACACTTTCCAACCTGTGATCTTAAATTGTACTGCATTTTTTTACTGAAAGGGTCAAGCAAAATTTGAAAGTGAATATTTGTTTCTCAGTTAAAGGACAATACAGTAAACTGCCAAAAGTGCTTCTTGAGTATTCAAAATTTAACTAAAGTAAGTTATAGTTACTTTATGATGTTACAGATTCTTAAATATTTATCAATTAACCATTAACTCTGCCTACCTACATAACATTAATACACTTGCATTTATTTTACAGCTGCCAAGTTTCATGAAAATCCTTATATTTTGTGACAAATAAGTCAAATATTAAAAAGTTAAATATTTCCAATATACAAATGCGGGACTGGACTCAGTATGCCCCATATATTGTTTCTTCGTCACTGGAAGTGTTGCTGTACAGGCGCTGTGTGTCTCGCGTGCTGCCATTGTGCTTTGCGTGAGATTTTTTCTTCTTCACAGCAGCCTTCAGGAGTGGAATGTATTTAGTTCTGGCGTGCAGTAACTCTGAAAAACATACGAGTCAGCATGTTAATTATCATATCTATTAAAATAATGATTTGATTCTCAATGAAGAAGAACAGATTCCTTGTTTCAAATTAACAGATATACATACATTTATAGGGCATTAAAAAAATAAATAAAACTGAATCATTTCAAAAATGAGTTTCATGGAATGTTGACAACAATGAATGATATTTTTATATGTCTACAACTTATCCTATTAGATATTTAAAAATAGTTCTTTAAGAATGCTTATTAAAATACATAATTCTTATCATAACGGTTTCTTCATCCTCATTCAAGTATCACAGTATGGCTACAAATCTATCCTTTTTAACAAGAGACCCATGGGTCATGACACTAAACTGACTTGAAGGGTGTACAATGTTAATTGTTGCAACTGTGTCAGCAACTATTATAGGCTGGCTGATTTTCGTCATATTTTCATTATGACAAATATGTATGTGGGGATGATGCACAACTGTTTACTTTTTTTGTTGAATCCAAAAACTGTGCTTTGCCGCCTTAACACAACATGTCTGGTTTTCTAAGTGCTCAAAACAGACCAAAGCATGCATAATTCACAGGAAATTAGTCAGTCACTGTGACCTGATTTCAGGTTTCCCAGCAGATTTTACCAGGACCCCTTTAGATGTCAAATTAGAAATGTTAGGTCTCCCAGATTTGTGTTACATCTTGTTAACACCTGGCCAGCTGTAATTAATGTGAAAATAAAGAAAATGTAGATGGCCCCATCCGTCTTGCACAATAAGCAAACAAAATTTCAAGAAAATCTACATGTGCATTTCTTAAATATATTATTTGAATTAAAAATTCCAAGCATTAATCAGCTGTTACATCTGTACTTTGTAAATACATCTGAAACAACTGTGAATAACTTGGACAAGTTTGAAATGTTACTGGACAAGTTGGAAATTTCTAGGTCTGTTCATTTACATTCTGCACTGTTCATGGGGGCATTTCCACTCTGTTCATCATTTTCAGGGGGGATCTCTACTCTGTCCATGGGAGATTTCCTCTCTGTTCATAAGGAATTTCTACTCTGTTCATGGGGGATTTCCCCTCTGTCCATAGGAGATTTCCACTCTGTTCATAGGGGGTTTCCACTCTGTTCATAGGGGGATTTCCTCTGTGTACATAGCGGGATTTCAGCTCTGTTCATAGGGGGATTTCCGCTCTGTTCGTTAGGGACAAACTGACTGGACAACCAGACAGCATGACTGATTAAAAATAAAGGGTGATCACTACAGCTCAGATTATTGGTCAGTGATTATGTATTCACCATGGATATTTATCTTCGGGAGGGAGATTGGGCGGTAGAGGTCGTGGACCGGTCCAGGGTCCTCCTGGTCCTCCCAGATCTCGTCACGTCGCTTCCACAGTTTGGTCATACACACACCCATACATATCACCACCAGCAGGAATGTGACGGAGGCCATGGCCCAGAATGCATCATTCTTCCTGCAAAAATAAATACACTAAGTGTCTTAAAGGAATGTAAACGTGTATTATCTTATGTGTTAGCTTATTTTGATTGAATACAAAGTTTCCCCCAGCAAATCCATCCTTGGATGCAGACTTACCGTCTCCAAATCACCTATTTTATACACTGAACGTGAGTAGGTCCCTTAAATGGGAACAAACTCACATTTCAATTAACTGCATTATTATTTCATAAATGCATTCAAATCTAGGGTAAGTTATACATACAGGACAAAGAGCTGGGAGAGAGCAAACAGTGACTCTTTGATACAGGACATTCTGGACATGAAGGTGAAACTGAATACATAATCAATACATTGTTTTTGTATTCTGTATTATATCTGCTACTCCTAAAAAAATAAGACCTTAAAGGATTGTATCAGCATTCAAAGGCAGCATATTTATTTCATATCCTGAATGAGTTATAAGAAAGGCTATAACAATTTGCTGACATGCCAATACATCTCAATTACATAGATAATAGATATCATATGAGTGTCATCAGATACCCCTGCACTGACGCACTGATGATTCTGGTACAAGACCACACAACACAAAGTCAAACATTTAACTAGTAACCTCCAAAATTGAAAAAAAATCTTTCAAAATATAAAAGGATCACCCTGGCAGAAACTGAAATAAATCAATTTAGAGTAATATACATATACAGTTAGGATAACATTACTAAATCCAGGTGGGTAGACATACAAACAGATCACAATATTACTATATATCAAGGAACAAATTTTACTATTAACACTCACTGTTGCTGGGTCAGCAGATTCAACCTCATCAAATAATCAGCCGGGTTCTCTGACGAGCGATCACTTGACGGTTTCGTGACAGCATCCATGTTTTTTGCAATAAATTTAGGGGTTTGACCCAGATCACTGGTCTTTGTATTTTGTATTTCCTCCATGGAAGCAAGTTTCCTGGATTTGAAAGTCAATCTCTCTACTATAGTTTGTGGTTTACGAACCTGGGAAAGCACTTGAGATTCAAATGAAGATGGGCCATGCCTTGGCTTAACTGCAGATAAAGTTTTGAGCAAATTTAAAATTGAACTGTGTCGCCAGCTGAGTTTGTTCTTACTCCTGTCTTTATAAATGGCCACTTGCTGTTCCTTTGCACCTAGCACTTGAGGTATTTTCTTCTCAACTGGAACATTTTGCACCATCAAATTATTTACATTTATGTTTTGTATAGTCCTTTTGCTAACTGTAAATGTAATATATTCATCTTTTTTCTTCTTGGCATTACCTTCTAATGGCGGACCAAATTGCTTTGATGATTGTGCGAAGAAATCAACTGGTTCCTCACTGATGTCTGCAGATTTCTGGAATTAGAAGGTCATATTTATCCTGAGATTGCCATGTACCACTAATAATTCTATATAAGAGTGAAAATAAGAAGTGTTCTAGCCCCTGTTATGACCAAACATGTGGATGTGGTCATAATATGCAAATACAAAATGAATTACATCTCCAGATGTTTAACTGAGGTAGTAAATCACTTTGAAAATTTTGAATATGACCTCCATAGTATATAAGTACTGGTAAACACAGCTTATTACTTTTTATCAAAATCCTGTGGGTATGCAGATACTATGACCGGGGTTTAATACCTAATAAAGATTTCCTTTTTGGTTGTATATATTGTTAGCAGCAAAGACAACAAGGGATCTAAATAACTGGGACATACATAAAGGCTAGGAGGAACAACAAGAACTTCAATTATGTTTTTTTTTCACTGAGAAAGTTTCATTTTCTGAAGCATGGTATCAAAATGCATTTGAATGACAAGGAACTTTGAATAGCTCTTCTGTCTAGGAAAAAACAGGTTTCACTTTTAAAAGTAAACAAGACTTAGATTTCTTAAAGGGACCTTTTCTGATATCTGATGTCCATAAACTTAGATAATCCTTTGAATCTTTTTTTTTAAATAGGCCAGAAAATGCTGATCCCATTGCACACACAGGCTGTAGTTTTGATTATATTATTGTGTTTACAACGTGTGGGGTCCGCCAAATAATCAACACCTGAAAATAGGAATCTAGTGGCATGTTAGAAGAACCAGAGTTTTTAAAGGGCAATGGTCACTGCAGGTGGTCATTTAGCAGGCCCCCCACCAGTATAAACATGGATATAAAAATAATCAGACCTCACTAACTGGGCTGGGTTGGGTTTTATCTGGATAAAACTTGTTTAATCCAGGACAATGGTTTTATCCAGTTTAATCCAGTTTTATCTGGATTATACTGGATTAAACTGGATCAAACTAAGAATCACCTTGTCAAATTTAATTAAATTAACATTCATATTAATCAGGTTAAGTTCAGAAGGGTTTTTATTATATTAACAATATATAAGCTTGATATCCAATTGGCAGGTTCCTCCAGGTTCAGGTTTCACAGTTGTCAGAAGCCACTGTAGCTTATGGCTATGCTATATTACTCTTCTGGCATGTGGTCAATTTCTCATTAGGATGTATCATCTTTATAGCATCTTCCTATAAAGCCACCAAAAAATTCACATAGTCAAGGGCAGGCTACAGGGTGACATTTACAGCCCATTGTCAACAACTTATGGGGAAACTAGAGTCCAGTGGAGGAGGATGCCTGGATGACTTTGATCCATTGGAGATGTCATCTCTCAGGCTACATTCAGAGAAACAAGCTGAGGCAAGATAGCTTTTTAAGCATTTTATTGTTGGCATGTTAAAGGGAACCCTCATAAAATTACGGACAGCTGATTTCACTGTATATCTTTAATCCGGATTGTGTATTTCTCTCTTAGATGTATGAAAAGATGTTAATCTGTGAATACATGACAGTACATTATGGGGTACCAATCAGGGCTTTCAATAGGAAGAAAATTTGAGAATCTGGGATGCTTGAGTTAAAATTTTGGAGAGTCCCATCTGGGTTTAGAGTGTCACAAATTTCTGGAGAAAATATGTATCATGATCAAATTTGGAAGGTTTTTTTTTGTATTCTATGTAACTGTCATATCTTTATATGATTAGAAATCATGTCATTATGTGAACATATGCTTGAAGCAAAATGTAAGCCTTAGATGTCGGTGTTTACACCACTGAGAGTGCAAGGTCCTGACTGATACAATGTTCTAAAGCCAGAAATTTGAGTGTCCCATCTTTCCTGAAAGCCCTGACAGATGATTGTGGAGTTTAACTAAACATGCGTGAACTGCAGTTGTATAGCTTTTTTATAGTGTAATGTACAAAATATGTGATATTTTAAAGAGTCACTCTGAAGAAGAGAATTAATTTAAAAGTTTCAGACTTATTATTAAGATCACTGCATCACTGTCAGTAGTAATCTGTCACAAGAATTTTTTTTTTATATATAACTATATAGTAACTCAGTCAACTGAATTCAATCAACTAGAAAAATGTTTCTTATTTGAACTTTATTATTTTACAGTGGAAAGCTTAATTTAATATGAAATGTCTACTTCACAGAAAGTATACACCAAAACTTCAGATAACACTGGGTAAAACATGTTTTATCTGATCTGTTTTAATCCAGATGAATCCAGTGGATTAAACCGGCTGGACAAAACTGCCAACCCTGTACCTGGGTAGCCTGAATCAGGGCTAATCAGATTATTTTTATAAAAGGTTCAAGGAATCATCTTTATGTAATACACATCAAATGTAAGAAAGGGCCATTCAAATATAAGACCTGACTTATTATATGTTGGTTATATTAGTGATCAATATAGGATTAGTTTTACTGAAATGTGTAATAAATATAAATTTATACTCCTTGGCAAGACAAGAACATAATTAAAACTTATAAATTGCATTTTCCTCTATGCATGAACAACTAAGATTGTTTTAACTGTCAAAAGTTTGAATCTATTTGTTAAAAATTCTTCCCATAACAGTGCTACTCTTTACTCAATACAGTGTCTGGCAGACAGACTGTGCCCATAGAAACCAGCAATGGTACACTGCCTCTAGGTCTGAGGTTCATGACACTTCGACCCTTTTCTAATCCCAATTAACTTTTCCATGAATTTTCATTTTATTTGAATATTACTGTCTACTATTTAATATTCTCGCTGCCATTCTAAGTAGTTTTTAAATTAGGGGCGAATATGGAGTTTGGTAGTCTGATTCAATATTCATGGTCTTGTACCAAGGCGAAATAATGTCAGTTTTTTTTCAATTTAATATACCAGGACATTTTTATTTTCATTTTAAAAGGACATAATCAGGCCCAGTATTATGCCTATTCTTTCACATCATCAGTTTAGTTTTCTTTTATAGAAAAGTTTCCCAGCAAAAACATCTCAGCAGTCTCAGTACCTCACATACTGCTGTTTAACACCTTGTTATGGCTGTGTGTGATGGTAAACACAGTCCATGTGTATCTGTTTACAATGACATGACCGAATGACCAGAGGTCTGATTTTAAGCCACAACACCCCATGTTTCAGCTAACAGAAAATGTATTACATTATTTTGGCCAATTTAGTCAGGGCACCTTCTGACTGACATGTTGTGGCTCCACGATGCACACAGCCCACGTGTTGTCTTTATGTTGACCCCTGTGATGGCACTCGTTTACAAGAGTAAACAAACGGTTTCAAGGCAATATTTTCACAAGTACCAATTTATTATAAAGGGGAAAATGTTTTTTTCGTGTTAATTCACAATTTATATGTGATTGGGCCCCTTTAAATATTCCTTGAAAATTAAGAAAATTTATATCCTCAGGTATTTTAATGGACCCCAGAACTCTTAACAAATATCTACATAACAACATTTAGTAGTAGTAGTAGTATGATATGGCTCTAGGCTAGAAGCCTTTGACCCTCTAGGTATTATGTTTTACATATTTCGGAATGACTTAGATCTAGTTTCCGGGGATCCTTCAGGTTTTAGTGTCTTTCCTCTTTCTAATTTTGACTTAAGTTGGTAGTATACATATGATTTTGGAAAACCTTATCCAATCTATTTTTAAAAGCATTTAATGAGTCAGCATTTACAGTTTCCCAAGGAAGATTATTTCAAACTGTTATTATTCTATTAGTAAAAATGTGCTGGAAACCGCGAGTTTTAGTGTGCTTTTTAGTAAGTTTTAATATGTGTCCCCTTGTTCTCTCATTTCTGTTTTTACTGATAAGAGAAGAGGTGGTTATAGGATCATATTTTCCATGCATTATTTTGTAAACCTCAATAAGATCTCCTCTCAATATTCTGTACTCTAAACTAGGAAGCTTAAGATACATCAGACGTTCTTGATAATTCATGTTTTTTGTGCCAATAATCTTTTTCGTGAATCTTCTCTGCACTCCTTCTATATTATCTATATATTTCCTTAGGTTAGGGCTCCAAACAGGGTTTCCATATTCAATTATAGGCCTCATTAGGGTTTTGTAAAGGGGTACCATAATATCTTAACATTTTTTTGTGATGGTAATCATTATTAGTCCAGAAATTTTGTTACATTTTTTAACCACCTCAATGATATGTTGTTCAAATCAATCAAATGAGAGCTCATCATCTACCTAAACCCCCAAGTCCTTCTCAACATGTGTAATATTTACTTGCCTTACATCTCCCCCCTCTTTTATACTATATTTATGTCTGGGATTATTCTTCCCCAAATGTATAATACTACATTTTTTACTATTAAATTGTAGTTGCCAAATATCAGTCTATTTTACTTACTGGTCGATACAATTTTGTAAACTGTTTTTAGATTCACTATTAGCATTAACAGCAGAGTAGGCTTTAGTGTGATCAGCAAAGATTTTGATCTTACAATCCATTTGAGCAGAACTATAGAAACTGGGCTTCAGCCTACCACCAGTAAAACGGGTGTAGCATTATAAATTGTTTCCTGGAAGGCGCCGATACATATCATTTTCCTCAGAATTCCCGTATTTAATTTTGCTCATAGCTGGAGTTTATTATATTAGAGGAGGAGGGGTCCGGGGAACCTGGGTTCCCCGTCTGAACGGGGGTGTGGGCCCCCACCTAAAGCTTAATTTTCCTGTTAAAAATAAAATAGTAAATGGTTTCCCATTTTCACAATATATGCCTATTCAATCGCAGATATAAATGAACAAAACTTGCTCCTGCTGGTATCTCGTCTTCACGGCTCACTTAGTAGCGTGTAGGGCTCCTAGTCCAGAGATCGTAGGTTTGATTCCCGATTCAGGCGACTTCTGATGCTTAGTAGTTGTTTATGTTAGAAGAGTTGAGTGTAGGGACATCTACAGGGAAAAGTAGGAGTTAAAATAGGGAATGAGAGGTGACAATTTTATTTACATGTTCCTAAATACAAGCGAAGCCCGCGTTCTATAGTGGCTCCTCTATTTGATTTGGCATATCAAATAAATAAAATGGGACCCTGTACACTTCCTTGAGGAACCTTGACACCTACTGAACGCTGCATTTTCGTTCCATTTTTTCTCCTTTACGTGCACTTAAAATGATTTATTATTAAACTTATCCATCAAACTTCAAAGCGTCTTGTCAGCTCAGTCAGTGTACAAATTGTAAATATTGAATTTTATCTTACGGAGTTGTCAAACAAACAGACGAGATGATAAGGATTCTAATATGAACGTTTGGTTGAGAAACAAGTAGTGAACACAGATTACTCACGGCTAATGACCCTGCAGTGATTATTAACTGAGTAAACAAACATAAATGAAGAGATATAATAACAGTCGTGGCACCCCGCATCATATACCTGGAAATGGCGAAAGATAACGGCGTTGAGTTTACTCAGGTACCAGAGCATTTAGCGAGTGCATTCACTGGCACCTGGCCAGAGACTGTGAATGAGATCAAAGCATGGGCGCAATTTGCTGTCTCTCTTTAACTTATCAGATATATTTGTAAACCAGCACTCCTGTGCGTAAGTTAGGACATTTGGAATTACTGAATTATGGTGCTCATTAATGGTAATAAAAAAGTAAAGAAAAAAGTGCCAAAGCATTAATAATAATGCAAAATAATAAAAGGTATGGTTCTCAGGCACCGCCCGCGTCAATTTTAACCCCCGCATCAAACCTTTATTTGATTTTCATCTTTCAAGAAGATAAATAATACAATTTTGATGAAATTTTCTGTGTTATGTAGTACTTTTGCCTGTTTAGCAAAACAATTCTGTTATTTTCATGCTTTTCCTTGATCATATGACAATTCTATCGAAACATAAAAAAAGCAAAATAAAATGTTGCCCGCCTGCACTGGTTTCTGGAAAAAGTGCCCGAGAACCATATCTTTTTTTGGCTTAATAATAATAATAATGATAATAATAATAATAATAATAATAATAATAATAATAATAATAATAATAATACATGGTAAATAAATAACAAAAAACCTGATACGTAAACGGTTGTAAAAGACAATGTATCATAAAATTAATCAAAAGCTTATGAAGTATGAATATATATATATACAGTGGCGGATCCAAGGGGGATACCCACTCCCACACCCTCAATAGGACAAACAGAAGTGATTAAGGCCTATATTCTAAAACTTCTGCTTTGTTTCCAATTTATCAGAAACAAAAAAAGTCTGGTTTAAGTGCCCGAAAATGCTCAAATGTGATTTCTTAAACATCATATCTTCAAAAAATTTCCTCACTGTGTGAGGGGATAACCCCTCCCACACCCTCAATACAACATACAGAAGAGCCCGAAAATGCTCAAATTTGACTTCTTAATCATCATATCTTCAAAAAATTTCCTCACCGTGTGAGGGGGACACCCCTCCCACACCCTCCCCCCTCGGGCGCTATTCGCCCTCGTCCACCATGCAAGCTAGAATCTGAGTCGTTGCCCCCCCCTAGCAATTTGTTCTGGATCCGCCACTGATATATATATATATATATATATATATATATATATATATATATATATATATACTAAGCAACAATGGACATACCAGTTTCACGCTTACATTAAATTTATATAAGATGTAATTTTCAAATTCATATGAACATGAACAATTTATGGAACACTGACCGGAATTTAAGGACATAGTTACACATTGCCTTATACTCTATATACCGGTTATACATATCAAAGCAGACCCGTCTATAATAAGGTGAGCAATTTAGAAATTTAACATGAAGTTTGTATTTCCGACCAAAAAGTAGGTGGTACATTATTTTTCCGTTTGCATAAAAAAATTGCACAATACTGACCTTCATCACTAGAAACACCGAATATTTTGACAATGAGACAATTTCAGAAAAAAAAAGTCACACAAGAAATGTGTTCCCTCAATTCAATAAACCACAGGATAACTGAGAGCTGCACATACAGCCCTTTGCCCTCGTTGGGCAAAAAGTAGGAGGAGGCTCCAAAGCCCATGCGTATATAAATCGGTATGTGATAATAAAAAAAGCTCCGAGTTAAATGCCCTGAGTCACATGTAGAACACATTTTGCAATGCCAAGCCACAAGACTGCTGCGAATTCCTGGTGAATGTGCTGCCATCTACCTGTTACTCCGGGGACTGGAGGGGGGGGGATGCTGTATGCAACTATATGTCCCCTAATTATGACTCCTGATCCAGGTAGGATACCCTAAGGGGAGAAAAAAAACTTGGGTAGACATCCGGGCAGGAGGGTAAAATTCAAGATTGCGCCCAATATGTCCGCAGTAACATTGATTCATCTATGACTCACCAAAGAATTGACGTAGGGGATAGATTTTGGTGTTTTTGCCAACTTTTTTTAAAGTCAAGGAATCTATTGAAACCATTTCCAAGACAATACTGGCAGCTGTGCCATTGAATCATGTATGACAAGCCAAGGAATTAAGTAGAGGATTGATTTTGGTGTCATCGGCTATGTTTTCAGGATCAAAGGAATATATTGAAACTATTTTCAAGACGATACAGTTTTTGGTTATGGCGAGATTTTAATATGATTGCCAATATGGCTGCCAATGAATCATGTATGACAATTATATGAATTGACGTAGGGGATTGATGACCTATATTCTGTGAGTTACTAGCCGAACACCTAATTTTGAGCACCCAGTATAGGGCACATATCTTAAGTGTGGGATATTGAAACGTCTTATTCAATATAAAGGGAGGTCATTGTAATGTCTCCTAGGACATAAGAAATAAAGTGGCTGGGATTCTATATTCTGCAAGATTTATAAAAGAACATGATTTTGAGCACCCTTAAAGTCAGATGTACACAAATCGTAGCAGTTGGACGTAGTAACTTCTAACTTAGCATCTAGGGAGTTTCTTGAAACCATTAATAAGTCCGCTGTAACCAGTTTACTAAGGTCTATGGGCAAACAGCATCAGTGGTACAGCGGTCATATTGGCAACGAAATTGGTAGCCATAGCACTCTAAACAAAAACAGTATAGCCTTGAAAATAATTTCAATAAACTGCTTGACCCTGAAAACATAATCAATGACACCAGAATCAATCCCTAACATTAATTTCTTGGCTTGTCATATATTATTCAATGGTACAGCGGCCATATTGGCAGCCATATTAAATATCACCATACATACCTTATTGCTTTGGAATTGGTTTCAATAGATTCCTTGACCCTAAAACATAGGCAAAGACACCAAAATCAATCCCCTACGTCTATTGCTTGGTGAGTTACAGATGAATCAATGTTACGACGGCCATATTGGACGCCATCTTGAATTTCACCCTTCCTGCCCTCGATGTAGGATATCTACCTGAGTTATTTTTTTACTCCCCTAAGGGTATCATACCTGGATCAGGAGTCAATTTTAGGGAACATATGATTCACACAGGACCCCCCCCCCCCCCCCCACCTTGCCCCATGGAGGACAAAGTAGCGCAGAACACTTCTAGATGTTTCACCCTGACCCTTCTGTAGATTTGTGGTCGTTTAAACTATCATCATTCACATGTGACATATACCATGATCATACAGTAATAATTTATGATATACAGGAAAGTGTTGCCAATTACCATCATTATAAAGTTTAAGACAAAATAATTATAAAACATTCATCCAACCAGTAAATAGTACAGATTTCCTGGACTGGCGCTGCTGCTACTTTTGTATGACTTTTGTTAAAATAGTATAAAACATGATATATTCGTAGTGCAAAGACTGTTTTATGGTCCATGTGATAGATGGGGATCGGTATTGAGGTGTACCGAGCACGTATTGGTCTGTATGGACCAGGGTTAAAAAAGACTGTCCTTTGGTGACCCATATTGTTTCCACGACACTATTGAAGACGGCCAGTAAATGCTCAAATTATACAATTTATATAGGTTTTACGAATTAACAGTACAGATTAAGGTTTATTGCGAAATAATAATTGGAAGTACTAAGAGGAGCCCAGGGAGCGCTCGCCCAAAGGGAGAGAATGTTCATTGATTAAAAAACAAACGCACACACAGGCTGCTTGTTTTGTTTTTATATGTTGTGACAAACATTTTACAAACCCACCCACACGCGAACGGGAGCGAACGCATACCCTCCCGGCGGAGGCAACAAGCTCGCGCACTGATTTGTGGAAAAAGTGCCTGAGAACTAAACTTTTGTTTTGGCCCTAGGCCTTTTATTCAGTCAATTGAAATTCACAAACTAACGATCACAGAGGGGGTTAGCAAAGAGCATTCTTCTTTGATGTGGCATTTTAGTTTTGTTCTATCCTGTCAAGCTACCAGCAAACATATACACAGGCTATACACACTGGCAGTCAGGCACACGGTCATTTGTGGTCGTCGGCTGGTTGGCTGGCCTTGCTTGTTTGGTGTACTCTCAGGTGCTATATACTGCTTCCAAGTCGGAATCAGGGAATTGTAAAGCCTTCCATTTGTAGCTTATTGAGCAAGAGGATGTACCGCCTAAATGTTTCTAGCAACGAAATTGATATCTCCTCTAAAATTCACAGAGGAAATTTAAGGGGTGTTGACATGTTGCCCGCGACCTCAAAAACACCCCTTATAACAGGGCATAAATTATACATGAGCAACAAGTATTTTTTTTTTTTTGGTTCATTATAGATACTACAGCATGTTTGATGCATTTCCAGGTCAACTATGAGTTTATTTAGCACAATATTTACCCACGACTTGAAAGTAAAGAAATTTGGATTCCCCCTAAAAGAATTGTTAAAACATTTTAGGGGGGAGTTCACTATTGTTTTATTCACTCGATTTTATCCTGCTGCGAATAAAGATCTCACAACTTTTATCATGGCATATATAACCTGATCACTTGTGTTTAACCAATTTGCGTGTTAAATGTTTATTAATACACATTTGGGGTACATGAATTTTAATTGAATTTCTATTTATATTATCTTAAGATCATCAAATACAATGTATATAATTCTAAACTATTAGCCGATGTTATGAGAGTTTAAACCATTTATTTTGAATTGTCTCTTTAAAGATTTAAAGGACTGTCCTTTAGTAACTTATGTTTATGTAGAGTTCCATTTATCTCAGGTGTCCCCTAATGTGCGTAATTATTTAAGTCACATATAGACATTTTCCTTTGTATTAAATCTTAGCGAGGCTAAAAGAATGTTCATACTCTGGCGACAAAATCTGGTTCTGTCACTAAGAGCAGTTTGACTTCACAGAAAGGAAATAAGATAATTGATTTAAAAGTTCATTTCTTAATTTTATATCACTCAACAAAGATTTTAACTAATAGCAAATCAAAATCTTTGTTCAAAAATATTACGGAGAAGAAATCAGATTGATGGTGTTCAAAATTCACATAATGATACAGACATATAGGTGTGAATGAAACAACAAATTATCGCACACACACACACACATATATATATAGATATATATATATATATATATATATATATATATACTGTGAAAAGAGAAAATTATAACTGCCGAAGTCTGAACGGTCCATACCTAGAACAATTTCTGGACAATTCATTCTGCCATTACAAAGCAATCGATTTTTTACCCAGTTAGACCTATTATATTTTATATCAAAACCTTTAAGGTGTAATGAAATTTTCTTTCAATTTTTTTTAAAGTTTCAAAAAAGACAGGGAAAGTATTCAATTTTGTAATTTCGTATCCAATGTAAAATATAAAGTTGCGAATTTCTTGCATAAAATAAAAGTGTTAAATATAGGAGAAACTTTGCAAATTTCAAGAATTAAGTAGTAATTATTGTAGTAATTTAAGTAGTAATTTATATTTTTATATGCATGATGACTTGTCCAAAGTAAAATAAATTTGTTCACACTTTCATAAGGATACAATGGTTGAATGTAGCAAATGATTTCAGTTACGTAATGCAAAGCCATGGATTTGTTCATCAAACTTTGAAGATAACAAATCTAACTTCAGAATATAAGTCACCGTGGTTCAATTTCATGTAAGGATTAGGACCTGTTTGGGTGTCAAGTCATGACCTTTTAGTTCAAGTGATTGTTGCTTGTGTTCCACGATGGGAGGTCCCTCAGGTCAGGACGACAGACAAACAAAAATTCATTATGACCGATCTAGAAAGGAAAATTTTTTTGGCATATATATATATATATATATATATATATATATATATATATATATATATATATATATGTCACAACACGGTGAATTGAAAGTGCATTTAGTTAATATATGAATTTTAACCGCCCTCGGAAAGAACTTAAAAGTAAACCCAGTAATGTTAAATGAGAAGGAAATTAACAATTTACTTTAAAATAATATGCTCCCCGCTAATCCCAAACATTACTTTATTATATGTAGACACTCTGTTAATTATTCGATATACGCCTAGAAAAGGACATGAGGAAACTGATTCCCGCCATGCCAGCCATATGAGTATGGGTTGTCTGAACAGGGTCACATACGCATCATTAGGTCCGCAGGTTCTGATATGGCTAGCTTACTATGGCGATACTGGTGTTCAAGCCAGTCTTCGCTACCCAATGCACGCGTTGATGCAATCCTAAAAGAAAACAGATCCAGAACAGCCCACAGCTTGTGCACTATATAATGCAAATATGCAGATGATGTGAATAATTTGCAGGGTGACACGATATAACGTAATAGCAGTCGATGCAAGAGGTTCATTATAATCATCTATGAATCTACCGGGAATTGATACAGAAATATAACTTTTCAACAAATACCCCTGAAAGTATGAATTAAATGTTTAAAGCTGTAAAATGATTAAGTGCTGATTTATCACACAGATAAAACGCTAAAGAAAGCTTTTCGGAAAAGTCTTGCAAATATGGTAAGAGTTTTGTACGCACAAACAAAAATGAAAAATGGAAATGCACAAGCCCTTGTGAAAACTACCAAGTCTTCTCTTAAATATTGGCTTTTAAATTTCTTCTTCATTTGTATATATTTAAAGTAAATATTAAGATAAAATATACCGTTATGTCGTTTTGGACCGTCCCCCAAAAGATGGCGCAATTAATTGCTATATCGATTTCTCGGATGATGATTAATGATGAACGAAGATTAGTCTATTTGAAGTAAAGCTATTAAGATGCTATTCCGGTATCTTAAAGCAAATTAAAAGCAGTTCTTACATTTTGTTTTTTGACTGATTTTACAATCCCTCTGGCTCCCCAATATTGTGTAGCGTCTTATGTCTGTTTTAATAATTCTCTAAATTGCCTTATAGATAACGATATTCAATCAAAAATCGATAGCAGACCTTGGTCAATAATCGAATATAATTGTTGTAATTATCTCCTGACAGACATACCTATATAAAAGTCTCTAATTCGTAATAATCAAAAGTTGACCTATGGTTTCAGTGTTTTTTAAGAAAAAAATACAGTATCATGAATTAAATAGTCCTGGATCTCAATTAAAAAGTTTTGTCAAGTATTAGTTTTACATTTTTCATATTATTGTAAAGTCAGGTGAATTGCGCTTTCGTAAATATTTCTAGAATATGCGACACATTTTGTGCGGGTATACACTTCGTGGTCTAGATTCATTGACTTAAATATATCAAGATATTAACATTTTTGTTTATATTTTTTCTACAGCTGGGGCTCTACCCTTTGGAAGGAAGTCCCATACAGGTACTGTTATATTGGACTGAGCGGAACAAGACAAAAATCAATTCATAGATATTTATGAGATTGCAAGGTTTCATAAACAAAATCCCTATTTCCACTGCATGAGAAAGCTATTCAAGCACAAAAAAAAGAAAAAGAAAAGTGAGGACCTACCAAATATACATAAGAAAACCAGGTAGCCAAATACGTTCCTTGAATGCTTTATAGTTACTTTCTAGTAGAAATAGTTTAAATGTTTTCGTACAACGTTTTTAAGAACGAACTCCAGCGATGTCAGTGTTAAGATGCATTACTTGTTGAATAATAGGAAGGATCTCTTTCGTTTCCATATCTGGAAGCTGATTTTGAAAATCCCCATTTCAGGAAAAATTGAAATTATTGAAAACATCGGTAAAAGTAAAACTGTTTTGCTTTTACACCCGAGCCACCAGGCTCATCAAGACGGAGCTTATACCGATTTCTCTAGCGTAAAGCGACTTAGGAGTTAAACTACTCCTAGATGGGACGCTAGTCCATCGCATGTCACCTTTCCAGTATCACTTGTACCCATTTCTACTACTGGGAGGAAAGAGGCACACTTGCAGTTGGGACCTTGGCCAAGGGTCTAGGCAAGGTAGAGGATTCAAAATCACGATTAAAACTCACGACCTCTAGATCATGAGCCCGGTACCTTAACCGTTACACGATCGCCCCCATTATGGAAAACATCGAAAGCCATTGAATTAATATGAGGTGCAAAAGATAATCAAAACTGCACGTATTAGTAAGAAAAAAAATTTAGGTATTCAGTTTTATTTTATACTCTTACAAGGATAAGTATGCAATGGCGTACATTCATATATATATCCTTATAACTTAAATGATCCAATTTTGAATGCATGAATTTTATATGATAGGACTTCAGTTTACATTCATAATGTATATTAAATTAAAATTGCGATTTATTTATTATCATCTAACGGGGATATAACTGCCTCTTTTAATACATGTAGACATGTTTTTCAATCATGATTCTATACATACAATAGGTGCTTGAAATAACATACAGCTTTAGAAAACGAACATAGAAACATTACGTTTAAATATATTGTTTTGACCAGATAAATCTAGTGATATTTGATTTTTCTGTCAAGGGTCTAAAGCACAATGCTTTGTCCTCAATACTCCAAAGGCCTACTACTTCACAAGTTTCGGAAATGTTCTCCGAGAGAACTTTGCAGAGTACTACAATTACAAATATATCCTGGCTGACAGACTATAGATCGTAGTACTAGCGGATTTCGTGAGAAACCCTGCTTATACGGCATGAAACCAATACTGGAAACTGTAACAGCATCTCGTACATGCTTGATACTGGCCTCGTTCTGGGTTTTATTGCATAAAGGGGCTGTTGTTATCACAACAGTGGGGCCCGAAAGAGGCTTTTATGAAGTCTCTATTAATCACCATATTCACGCCGTCGAGTGTTTATGGGCGACTTTAAGGAAACAGAGCGCTGGCCAGGTATTTGGTCCATACCTGAACTCAGGTTGATTGATCAGCGATCGAACGTGCCCACCTCGACTCTTATGCACATCTTAGACTTCAATTAGCTGGTATAATGCAGCGGGAAGGTCAGCACAGCGCCCCGAGGTGGAGGCGCAGCAAGAGATTCCCTTCCACGCTTATTGGATCTGATGTTAGCCCCATGTCACCGACTACGATCTACAGAGTAGTCCTCTAACCTTCCGGTCCAGCTGAGCTAATTTAAACACTTTACCTTTGGTCTTGTCGATTTCATTCCCTGAACCCACCTGATCATAATATCTCGGTATTAATCAGATGGCGGAGTGCCCGATCTATGTTGCTGTCACGAGGTGGTGAGTTTTCAAATGATTTCTGCTTCGGGCTGTTTGAGCTTGGCCCTGTTTAAACTTTACCTGATGGGGTCGGACCTCCAGGCCATGCTGACTACATTACTACCTAACCGTTTATATGCAGGCCTATAGACCGCGGTAATTAGATTCACAAACAGTCACTAATGTTATAACACTGTTGCTTCCTAAATCCATGGGTCCAACGGCACATCTTTTGTTACGTGGGCGCCGTCGATCTTTGTGCAACAGTCACACTAACAAAGTTATATCAAGAGAATGAATATAGTTTTGTCTCTCTTGTAATTAGGGTGTTTGAAGTGGCCAACTTCAAATGAAATTACAATGTTTTTAATTATACATGTATTGGCGCTGTTGCGCTTTCATAAAAACGCTTTCTTCAATCGTTGTATAAATATATATATATATATATATATATATATATATATATATATATATATATATATATATATATAACTCGAATCAATGAGAAAACAAGAGAAAAACGCTTTCTTCAATCGTTGTATAAATATATATATATATATATATATATATATATATATATATATATATATATATATATATATATAACTCGAATCAATGAGAAAACAAGACCAAATATTTGTGGACAAACCTACTTCCGTAAATACATTTTTTCATATTAAAAGCCAAAAAACTTTATTTCTAATACTACCGGTAAGGTTACACTAATAAATTTAACACAAGTCAGAGTCAATCAATTTAAAGCCTCAGTTTGGTATATACCTGAGAATGGACCTTTTTAGGATTCAGTAAGCAAGACTTCGTTAATTCATCAACCTATTATTTGAGAGTAAATTGCCATTTGATTTAAGGGAATCGAATCTAGATTTATTTTTATCGAGATAGATGTACTCCGCATGTTCTGTCAGATAATGCCAGGAAACTATAACTGAGTGGTGTATGGACTTTTTAACGAGAATGAAACCACCCAGACAAAGTGAATGCAGGACTTAACAAACAAGAAGTTCTTACAGCTCATTATTTAATATCTGAGTAAAGTCTGCATTGCGGAAGCCACTTTGTTTGGTGTAACCTATCTAATGTTTCCCTGTTTTGGTACCTATAATGTGCCGTCTGTACGATAAGACCGAATACTGCATTGTGTCATATAACTGTATGGAGAAATGCTTACTATCCGTCCAGTTGGGACTTGTATGCAAACATAGGTTTCTACAAACTTTGCGAGAACGGAATTCCCCCGCACATTAGTTTGGTTTGGCGTAAGCCTTGCCTTAACGATCAAACCAAGAAGGTCAAAGTTCACAAAATTTTCTGAATATGAACAATGTCTTGACAAGCTTATATGGACGGAAGTTTGTTTCTTTGGTCCAGTGTGTTTCAGGTAGTTTTTCCCTAGTTTATCAACATGAAAAAGAGTGAAAGGTACAAAAATGTTAATATTTTTTTAGTATCTCACGTGATTTTAAGTTGCAGTTCGCATATTAAGTTAATTTAAATATTAGAAAAAAAAGTCATCAAATTTCAACTTTATGAGCAACAGGGAGACCAAATATCGTCTGTTGACAAACCTACGAACTTCAGTATTTTTTTTTTAATATAAAAAAACGTAACTTTGTATTACAACCTGTTAGATTATTCTGATACATTTAACACAAAACAGATATATTTGCAGCCTTAGTCTAGTAGATTCCTTGAAATGAATGGACCTTCTTGGGACAGAGTAGGCAAGGCTTCACTAATTCACCTCCCAGAATGCATCATTCTAAGAAATCCCGCTTTGGAAAGTTAGTCCAAACTTCAGTGTGTGGAGGAGAGTGCCGCCACCTTGAGAAACTCCTCACGGCAGACTCGATTGATAGTGAAGTCGACGTGAAGAACGTGGGTCAGCCTTAAGTATGCAGCTCCTCAAATTTACTAAAGTCTACACTAATTGTCTTAGAAACATGGTTAAGAGCCCGTTCTTTGATTAAAGGGACCAACACCCCTGTCCTTAAAAGGAGTTCATTTTGCGGCCCCACGGGGGGGATCGATTCCGTGCGACCATAGCGATAGATGTCTTCCGCCAGGCGGGGCCGATCATACTTTGGCGATATCGATCAGAATGGAAAGCCATTAGAGTGAGCTATGTAGCTATTGATACCAAGGATTAACGGAGCCAGTCAAAAGGTTATTGGTTGCCTTACTGAATTCATTGCTGCTGGACTTGGCTCTCCGGGAGTGGCCCCCTCAAACGAAGCGTGACTGAGACGGATAACGTCGCCCTGGATCCATGCTCTCCCCCTCACACCCATGGGGGACCAAGGGAGGCTCAGCGTTTGTACTCTCACCTTCTTTTGAAAACTTGAACCACTCTAAAGCGGTCATCGGACAAACTTTTGCTAAAGGTAAGCCGGATTAACTTTTATCTTTCATACATGAACAGCTTCTGGTACATTTTCCCAGCAAAACTGAAAAGTTTTTTGGGGGAAAATCAAAGTCAGTTGGAATTGGAATATTTATACTCTATCTGTTCGGAATTTGAATAAACGTGTCTGTACCTTTTATGAAGTACTGACTTATTCTATGTTCTTCAACATCTTTCCACGTTTTTAACAACAGTTCAAGAGGTTGAGAAAAAAAAGGTTGCCCCCTCCCAAGTGTCTAAAAAATGTAAAAACAGCATATTTAAATTTCTCAAACGAAAATACATTTTGAATGTGAGATCCAGGAGTCTGATTATTGTATTCAATCCATTCCGGAAACAGGGAAACGGACTTTTTTTACATATATCGGATACAGAAGGCATTAGTCTGTAATGCGTTGTATCTACTGACTCCTAAAATAAAGTGTTAATAGTTTTCTATTAAAGTTTTCAGGCGGAGAGTATGCCTTTTTATTTCCCATGTAACAGGGAGAAACGCACGTAAGAATATATCAGCAGAATAATGTTTGACAAATTACTAGTTTTTATTTGAAAATCACTTTTCAAATTAACATTATAACTGTAACCTAAATTTATAAACTTTCTCGATCACATTTATTGTATTCGTAACAGATATATAAGAATAAGAGGAGGACGACTTGTTTTTTTTTATTTCTCTCTTTAATGATAAACTATTTAAGATTTTTTTCATATCTGTTCAGTATGAAGTGAGATATATTCATCCAAGGGCCCCTGGTAATTCCTGAAAGAAAAAAAAAATAAAGAAAAAAGATAATTTCAGTAGTTGCACTGATACCTCAAAATGAATATATGGTTTTCGTTCTTTAGTTTTTGTTTGTCTTTCGATAAATTATTTTTACGTCATTAAATATGTACTGACGCGAAAATTTAAAAAGCAATATTCGGACAAAATATTTCTATTAATCGCCAAATAATGGCTTAGATAAAGTTAATAAATTTAAGCCATTAAAGGCAGATGCAATGAAAATTGCTCCCAATCTAATAACTGTAAAGAATAATTTTCATTCCATTATGGAAATTATTCTTAATGTACCATTATTTTCAGGGTAAAATTTCCTAATTTTGTATATGTTCTTGCTTCCTATATGTTCGCTAATAATATGCAACTTAAGAACTTCTGTAAAATCAGAAATGACTCATCGATTACCATGGAATATATTTTAGTAGCTATAGGTGTGTAGCTGCAATTTTAGAATAAAGAACTCAATTTGGAACAAACAGATTCGGGTTACAAATGGAATAAACAACATTCAGATATGAATTTTATATCGAGTGAACAAAATGTTAATGGTTTAATTTGTAATTTTGCAGATTGAGAGGTCAGTGGTTCGACTGTGACGCCGCCGACGGCCGCGGCCTAACCATGGTTGAAAAGGAGTCTAACAACCTCACCCCAAACGACCTGCATGTCAACGGTCAGTAAATACATTTACCTTTACTCATCATTAATTCATGTGCAGTATTTACCTGAACTAATTGATCCATAAACCCACTTTGCCCCCTGGTAAAATAGACTGAACAATGATGTCTCCGAGTCATGATGCCCTGGTCAAATAGACTGAACAATATTGTCTCCGAGTTATGGTGCCAATACGCTGGACAATATGGCTCAATATGCGGCCAGTTTTGTTAAACCGTTTGAACAGCAACAGAATGTGAAAGAAACATGCCTTACATATTGTACATTAACTAGGAAATGGCTTTGGTTCAGGTGCCACTGATTAGCAATATGCTTCACAGATCACAAGCCTTCTGTTGTTGGTCATGGGAAATGCTTCACATTCACGCTAGAAATTGATGTACACTGATTTTACCTAACTATGTGAATGAAACGGGGTAACAGTGTCTGTAAAAACTAATTTGTTGTTAGGCAGACAACGTGACCCAGACATGCAAGGGCACGTAGTAATTTGACACGTAATGCGTATTAACGTAAAGAGAATTTGCTTTAGGTAAGGAAATTATAACACTGACAAATCGGCATGAAAACTGTTTCGTACATCAAATTTTAAAATAAATGCATACTTTGTTCAGATAATAAGTTGTTTCCCTCTGTATCACATCAGGGGTATTTGGAGACGAGAAAAGTGA
The DNA here is from genome assembly GCA_026874595.1 of Sipunculus nudus. Classification (NCBI taxonomy): domain Eukaryota; kingdom Metazoa; phylum Annelida; class Sipuncula; order Golfingiida; family Sipunculidae; genus Sipunculus; species Sipunculus nudus. The sequence goes on along the minus strand of CM049312.1, from coordinate 13,910,193 downwards.
GATTAGAAATTTAAAAAGAATCTTTCAGCAGTGTCATTAATTATCTGTAAACCATGCACTAAGCGCTAAATGTAATAATTGTATATATACCCTTTGTATCTAGCGTTTCATTATCAATTGCATTACCAGTAATATTTCTAATACGGTATTTAGATCTTAGTCACAACCTAATAGTCCCTTCCGCTCTTTCAGTGATTAAAGTTACTCCACACGTGCTATTAACATATGGATTGTTTTGGCTTATCAAAGTCGAGAGATCGTGAGTTCGAATCTTAGGCGAAGCGGTGAGATTTTTCACGATCGGCCCCTAAGCAAGGTGAGCGCTCTGCCCGACGGCCGTGTTCAACTCACCAACGAGTACTCCTTTCAGGATTAGGCTACCAGGTCCCACAGGTGCAGTAGTCACCGAGCCTGGTTGACACCAGGATATAAAATGAGAGGAAGCGTGTGATAATGCCCTGTCACGTAGTCCGAAACCTGATCGGATTTCTGCAGATGTACATATTAGATGTACGTAGTTAAGTCAGCATTAAAAAATGGATGCGGTAACCTCCCCCCCCCCCCCCCCCCCCAAAAAAAAAAAAATTTTATTAAATTTAAAAACAATATATATATATATATATATATATATATATATATACATATATATATATATATAAACCTATGGATTGTTCTCTGTGACAGTATCAAAACCGACTTTATCGTAGCAAGATTAAACTTTCCAAGTTTTTAACAAATGAAAAATATTTTTATGAAAATATTTTAATGAAAATTTCTCTCTTATTGGATAAATTCAAAGAGAGTGTCCTGCCCATTGGGAAAAAAGTATAAGTCGTATCGTTAATGTTTGGTAAAATAAATAACGCATTCACTGTTACTCTTTAAAAATAATGTGGAGTATGACGTAGCCAATTGATGGGGTCCTGGCCCTAGGAGCAGAGGATCCCTGTCAAAGTTTCAATGACATGGATAGACAGTGTCTCTCTCAGAGGTGTATGTTATCACCGTGCGTAGGCAGAACGTGCGCCTTTCCGCTGTCCCGCACGTGTTTAGAAGCAAAAACTATAAATGCGATAAATTTGGATATATTGAAAAAAAATACATTGCATCAAGTATGTGTAAAACCACAAACAACGGTGTATATTATCACCATGCGCAGAATATGTACGCCTTTTCGGGTGTAACACAGGTGTTTAGAAGCAAAAACATATATATAATAGCTTATATATATAAAATCAAGTATGTCTAAAACCTCACACAACAGTCCATATTATCACCGTGCGCAGGCAGAAAATTTGCGCCCTTTCAGGTGTCCCGCTAGCCTTGACAACCCGACTTAGTAGGCAATCGGATAATTGGGCTGGTAAGCCTACTCGAGTCGTGATACAAGTTATATCTAGGAATGTATCGCAGTGGTCTTGCATCAGGTTGCATTCATATCGTGGTAAACGACCCATAATCTCAATATTATGCTAAAAATAATGAATTTACACAATAATATACATGTTAGCTCCCAACCCAACTGAAACACCGTCTCCATGGACATGGGTCATTTCCTGTATCGCGTGCAAGCTGCCTGCGTCCTATTACCCGTGCGAGCTATGCTTGTGTTCATGCGGTCATAAATTCAACAAACACTCCAAAGGGTTTACCAATGTGCTGGGTTAAAACGGAATTTTTCTCGCTCATGTTTGGTATTATTGGAAAGTACACCAAAAATGCTAACGATTGGTCTGGTTTATGTTGATTGACAGTTTACCTGTAGGCCATGAAGCATTGTCAGAAATGACGAAAATATTTGCATCTTCATTAATGCGTACCTCAGACATGGATGTAATGACTCTCAGGCGCTAGTAATCTGGTCGTGATGCCAGGTGGTCGATATGACGCTAGTGTCCCGCAGGTGTCTAGAAGCATAAACTATAAATTGGATATATATATATATATATATATATATATATATATATATATATATATATATATATATATATATATATATATATAATCAAGTATGTGTAAAACCACACGCAGCGATGTAGATTATCACCGTGCGCAGGCATAATATGGGCGCCTTTTCGGGTGTCCCACAGGTATTTAGAAGCATAAAGTATAAATGGGGTAAATTTGAATATATTGATATATATATATATATATATATATATATATATATATAAAATCAGGTATGTGTAAAACCAAACATAACGGTAAAGAGTTCCATGCATTGTCAGGAGCTGTAATATATATAGAGAGCCCAGAGAGATAACCTTCAATGTGAGGCCATTGTGAAACAATGCTCCCATATGCAATATGCAAGTAATGGGTTTTCAAAATGTTTACTGCCTTATTTTCTTTACTTTTGTAATATATTAAGTAACAAACATTGACAATAGTATATCCTTTAATATCTATCTGATTGTCAGATACATCACCCAATTCCCTATTGCCTTCCTTATGGTAATACACTCTGTCTCAAGCATCTTAACAATGACTTCTTATTCCAAGCCTTAACTTTGCTCAGCCATTTCGCGGGGAAAATTTTTTACTCTTTTCTTTCCGAGGAAACTTGAAGGTGCCTTCAGAAGTCTTCATTACAACACACTAGATACAGCTGTGCAACTTAGGAGACATTCATTTATTACCCTGACCCTCTACCCAAGTTCGTACATCCTGATTCCCCATTATCGCTCAGTTGCCGGCCTTGGAGAGGCTTCCAGTGATGGTTTGGCGTTTGCAATCACCTAGTTTTAATTATATACTAAATCTTTGTTTTAAATATTGAAACTGGGATATTTTCTACAACACCGATCTCACATAAATTAATGAAATGATAGTGTTACCGGTTACAAAAAAATTTAAAAGATCCATTGCCAAAACGGCCATGTCCTATTTACCTACGTTTGCTAATTACTCAAACAACAGAAAATGTGTAAGAATACTAGTGTTTTACAACTGCCGAGAGAGAATTTGCGGTTTTTCCCTGCGCTTATAATTGAGCAATTATTAGGACACCTCCGATTTAATATTTTTCCTCTAACGAGATAACTAATTTACAAAAACTGATTTTCGATACACATTGGTGTTTGTCGAGTCAAGATTCAATGTGGTCATGAAGCCATGGACAATGAACATCAAACTTTGTCAATTAAATGGAAATCGCAGTCCTACGACCATTGAAATCATTAGATACGTTTGTGGACATAAGCCCACTCCTATTGTCCAGGCGTAAACGATCGAATTGTTGCAAGGCCGCATTGTTTCGTAGTCAATGTGATCGAAAGACAAAGCTCAGGGGTACAACAAAAGAGGGGTATTTATTTGGGGGGGGGGGGTTAGACAGAACAGATTATACTGTAGTTTGTTCGGTCTCTCCGATATGCTATCGGTCCGACTTTCTTTTGTGCTCACAATCATTTTTACCCAACATGACTGAAATACAGACCACAACATAGCTCAAGCAAAACTGAGAAACCAACCACTCTCTCTATCAATCATATTTACTTTCGCTTTGCATCTGTCTTTGAATTTCATAATTACTCGTCTGATATTATTTGTAGCAGATACCCACCGCATGGTTATTTCCGAATACTTTTACTGCTATTGTTAACAATATATATGGCTCTTGTATGTTTTAGTGCAATGAGATTCATGAATCTCGACTGTAGTCAGCTTGCCAACCCGCTTCGTTACCCGGTGTGGCCAAGGGAAATGTCTTGTAATTCATATAATCCGATTCCTACCTCTGGAGATTACCCGAAAGCCACATGAGCCACGTCGAGCGTCCATCATTGTTTTTTATAACTATTTATGGTAATAAATGGTCCAAGTGAAATTTATACAGTTTAAATAATCCCTTCATATGTGATCTAAGCAGGCACTTTTGAAATGGAATATATTACGTCGTTTTCTTGCTAATAGTCTTTTATGACGTACATAATTGCGCTTTGAAACATGAATATGTTGATTTGCCTGTGTACATATTAATATTACATGTATCATGCAATATCGGTCAGACGAACATGTAATTGAAATGTTTAACATAAATTATCTGAAGTTTTGACAAACTATATTGTTATTGCAAGGATTTTTCATGTTAATCTTTAGGCTTTTATGTGCATATAAAGTTCAGTAAATGACATGGGTATTTTTTAATGCATGATCTAGATGCAGAGGATTCAGTTTCAGTTGAATATTATATTATCATATTTAATATGCCAAGAGCAATTCAAATTTCTCGTTCAGCTGACTTCCATGTGCGGCTAAATCATATAATGCCGTTAATTTGATCAAAACAGATTTATTTTATTTTATTTTACACACATCTTCATTAAATCTATTCAGAGTGTGTAAGGCTTGAACAGAGCGTTGGATTGTATATTAACTGCGTAAACTTGGTCCCTGGGCAAGCTGAGAAACCGAGAAGTCTTGCTCGTCTACCGGAAGCGGAAGTAGAAAAAGTGTCGTTTATGCCCAGGTCTTACGAGAAAGTTGTGTAAGATGCTGGTGGGAATATGTTTGCCCAACATGAGATCGATACACTTAAGTGGTACGCGAAGCAGTCTCGTCAGTTTGATAGCCCATTCAGTCAATTAAGTCCAACTAAAGTATACGGCAAAGGGAAAAACATCTTTCATAATATTAGGCGATTTGATGATCATGGAGAGTCGCAGGCCCCTGGGGTGGTAAAAGAAAGATCGATTATAAAGCAAGGGATCATGGGAAAATGATCGTGGAACAGGTAACCAGACCCCTCGATCGATGACGTACTTTATCTGCGTGTGAATTCTACTCTTTATGGCCTGTTACTAGTTAATAATGTAAACTCTGTACAAACAGAGGGTCAAGACGGTCGATGAAAATTTTTCACGGACGTTTGTGTATGAATACGTACATTATATTAAGCAAAAAATGTATCTCTTAATGGTTGCTTCAGGATGGTCACTTTATGATTTTTTCCCAAAGTCAACATAATGAGTAAATGAGACTCCTTTTAACACATCAGCAACCTGTGAAAGTATAAGGGTCCGTTATTTCATAAGTGTTTTATGGCAAATTCCTGATTTTAATGAATGCATTAGGAAGTCTTTGCTCAACAGGTAATGCTATTTTGTGCCCTCAGCCACATCGTCTGCTTCTTTCTTGGGCCTCCTTGCACTCCCAAAAATAATTTTTTTGAAAGATTCCTTTTCTTTTCCAACTTCTATCATTTCTTACTATAAATAAAATCACTTATGGCAAGATAATTTTCTCGGGAATGGGGCAAGATTTTTTTTCTTGTCATGGAAAAGATCCATATCTTAGTGAAATTATTTTTTCCGATAAGATCATTCTTTCTTTCTATCAGAAAGTTATTTAACAAGAAATAATATCTTGGGATATAATGATGGACATTTTTTATGTTAAGATAATGTATTTGTCTAAAGAAAATCTAGATATATTTTCTTGACTTTAACCATGCTGTCTATAAATAAAGAAAAATGTTTCGGGTGATTTCAGAAAAAAATCATTGGATAAGAAATATAATATTTTCAAGAGAATTATTCAGGTGGTGTGTAAGCCATTTCTCTCGTCCATTGTCCCTATCTTGGCAACGGTTTTGGCAACGGTTTTCAGCAATAGCTACAGGGTTTCCCCCAAAATAATTATTATACATGGGTACAAAGAGAAAGCAGGCTGCATGCTAGATTTGGTGGCGCCACTCAAATGCTTGTCGATTTCATTTGCGTTTCTTTCATTTGCGTCACTTTTTCAGAACTTTTAAGAATTTTCACTGTTATACGGTAATGGTGCATTAGGTAAAAGAAACGAAAGGACCAGCATTCACAATGTGAGAAGGGTCGACAAGGGTTGTGATTTTACATAGTAGTCCTTTTGTGTCATTTTATGTGATAAGGAAATAAGAAAATGTTATTGCTCAAAAATATATTTCCTCATAGTGAATCAAAGCTTAGACTTTCATTCAAACTGAAACTGTACTGTTTCTAAAAGAATCGTATGGTAAATGAGCCTTCGTATTGTTTATTTCAATATGATTTGTTAATTATATTTTGTTAGCTCTTTTCTTGGTAAAATAAGAATAAAGCATTGCATTGTAGATTTATTACATATGCATTTTTAGCATTGCTTTCAGTAAAATGTAAAACTTTACATCAGAACCAGCATGAGAACATCTGTACTCTCAGACAATGAATAAATAGTAAAATACCGTCAGTTATGGATGCCGACGAAATATTGTAAATTCAAGGTAGCCGTAAACATGAATAACGGTGACTGTAAAAATGTTTAGGAACGCATTCCAGAGTAATTACGGTAACTATGTACCTAACGGTAATTTATCAAAATGGCTGACCTCTTGCTGGGGTGTCAAACGTCCGCCATAAGAGAACTGTGCATGCGCGATACCACCAGGTGAGCATGTGATAACGGCATATTACGTTGCTTTTTGTAAATATCGTCAGCACATTTTTTTTCAGAATACGGTATTTTATCGTATAATTACCAGATATTCGAACAGGGTATTTTGCAAGTTTTCCACTAGACCAAATAACCACGAGAAATCAACGAAATTTCCTGTTTAACTCGGGGAAATGTGTTGAATGAAGCCGTCAATTTATTTGACAATGGTCTGCATTTAACTGACTATAATATCCTAAATCCCTGGTCTAAGGGAGCCCAGGTTCTGGTATTAATAATAATACATAAAAGTTTTAAAAAGCAATTAAAAATAAAAATTATACAAATAGCATCATTTCATAAATGATAATCAGGTCAACGGACACTGCTTCATTAATAACCTGATTTTTTCCTAACAAAACGATAACCCTTACACGAGCGCATCATACATATTAACAATGTAGATGGTTTGTAAATTGTTTGTTTTCCTTGATTCATTCCTGCCAATAGTCACATATACATAATGGATATTATATTGATAATAAACACATTAAGTAATTCAATTTCCCTTTAAAAAATAATTTTAAAACGGAAAACATTAAGTGACATCAGTGAGTTTGTTTTAATAAAATAGTCTACACTCAAAATGAACGAATATTAGCTTTTCTCGATTTTTTGTCAAAATACTTTACTATTTTTCTTCCTCATTTTCCAGAAAAGTTAATCGGAACAAAGGAACCGGAAGTAGGTGGGATGACACAGGTCGCAGGTGACTCCAATGACCCAGATGATGGCCGAGAGGTTTGGGGGAAGAAAGTAGACTTTTTGTTGTCGGTGATCGGCTTCGCTGTAGATCTGGCAAATGTCTGGCGTTTTCCTTATCTGTGCTACAAGAATGGTGGAGGTAATATCGATCCGGCTGTGATTTTTCTTATTAGTAAACCTAGATACTATAGGTATGGCTTAATGTACAATGCTAAATTATATGGGCTATTTAATTCCCATTGTTATTTTAAAAATGACAATTGATTCATGGATGTGAAATATTTAGTGATTAAGTATTTTTGTAATAATTTGGTCGTTATTTGGATATGTTATACGATGTATTTTTTATATTTTTATGTCTCAAATCGATGGTATGTTTCCTTTACTGCGTAGTATATATTTTTATTTCTGTATCTAATTATGCTTCAATAAGTGAATCGCGCAAAGCTTTCTAGAGCATGATAGGAATGTTAGGTCTGTTTTTCCTACAACTGTAAAAATTTGAGTTTTTTTGTTCACTAGGAAGCCTTTCAATAAAAGGTGTGATACATAAATACTCCGTTAAATATTTAGGTTAGATTTAACGGAGTATTTACAAGACAGTACAACTTCGCATATTTTTGCCTGCATTAGGTTGTTTTTGTCATCTGCTGCAAAGATTTCTATTTTTTATTATCATCATTTTATGCAAACAAATGGTCTCTTGAAGATTTCAGTCTATCAACTGTTGTATGTTTGCTTTCTTTTTTATTCTGATGTAGATTAATGTTTATCGTCGGCCAGTAGATATTGTGGCCTAGTTTATCATCTGCTGCATGTTTTGTGTGAAGATTTCTGTTTATCATTTGTTGTTATATACTTGTCTTTCATTTATTTAAATATCCGTTGCGAAATTGTAGACAGTGTACAAAATGGTCTATAGTCGTTAGTATGCTACGATATAACATCTGCTGTTTATTTCCCGTCCTTCGTCTGTTGGTCCTGATTAATATATGTTACAGCTCTAATTATTTGTTTGTCGGCTGTTAACATTTTGTATTTAATTATTTATTGCAATTTTTAAAATAGGTTTGTTTTGATGGTCCTGTATTTGTTTTTTTTTTAATTGTTCACTATACGCTTTCATAATCGCTTGCTGCATCATCTTACGATCGTTTGTTTGCACGTCTGGGCCTCTTGCTGCACTTCTACTTTCCCCGCACTTAATACAGTATTTTGTAAGTTTTGTATATAGTTTAAAGCACCTTATATCTCCTGATACAAGTCATTTCATATAATCTGCTATGCTTACAGGAGCTTTCTTGATCCCGTATGTGCTAATGTTGGTCTTGGGTGGGATCCCGCTGTTCTACATGGAGCTCGCGCTAGGACAGTTCCACCGGAAGGGCGCCATAACCTGCTGGGGCAGGATCTGTCCACTCTTCAAAGGTCTGCTCTCATTGTCAAAGATATGGTCAATATTGTATGGTTATCCTATGTGTAAAGGCATAGGTATAAACGAACATTTTCTTCTATCATCGTAATTGTATTCATATTTTGACCAAGCGATGCTTAATACTACTATAATTCTAGCATTTTTGGTCAGTATTAGTTGTAGTTAAAAATTGAAAAAAAATAATTGTTATATTCGTTTGTGTATTCTTCAGACTAATATTAGCTTTGGCTATTTTTTTTTTTTACATATATACACATCCAGATTCGATTTATTTTAATCTAAAATATGCATTTTCTCTAGGTATTGGATACGCGGTGGTCCTTATTGCTTTCTTCACGGACTTCTTCTATAACATCATCATAGCCTGGGCCCTCTACTACTTCTTTTCTTCGTTCACGAGTGACCTCCCGTGGACAAGTTGCAATAACACGTGGAACACACCTGATTGTTATGCGGGGCTGTTCCGCAGTACCCCACCTCCGTCCCTAAGCAACGTCAGCAACGTTAGCAACCACGTGATCAAAATTGCGGGTACAGTATCAAGTCTCGTGGAAAACGTGACATCAAACCTGACGGTGGAAGACAACCGGAAGCCACCGGCCCAGGAATACTTTGAGTAAGTACACTCACGTGACACATTACTGTAAATATAAATATATATATATATATATATATATATATATATATATATATATATAGCAAGCTAAACCATCATATATGTTTTCAATTAAACAAAAACGTGTTTTCGGTTAAATCAATACGTATTTTCAATTAAATAAAAACACACAAAAAAATGATATGATATATATATTGCCTTGGCAGGGGCGTCAGAGACACAACTGAATTTCACAAATTAATGTAAAACAAATTCCTTTTCTGACCTTATCAAATACAAACAGGGTTTTGTTGAAATATCCGCTATTTCGTCATGTGACTGAATACAACTAAAATAAAATTTTAGAACTTCATTAACTTATTTTAAACATCTGAATCAAAGCAGTAGAACCATGTTTAAAAATGCTTATTTCCATTTAAATGCATTGAGATTCATTTGAACCAAATCCTGATTGTAATATTAAAAGCATTACGTGGAAAGATTCTCTTGAACATTTTCACTGATAAAAGAGTACAAACATTTTTTCACGATTACTCCGGAATTTGACGAAATCAAAGATCTCTATGTCTCGCTTGCAGTAAATATGTTGGTGGTCTGTTTCTCATCTCTATTTTTGTTTGACCAAGTAAGTTGACTGTGCATAGGAGCTGTTTACTGTATACATGAAACATCAATTTTATTTTGTGACGACAGATTTAACAGGATACATTTTTTTAAGGCGGGCCATGTTGGAGCTACACGAGGCTGACGGCATTACAGACATCGGTAAGATAAAGTGGGAGCTAGCCCTGTGTCTCCTGGCCGTCTATCTCATCTGCTACTTCTCCTTGTGGAAAGGTATCTCCACATCCGGAAAGGTGAGTTTAACATCACACACATGTAGGGCTTTTGGATTTGAAACTTATTTAAAGTGCCATCAACAAGATTTCTTAGGAAGAAACAACAGCTATATGTTCCTTCAGTTTAATGTTTCATTGACATTTTAATGTTGTTGGTTTTTTTCTACAGTAACGTCTCGTCTTTGCAAACTTGCGCAAACGCACACACACAAATGCTCCCATACATTCATGAACTATTTACTGATATATAAAAACGCTGACCTAAGGACAAAAAAATTATACATCTTAACTGAAATTTTCGGTTGACCTGAATATTATTATAATCTGTATGGAAGGTCATACATTCCAATCCCCGATATTGCCGTCAACGTTTTCGTCTTTGCACTATTGACATTTTTTGTGCATTTGCTGTGTTTTTATGTACTTTGATAAAAAAAAACTTAAGACTGGGCCTGAAAAAAGGTTTCTGAAAGCTCGAAACTACATCATTAATGCTTTTACAAGGGGACAGGAGAGGATCAAATACAAATGCCTTGGAAAAAACCATTTATCTCAAGTCGAATGATACAGTTATGTACTTGTAATTTTAAATTAACTGAAATAGAAATGTTGGCTGTGTTTTGAGCTTGGTGGAGAAAAAGCGAATCTTTCAACCAAATACCCAATTCTCCGGCCCCATGTAAGCATCTTTTAAAATGTTTAACTGTCGATAAAGCGCTGGAATAAAAATAAAGTTAAATTAATTAGTTTTTAATTTAAAAATTATATTCACTTTTACTAAATAAGCAATGTTCCAAAACGAGTATATGTTTCCTGAATTTTTAACGTGGCTATTGGTGCATCTAAGTATTTCTTAATCAATAATATGGCGTCTGTGGACTGTATATGCTGATCAGTTGGAACCATCACGAACTGTGCATTAGCAGCATCCTTAATGTATCGGAACATACTTCAGTCGCTTATATGTCTAATGCTCATTATATATGAAGCAAGAGTCCATGATGGGAGTTCAAGGCCTTTTCTAAAGCCACTCGCACTCCGAGTCCTTCCCGCGCTTTTCAGCAGACGAGCCCGGGACTACAAATATTTGACTTCCGCTGGCTTTATGGCAGCACATTTGAAGGACAGCCGTAGGGACGGTTCCGTACTCTGTGAATTGATCTTGGTTGTGTCGCTTCCACTACATCAAACATGGTCAAACATTTCTGGCCTTAAGTTCTCTCTTGTTAACAGCAGTATAGCTCAGTCATTGATTAAGTGGCTAAATAAGTATTTCTCCATGTGGACAATGTTTACATAACGAAATGGTTACTTTATTCAGTTATGCCCACCAGTGTCAAGATTACCTGTCACCTTAACATGCTCATTTGGGAATCTGATCTGTTGCGTCTTATGTTATAGTCTTACGCCCGTTAAATACTAAATACTTTAGGTGATCACATAATGGTATGACCAAAACCATACTTTTTGTAAATGAAATATTCCAACCTAAAGATACATACATAACAGGATAAAATGTTATATGATAATGCTATCTTTCTCTAATTCCATGGGATATTGTCTAACCTTTTCCTTTATTCTAAACACTGTTTACACTTTCACAGTGCAAATCAAAAATACGATCTGTTTGATTTTATAAACATATATTTGATAAATTTCGCCAAACGGCGTATATATACTTGTACTTAGCACATCTGTGAGCTGTCCTCAGATAAGGTGCCTTCCGGAACAAAAGCTAGGCAGATCCTCACAAAAAGCTTGTATATATATATATATATATATATATATATATATATATATATATATATATATATATATATATATATTCTTGTTGAATGAACCTTGTCTGGTTGTGAAGTTCTTTCAGATTAATTAGTCCTCCTAATGTTGCTGAATTACCTTATGAGGATAATATCTATTTTTCCAAAAATTTCGCTCGCGTGCATACTTTTCTCTGTAAAATTTATTTGCTGGGCCATTTCTTTAACCTACACTTTTAAAAGTTTATGAGTTTCTATCCATTTTCTGCACTTTAGAAATAGTAGTCGTGAACGTGTTTTTAAACGTGAAGTAGAACCAGTTTTCACACTTCAAAAGTATAAAATATTGCTTTGCAGGTCTTGATATTTCATTGACACATTTGAAAAAAATCACAATAACAGTCTTGGCCAATAGCAAACATTTAAAAAATACTGAGAGATTTATTACTTAAGCCCTAACATCATATAGGAATTCATCATAGGTATAGCAGGTAAAACAAATAATTTAAGTCCATGCACTACATGTGGTTTACTGTTATGGAATAATTTCCGAATTTAACTGTATGGTCACATGTAAAATGACAGCCGAATGATTGGCCGAAATCGTATCTCGTGTACAATCACAAAACGACCTTGAGAATACATATCTAGCAGACAATTTCAAATTTTATTTCACGTACGTTCACATGACCTTGTTTTACTCACGTGACAGGTAGTGTGGTTCACGGCGTTGTTTCCGTACGTTGTGCTGGTTGTACTGATGGTGCGGGGAGCCACGCTGCCGGGCGCCGGGGATGGCATCAAGTACTACCTCACCCCGAACTTCACACGGCTCGCCGACTCTCAGGTATGTATTCGTAATTGTTAAAGCCTAACATCGTAGGACGGGGGGAGAGGGGCTCGTATTGGTTGATGAGTTTATTTCTGTACTACATTTAGGTCAAACATTTTTTGCGGGTCCCCCCCCCCCCCCGAGTACAAAAACAATCCATTTCATTTTTTTTTTTTTTTTTTACATTTTGTAATTTTCTGTTTGCGGAAGGTCTATATCATGCTAAATACTGGTGTATATTTATTAAACTATTTAATATATGGACTCTATAAGAGCTGTATGTAGATATTTTCTCAGGTGTATTATTATAGAGTTTAGTTTATTCCATTTGAACATAGTAGGGACGTATCCTTTTTAGGGGTATGCACGTATTTGTAAAACGCGAATGTACTATGCGTGTTTTCTTTGTTAAAGTTTTGCATTTGCATCACTTATTGTTATGAGGGTCAGTCAGTTTGATCAAACATTGAATATCTTTATTAATTCCCTGTGATGGGACTGGTTCCTTGGATGTTTAATGCCTCTACACAACTGTGTTGATTTAACTGTACGTAAACTTTTACATTTATTAATGTGTAGATTGTTGAACCTGTCCGTTTGATAAAAATAGACATTAATTAAATTGTTCGTTGATTAACCTGTGCGTTAATTAACCGGTGGATTGACTAACCTGTACGAATGATGACCTGTGCGTTAATTTCCTGTACGTTCTTCAGGTTTGGGTGGACGCCGCTACTCAAGTCTTCTTCTCGTTGGGACCAGGGTTTGGTGTTTTATTAGCGTTCGCCAGCTACAACAGGTTCCACAACAATGTCTACAAGTAAGCGTTTTTTAATTTCTCGTAGAAATGAGTCCGAGAGGATGAAATATAATTTTTTCTTGTTGAAAAATAAAAACATGATTCATTTATGTTGAACAAATTACATTAAACTGAGGTCCACATCTTGTGCTTTGCACATTTTAAAATTAGAAATTAAAATTGATCCATTAGCTCGTATATATTCAGACTGATATATTTTCCTCCTTTCCTGGTCTTACTCAGATTTAAAGCTTTAAAGGAAATTGTTTTGCTTCGCTTCAATTTTGATCATCATACACCTATCATTTTCAGTCTTACTGTTTATTGATGCATGGTTGCAATTCATTCTTAACGCAGGTATATGTTATCTTCTAGCAGAGTTTAACTGAGTAACAAAATTGATTTAGAGGAGGAAAAAGCAATTCTGAGACCACACAAACAATTTTGGAAAAATACTACTGCTTTTCACAAGTAAATTCAATCTATTAGTTTCTCGGTCAGCCAACAGGAGGCAATACTGGTCATAACACATTGGAGGCTTTACCAGAACCGCAGACATTTTATAGGGTTAAGCCAGTGATGTTTTTCTCATAAAGTTGTGTGATTGTCTGTTACTTTTTCTGTTACATATGGAAAGTATAAGAATTAGCATATTACTTGACGGAAAACATATGCGCAGGCGCAATCGATTGAGCCCTACACGGCTTCAATATTATTTTCATGCGTGTCAGCGGAATTAAATGACGTCAACAAAATTATTTATCGTGGCCTAACGTTAAAAAAGAATCGATATCGCATAGCATTTGACACTAATTGAGTATATTCTTGGTCTTTTGCAAGGATTTCATGTCATAACGAATTTGAACACCTAAGTTTGATAACCTGTTGCTTACACCGATCCTAATGTATCCTTTCCGCGGGCCGTAAATGTGAGAGAGAAAATGTTTCATTATAACTAAAACACTGCTAACATGATAAACACTTAAGCATATATACGGCATCAGAATGGGGAAGGAAAGTTGATATTCAATAGAAGCTGAAAAGGCCCTCGATAAAAATTATGTACCGACATCGGGAAATAAATTAAGCTTTTGCACTATATGATTATAGAAAAATCTTACACCGTCATGTATATAAAAAAAACTTGATATACGCATAAGATTTCCTTATTTAAGACATAAGGGGGATTAAAAGGCAGTACCCATGAAGCAGTATTCGTTGAATGAAGATTGTTAATCAGTCTATAAACCCTGATGGCAGTATTTTGGTCCTTTTGGATTTGTTTCATGTCAAACATGGTGAGGTCCACAGCGGCAGGTTTCAGGAACTGGTTCTTTGGGAAACCTCGCCAAGTCACGCGAGATTATCGACTCGAAATCCAACCCCGCACCCCGGTTTCGGGAAAAACTGAGCATTTCTGCAGTGATGAATCACTTCAAGTTAATTGATTCATTCAGCGAGAAAGAACTTACAAAAACGTCCTCCCCGCACGCGATATGTTACGGGCCAAACTTTTTATATTTTCCTGTAGCACCTTATATGCAGAGATTATGACTGGTGGAGCAATACCTCACGTGTTTTAGTTATTGTTCTGTATCACACCATAGCCGTGTTAACACAATGCAATTGGTGTACATAAAAAAACAACTTCTTGTTCTGAATATTTCTAACATTTTATATATTTCTTTCATTCTTTGTTAAATCTTAAATCCACTGATTTAAACTAGAGCGCATTTCAAAATAAAATCAATAATTTATAGTCTTAAATCGTTTTATTATTTCGGAGATTTTTTATTTAATTTTTCTAATGCAATGTTTCTTTATTAATAAAAAAGAACACAGCGTCATCAAAACGAACGAATTTTCTAGAAATGTCATAAATCCGACCAAATAATTAAATGTATTCTTATTACTTATTTCACCGCATAAACCGTTTATTCTAGCTGCAGTGGTTTATCATCCTTAATCGGGTTGAATGATATCTAATAATTTAGCAGACAGAACTAGATGTACATGGGAAAGCGGTTGTTAAAACAATTCTAATATTAGTATATCCTTTGTCTTTAAAGCTCATTTGAATATATTTATTTAAATTTAAATATATAAGTTATATATGGTATTTGCGATTAAGTATTTCTACACTATGGGGGGGGGGGGGGGGCCCTTCCTGTCACCCTATCCCCGGGGCATCCTGTCTCCGTTTCTGTTATGAAATTATTTTAAAAAGTTCAATTTTATTTTCCAATGCGGACACTAAACATTTTTGAGAAATAATTCGAAATAAATATAAAACACTGTACATGTTTAAAGTATAGGGTAAGACAAATGTTACTTTCTCCTGTGAGTTGTTAGGTAATGGTGATTTTTTTGCACTGCACTGCACTACCAAGTTAACTGGATTATATTTACTGAATTTTAATCTTTGTGTTTTGGTAAATCGTTTTATTCTTCGACATACTTATTATTCATTCATTCATTAGTTTACAGATAACTAATCACGTCCGTTTAAATGCATTACATTCCACCCCACCTGGTTCACTATAGCGACACGCGAGTGAGACTACGGAAGCCTCTGCGATTTAAAATAGTGTCTGGATCGGTATCAAGCTGAAATCCTTTTTCTTACAAAGAATGAGACGTGCTTCTTCTACACTTGGGTGCTCTTAACAAATAGAAAAAAATGAATGCAAAATCCGGGCACAAAGAACAACGGATGTGCTTCACTATATCTTCTTCACTCCCGGAACACCACTTTCTTAAAGGTCGGACAAGTTGTGACATGGATGAGAATATGTTTCAAAGTCATGCCAGTGCAACGGAAATTATTGCCCACTTTTTCTCGGGGAAAAACTTTGCAATCATTTTATTTCGAACTGTAGGTCTTCCGTTAAACTTCTAAAAGCTTCCGGCTACAACTGCCTTATCACAAAAAAAAACTTTCATTCATCAATTTTCCAATTATATTTTAAATAGATATAAGACTATGAGGGTAGATTTACACGCATTTGTTGATAGCAAAAGTATCCAACACATTCAAAGAATATTAACAATATTTTCTATCAAATGAAGGATGCAATCGGTGGAGACCTTGTACTGTTAATTATTTTTACTTTTTAATGTATGTTAACCTTCTAAATTTAGTCAAATTAACATATTTGGTATACAGGAAGCTTTTATGTTTATTTATATATAATATAAAATAATACAATGTGTTGACAAATAACATGGGCATAATTTTATATAGGTCTCCGTATGTGTAATCCGTGTTCGTTTTCCTTCAAAGTACATTAATTTTATTTTCTGTGAGTCATTCTGTCTATCAATAATTTTACTTGTTATAATTTAGCAAGACAACTAGGGTAAATAAATGAGAACCCTTCCGTTGTACGATATAAAAAGAAAACTGTTCAAAACAATAATAGGTGTTTAATTTTCGTTAATAAGGTGTTAATTTATTAAATGAAATTTCACCAATTTAAAGTAAAACATGTTTACGCCCGACTTTGGAAATCCCGTGCTGAAATCTGATATTGAGACAAATTGATATTGCGAAAAAAATCCTGCCGGTGCAAATACAGACTACGCATACGCACTATGCATACAGATGAGTGGAAACAACCAATAAAATCACGAGAAAAACATTTTCTGCATTAAGAGTCTGCATAAGGAATACGTACATATGAAAAACCACCTTTTTGCTGACCGATCGGCCAAAAATCTCGTCCCTTATAATTTATATTCATTAACAAATAAATGATTTGTTATTAGTTTTACGATAAAAAATACGTGTTTTGGGCCAAACCCTTTTCTGACGTCATTGGATACCTTGGCTGTGCAATCGACCCGTCTAAGCGTTGACAAATCATAACCCAAAATAGATGCTGAACAAGCGCAGCATCAGTTACCAGGTGCCCTCCAATGCATCATTACATAAGGTGACGTTATTCCGACAGGAGTCTATATAAACTTTAATATAGAACCATAGACCTCCGTACAGCATACCCCATAAAACCTACCTCGCAGTGTATTTTTGTCATCAGACTCTGTATTATAGTGGGTGGCTGAGTAAAGCCAGGCAAAGCTACGCTTCATTAAGCAGTCAGTTTCGAAATTGTCAAAAGTGGGGTTTGACGTCTATTACCTCTTTTTGGCTTACAGAGAAGGTTATACAAATTCCGGCCGCGCAGTGTTATCAAAACTTTGTTGTCACGCTCACCTGCTATTAAATAGTATTTTGTACCGTCTGTAGGCCAATAAATGTCCTAAATTTGTTTCATTTTTTTTTTTTCATTTTTTTTAAAATTCTTATAAACGTTTATGGTAGAGCTGCACGTGAGTAGGTGGCGCTTTCCACAGTAAATAATTATCAACTGTTTTGTAAGCCGTCTATGTACATGTACGTATTTACTGGAAACTGACACCATCATTCTCAAACTATAAATATTCACTCTTCCAAATAGATCAAATAGATGGACCAAAATAGTTGTGGACAACATGACAGGAATAAACCTCATATTAGGTCAATATCGCACAGAATATCTCACGAAATGATGCATTGATTCAAAACGAAGATGCTTTTTTTCTGTATGCGAGATTTTAATGGCTTTTTTTTCAAATGGCCTCGTGTATTTATTTTAAACTGATAGGTCACTATTGATCAAAATATATATTTTTTCATTAACATTTATACAATTTGAAAATATCAGATGTGTCTGTTCTTCCATGAAGCATGCGCAAAATTTCGTTTTTCAGAAAATCCCAAAATTCGTAACTTTTTTAGATAAAATATCAGAATTACTCACTCACTACGTTTTCTAGTCAGTTTTTATCTAAAGATTGTTGTGATTGAATTGTGTTACATCAACGGAATAGGAGAGAATCGCTATTCAGTCCGCTCTTTTTCCTGTTTCAGAGATGCAATAGCAACCAGCCTGATTAACTGCATGACGTCATTTCTGTCGGGCTTCGTCATATTTTCAGTGCTGGGCTATATGTCCATGAAATCTGGTAAACCAATCGACAAGGTGGCCACGGAGGGTAAGCTCACACACATTACTTTTTATTGCCATGGTTAATATGGCTTCTGTTTCATATCGTGCCCCTTATAATAAAAGAAAAAAACAAGCCATTCATAATAAATTTATTTCACTTACGAAAAAATAAAATAACATGTATTTTAATATTATACGATTAATCTTAAAACAAACAAAAATTAAGATATAATCATATTCAAATAAATGTTCAATAGTTGATATAATTTTTTTTCTATTCTGCAAATTTGGATTTCGGTGAATTGAATGAATTCGGATAACCGGTGTTCGAATAATTGGTATTTACGGTAAATGGTCCATCCTGATTTTCTCTCTGCAGGTCCTGGGTTAGTTTTCGTGGTCTACCCTGAAGCCATCGCCACGCTGCCCGCCTCCACGTTCTGGGCGTTAATCTTCTTTATGATGTTACTGACCCTTGGCCTAGACAGCTCGGTACGATCACTTAAATACTCACCTAACACTGAAATCATACAACGAGAGATATGTACATTAACCCCGATATTGTCGTCATTTATATATAGTCAAGACACGTAAAACAGTTTATGCCTGTCACATTTTACTTTTGATATATATGCGGGATATGAGATATATTTTCGTGGAGCAGAAACACTAGTAGAATATTGCAGAGGAAATAAATTTTGACTAGAATCTACATTTAAAACTTCTTTAAATTATATTTGTTGCACCATACAGAATAAAAGTATAAACATATATATTTGCAGTACATATATCACCCGAAGTAAGCTATCGTATACTAAATATTCACGACACGCCATTATAATAAAATGTCTTGATTCTCTACGACTATGGCCACGCATAGTCATCTATGAAACTATTAAATCAGAATTTATAAATATTTTAACTGTGTGATGTGCATATATGAAGCCTATGACTATTTATTACAGCATATACAATTTCCATATTTCATATTAGTAGGGAGGGTTCGGAATCCAAAATATATTTTAAGAAATTATGTGCTTAATAGTTTGGAATGTTAGCTGCCTATTTTATTCCTTCTTACTTCTTGGTGCAAATTGTGTAAGGCAATTATTTATTGACTATAAATTATATCATATATATAAGAATATATTGTTTTCTATATGGTTCCGCAGTTCGGTGGGTCTGAGGCCATTATTACAGCTCTCGGAGACGAGTTTCCGATCATTAAGAGAAAACGGGAGTGGTTCGTCGGGATCCTCTTCGCCTTCTACTATGTAATAGGACTCGCAAGCTGTACTCAGGTACGATAACGTCATCACATTCTCCATTCATCACTCAGTATTTTCAACAGAATGTTTATGGTATTGATACATTTTGTTATTGCATATTAGTGGAATATCTGAATTAACATAATATCTTAATAAATAAAGTCTAAAAAGTAAAAAACCTGTTAACCTCACGTGTTTCAAAGAGAACTGAATTTTTCCATCATTATAAAAAACAAGTGACCCATGGGTCATGACGCTCAGCTGACTGGGAAGAGATTTGCAAAAGGAAATTTTATCATCTGAATGGTAGTATATAACCATTCAACTGAAGCATCAAACAGATTACCCAACAGGCTGAGATTGTGTCTGTATTAATATATCTCAAAAATAGAGAAAAAATGCGTAAACTTTAAACAAAAATACAGGTGGCTCCACCAGTCTGCAGAAACTAATAAAAACACTTAATGGTCAATATCCATGCAAAGAAGCATGGTGGTCTCTGGATTAGTTATTCAGATACTTCAGCCTTTGTATCGAATTTTCCATTATTCTGAGGGATACTTTGGAGTCCTTAAGCTTGAAGGATATGGGTAACAGAGACCTAATTTCAGGTTTCCTCAGACACTTTTCATGGGCCTCGTTGCATGACAAGAATGAAGATTCTAGGTCCAGTTGTTACAATTTGTACCCTGTTGACAGATAGCCACATCTCTAAAGGTCTCAAAAATAGTGAAAATAATTTCTAAAAATTTGAAAAAAAATATAGGTGGCGCACCCGGTCTGCTGAAACTGATGGAACATGTCATGATCAATATGTATGCCAAAAATCATGAGCATCAGTGTTGAAGTTATTGAGAAACTGGAGTTTTTGTATCAAATTTTTCATTATTCTTGGGGGTATTTTGGAGTCATACAGCTTAATGGATATGGGTAACAGAGACTTAATTTCAGGTTTACATGGAGATTTTTCATGGGTCTCCCTGTGTGTGTAAAGAATGAAGATTGTAGGTCCAGTTGTTATGATTTGTGCCCTGTTAACAGATGTTCATGCCTTTAAAGGTCTCAAAAATAGAGAAAAAATTCGAAAAAGCCTGAACAAATACATGTGGTGCCACCAGGCTGCAGAAACTGATGAAACACTCCATGATCAATATCCATACAAACAATTATGGTGATCTCTGCATTAGTTGTTCAGATACTTCAGCTTTTTTATAAAATTTTCCATTATTCTGAGCTTTACTTTGGAGTGCCACAGCTCAAAGGATATGGGTAACACAGACATAATTTCAGGTTCCCATGCAGACTTTTCATGGGTCTCCCTGTGTGTCAAGAATGAAGATTCTAGCTCCAGTCGCTACAATTAGAACCCTGTTGACAGATAACTACATCCTTTAAGGTCTCAAAAATAGAGAAAAAAATTGTAAAAATTTGAAAAATACAGATGGCGCCACCAGTGTACAGAAACTAATGAAACATCTCATGATCAATATGTATGCCAAAAAATCATGACCATCAGTGATGTAGTCAATCAGATATTGAAGTTTTTTTATGAAATTTTTTACTATTCTGGGGGGAATTTTGGGGCCCCATAGCTCGAAGGATATGAGTAACAGAGACCTAATTTCTGGTTTCCCTGGAGACTTTTCATAGGTCTCTCAGAATGTCAAGAATGAAGATTCTAGATCCAGTCTTTACGATTTGTGTCCTGTTAACAGTTTTCAACATTTTTAAAGGTCTCAAAAATAGAGAAAAAAATTCGTAAAAAATCGAAAAATACAGATGGCGCCACCAGTCTGCAGGAACTCATGAAACATCTCATGATTAATATGTGTGCCAAAAATCATGACCATCAGTGATGTAGTTAATGAGATATTGAAGTTTTTGTATGAAATTTTTCACAGCTCGAAGGATATGGGTAACAGAGACCTAATTCCAGGTTTCCTATGAGATTTTTCATGGACCACTTTGGATGTAAAGTAAGAAGATTCCAGGTCCAGCGGTTACGATTTGTGCCCTGTTAACGGACAGACGCCCGGACGGACGGACGACGGACAAAAGGTGGTCCCTATAGCTCAGATGACTTACAGTCAGCTGAACTAAAAAATTGCTCTCTTTGGAAACCAATCCTTGACAGATACTCAGCCCGTCTCCAAATGGTGTCAGCCAAGAAGCATATTGTTCCCCCCGGCTTAAAACATTGTAAATAAATCCTTGTAGGAGACCTTAGAATTCCAAGTCACACATAATAATCATCTGAATTACTTTAAACAAAACATTTGTTTGATTTGAATACGATACATTCTATCGATGTAATTTCAAGTATATAGAAAACATTTAGCCTTATTAAGTATATTCATTTAATGTCATAAAATGACCATATTATCATATTGTACGTCATTGACATTGCGTGACGTCATTGACAGGGCGGGGCCTACGTGGTGACGTTGATGGAGAGGTATGCCGCCGGGTGCTCCATCCTGTTCGCCGTCTTCTTTGAGTCAATAGCAGTGTCTTGGCTTTATGGTAAGAAGTTGAAGTAATATTTCTTCACGTAACCTCCATTAATAAATAATGTAAACAGGTGCCTGGAAATGGGCAAAAGCCTGTCACACGGGTCAGACATGAATTAATGTATTATCAAAATATCCTTGATGGTGCAACACATAAATTTGGACTTAATATAACGAGTTATGTACTAATATATGCACCACTGCATTGTACCTTTGTATTCAGCCAGATTACTGTGATTCTGCGTAAGGAGAGTTTAAAGGTTACCATTCACCTACATTTTGAAACAGAATATATGTGATTCCTGGCTTCCTCTGTGTATATATTAATGATCTAAGGTTAATTTTGGTTGTGCAAGGTTCTTATAATGCCTTCGTGCAGGATCAATGAATTTGTTTATCAACAACATGGTTGTAAACACAATAATTTTGAAAAACGGGAAAAACATGTTACCTAAGATGATAGGGGGCATAAATGCGGAGGTAGAAAGATCACTTGTATCAAAACGCCACTTCCAAAGGTCATGCTAATCCGACCTGCTGTCAGATGCCCTTGTTGATTTTGTTTGATTATTTTAGCGGGCTCCTACATTTTATAAACATGTTGCTATAAACAAAACAAGCAGCGATATGAATGTTTTATGGCCTATTTTTTTAAAGCTCCTAGGGATTAGTTTATAATGGTCAGATAGGTAATTGTACCCCTTTAACGACATTCTCCATTTAATTTTTATTATACCCCGTAAATCCCAATCTCTAGTAGTAGGGTTTAAGATTGTTCCAGTTGTTATGAGAAGTACAGCTGATATCTAACGGCAGATATGAAAATCAAAGGAAATCTCCCACATATTCAGACCTACGCTTCCACTTAGCAGTTATACACTGCAGTCGTCCCAAAGTCGTGACTGGCAAAAGTCCCTTTAACTGGTTCATTAAACGGAATTGGCAAATTTCAATGGTAAAATATATTTTGTGTTTATCACGTGACAGTTTCAAGGAAGTATTTGAAATAAAATTCTGATCTAAGATGAGGAAATCTACAGAATATCCACAGTCTGAAAATTGGTATTATTTGCAATTCTACTGGGAGATTTTTTTTTTTTTTTTGCGAACTACAAAATATTTCAATAGGTAACAACAACAAAAATTTTATCCTTGGAAGTGAAAATTTAATATTTTCCTCAGATTTTTTCATTACATATTTTTAACACAGTTTCTTATTCATTCTTTATTACAGGGGCCGACCGGTTCTCTGACGATATCAAACAAATGCTCGGTTTCCGTCCAGGGATTTACTGGAGGGTGTGCTGGAAGTTCATTGCGCCGGTGTTTATCCTGGTACGTTGTACTTCTCTATAGACAAGCCATTTTACAAACAGCCTCGGTCTAAAAAGACTACGTATACCCGTGACCACTCTCACGCGAAATAATCCTACAGTGTATTTGTATTTCAAATATTTCAATGATTCAGTATGAGAAATACCCGAAACGTTACAAATATAATCATATATTAACCGTATCTCAGTTACTAAGTCACGTTAAGGGCAGTTCACATGCGCTTGCATCGAGCACTTTTTAATTGTACATAGAAGGGTAACATGCAACAGTGCTGTGTAACACGGTGTGTCTTGGTGTTCAACATGTTAATGTGGGAGTCCCTTGATTATATTGGCTAAATGAACTAATTACACTGCGGTGTACCTTTTACACCATTACATTATTACATCGGTGTTTCACAGTGTATCTTGGTGTTCCGTTTCGCGATGTGGAGCCGTTTGAGCCTATGGCTTCATGTACTGATAACAAAACAGTGTAACACTTACACTGCTACATCATTACATCTGTGTTTTACAGTGTATCTTGGTGTTCAGTTTCGTGATGTGAGAGCCGCTGGAGAATGACAACTACATGTACTGATTACACTGCAGTGTAATACACCGCTACATTATTACATCTTTGTTTTACAGTGTATCTTAGTGTTCAGTTTCGTGATGTGGGAGCCGCTGGAGAATGACAGCTACATGTACTGATTGCACTGCAGTGTGACACACCGCTACATTATTACATCTTTGTTTTACAGTATATCTTGGTTTTCTTTTTCGTGATGTGGGAGCCGCTGGAGAATGACAGCTACATGTACTGATTACACTGCAGTGTAACACACCGCTACATTATAACATCTTTGTTTTACAGTGTATCTTGGAGTTCAGTTTCGTGATGTGGGAGCCGCTGCAGTATGACGGCTACATGTACTGATTACACTGCAGTGTAATACACCGCTACATTATTACATCTTTGTTTTACAGTGTATCTTGGTGTTCAGTTTCGTGATGTGGGAGCCGCTGCAGTATGACGGCTACATGTACCCCTGGTGGGCCAACCTCCTGGGCTGGTGCATGGCCCTGTCCTCTATTCTTTGTATACCGGGTCTGGCAATAATCAAGATTATACAGACTAAAGGAACGCTATACGAGGTATGTACCATGAGACCCATTTACAGTAAAACCTCTGAATTACGGACACTGAGGTGACCGGACATTTTGCCTGCAATAGGGAGGTGCCCTTAGTATGGACCTTACAGGTTTCAGGACTTACTTTCGAGGGACTGTCTGTAAGTGGCCGTAAATAGGAGGTGCCCTTAATACAGAGATCCCGTAAGGAGAGGTTCCACTACATTCTTTAGTGCATGTTCCCTCTTTATATTTATTTTTCGCTACCCCCCCCCCAACAATTTCGACCGAAAAAACTATGGGAAATAAAAACATAAGCATTTAATACCGAAAACCAATCTAGGTTTGATGTCTGGACGCATTTTAAAGTGCTAAAGATTGTGCCATTTCAGCCGACATTTTCAAAAGATTTTCTACACTATATGAGGGGTATACCCCGTCCCTTATGCTCCCCTCCGAGTCCCTCCTATTCTCGAAACCTGGATTCTTCCCTGATTTGGGCATTTTATCACTTCATCCTTACACTGTTACACTGTTTCCATACAACTTACAATGAAATTATTTATATGTTTCAAAATTAATGCACTTCCGCGCGGAGCACAAGGGAAATTACGTATTTCGGATTAACATGCGTTTACATTCATAAATATTCAAATAATTTGTGCAAATTGTAGACAAAATTGTAACCTCTCTGGATAAGATAATAACATATAGTCACATTCTCAAATGTGTAAAATGTCATCTTTAAAGAACAAATTCGAAATGAGCTACTTTGAATCTTGACAGTCCCACGAGTTTTCTGTTCAGGGGCACCACTATAGATTTCAGACCGATAGGTAAAAAATGAGCGTCTGGGGTTGGTTTACATGTTTTAACTGAGAACAATGCAGTTTAATACAAGCAAACACGGCATGTAATGGTTAATCTGATGGTTAATCTTTGTAACCATCATGTAAACTGAATGACTTTCACGCGCGGTCGACTCCTCTTGTTTTCTTTGGGAGAGCTTAAATAGTGCCAGGGATTATAACAGGAACTCTGCCTTTTTGACATATAAACCTCCTTAGGGGAGGTTCCGCGGATTATAAAGGCGTCTTCGAGTACGTTTAATTGAGGTGATTTAGAACCTGCTGTTGCAGCTCCGCTGGGCTGTAAGATTCTTGCTGCCCTGGCTTGCTGAAGCATGCGTTCCCTGCAGAGTTGAATAAAGCCTCTGGTGCTCGTAAAAATGTCAACATTGACGTTGATTTTCAAAGGGACCTGTAGTCAAGGAATCGCTAGCTTTCTCTGCTTATTGATTTCGTGAGCTTTTGAGCCTTCCTTTTGCTCTAATAGACCAAAGGGCAACATCATGCGGACCTCATGCCTAGAGAACTAGCAATATAATGTTCCCCAAGTAGCGATCAATGGCACCTTATTTCCGTTTCTCCTGTAGCAACACTTAACTGCGCATTTGGTCTCTTTCAGCGGCTCCGGCTATTGATTACGCCATGGCGGGTAACACAGCGGGATAACATTATGCAAAACAGCCATGACCCCAACATGGCGATGAACGGAAACCAACCGGTGGACTCTGTGTAAAACAGGACGCCCGCTTATAATAAATCAGATCCCGACAGGAGGCTGAGATGAAGCCTATCAGTGGGCACCTTTAACATTGGCGGATATGGTGAATAAACAACCATAACCATGTTTGTGAGAACCGCGATGGATGGATGATAATTGTGAGACGTTACTACGAAGTCGGACTGATCGATGTTAAACTGCTAGCAAAATCATGAGAACTCACACTGTTTAATAAATCAGTAAGTTATGCTTTGTGGGCATCTGTGGCAAAATGTCCATGATAGAAAAAAGACCGTGAAATCAAGAAGAATCTAAAAGAATGTTAATGGAACATGAAACAAAATCATATATATATATATATATATATGTCTGCAGGACTATAACTAATGACCCATTTAACCTTGGGCGTTTGGTTTTATAGTGTACATATTAAATCTTATGTATACATGTATGATTTATAAGTTGATTTGTACATACGAGTTATTGTATATTATAATAATATATTTAGGATGAGTTCTGTACAATTTGCATAAATATGTTAATGAACATTTGTACCCATATATTGATGAATACCTTGCGGTTTTGGCAATGAGAGCCTCTCTGTTAAACTTGTTCTTTAATGAAAGCTTTAACGTGTAGAAGAACTTAATACAGTTCAGTTGCTGCATTAAGCTACTCATAAAATGGTGATAACTTTTATTGTTATATTGTTATGGTTTAAGGTTAATATAACATGTATATGCTGTTTGGGTTGTAAATATTCATTCCTATTTATATATTATGGGATTTTTGGCGGCAAAAATGAAATTTTGCAGTCGAATGGCTAAGTTCTGTCATACGACAGGTTATGTAAATATTATGGAAGTATGTTTTCATATACTACTCATTTCGAATGTACAATTTATAAAAATTCTTTTTTAAAGATCTCCACAGTAGAGAAGTCAAACTATATTTGGGTTTAAATAATAAAACACTTGGTATCAACGTCACAAGTTAAAATATTTTATGTTAACAACAAAAAAGACAGGTGTTCATATCACCTCCCCGGATTTTGAAAATTCCTTTGTCATATTTTTGATTTTAAAAATTATGTAATATAAATACTTTTCGTATAAAAACTCAATATATAACGGCCTAACTAAGAAGCAGCCAGTTTATTGAGAGTCACATTTCAATCGACCAGCAGTGGAAGCATGGAATGTTTGTTGAGCACTAAAACACGAGAATATTAATCTCCTAACTGGTCTTAAATTGTAAATTTGTAAAGCACTTAATACGTCCTTCTTTCTTTGATATGTGTTGTATCATATTTCATTGTGCATTGAATATTTCGTGAAGGTTTGTCCGGTGTATATTTGCCATAATAGGGATGTAACTAGGTGTATCACAAAGAAAATGTCACAAAAGGTTGTTTAGAATTATATACATTTTGTATATTTGTACATTTTGTATAATTTGTACGCAAATCAATATTGTACACTAACCTTGTACGTGTAAATGCACTCTGTCGGCAATAATCAATGTACATACAACATTATAGAGGGTATGAGCAGTTACCACAACTAGTCGTTGGTGTTGACTACATATACACATAGTATAACAAACAAGGAACTTCAGACCAACGTATAGTCTTTGACGACTTGATTTCCGCTGGCCCTGTAAATCTTAAAACTGGTTGAATTTAGAAACAACATGTTTACAGATATGTGTAACTTTTAGATGATCTTTAGGTAATGTTATAATATTAGTGCGTAATATTTCCAGCAGAAGCTGGCCACCTCGGAATAAAAGTCATTTTCAGATGGTCATCTGTACCATACCCATTCTTGCACGCCCAACTGTTTTAGAATCTATGGCTACGGTCAGCAGAGGTCAACTGTCTACAGTCATTTGGTTTGGTTCACGCTTTTTCACTCTCCTTACGCAGTGATTACACGTTACATTGGTTCTATTTCTAATTCCACTAAACCACTGCTCGCTCCATCAGGATTTACTGGTTTCAAGGTTTCCATAGGGGTAGAATACACAGTCCAATGGGAGCGAGTAGTCGCAATGTGTAAGCAACTTTGAACCAGCGCAGAACGCTTTCATTGGTCTGAACCTGGCACTGTGCTAACTGTCTGGCGGCGAATCCCAACAAATAGTACTATAGCAAGCAGTGGCAGTGGAAACAGGCCGAATATATTGTATACCCACTACATACGGAGTGTTTCACACATTCCCTGAACTGACTGATTCCTGATTGATTCAAGGTAGACTGCGTGGTGTTGTTTAGAGAAATGAATGGATACTTAGTGATGATATTAATGAAAACATTTAGGAAGAACACTGTTAATGTCGATTCTAGATCGTTACGTGCAATAAAAGATATTGTAAAAATATTATGATTTGTCGTAATGTATCATCCTGCAGAGAACGTCAAGATCCAACTTAGCAGATTTTTTCGTATGTCCATCTGTCATTTCTATTCTAAAAACTTTCACATTATATTATGTGGAGTAACTCAGTCTTATACTGCATCCGAATATATGAACATTTTGTCGGTGTGGTATTTACTAAAACAGAAAAAAAACTTTTAAATTTACTGTGATCATATATATACAAGAATGAAAAGAGGCAAAGTGTTTACACCATAAGCTGTTAATTGTAAGCCGTGATAATAGGATCAACATACATTTTCACTACGTTAACTACATCTGTTGCAGCGTTGCTAGGGTTCGGGTCCTTTCTCTCAATTATGATTGATCGTATTTGTTATCAATAAAATTATACAAGTACGAAATTTCCATTTAACGATACGCCTCGGTGTTGACCCAGTTGGTTCAAATACAAGCAGCAGACGACCGGAACACGCAGTGTGCATGCTTGTAAAAACATTATGATTGAACTAATACTCGTTTTAGTTTTAACGCCTTCGATTACATTAAACTGTTTATGTTAAGTTTATACATTAAAATGACAGGACGAAGTTAATTTAATATCTTCGACAAGTACAAGGCACCCCGACTTAGTTTTTTTTTTTTTATTTATTTTTGTTTCTGTTAAAACAAATAACAAACATGTCAGGAGGTTAAATTTTAAAAATCTATATAACAGCACTTGAAAACATCTAGTGCTAACAATGAAAAAAAAGTCTTGTCTCTTAACTTAACAAAGTTTGGAAAATCACCCGTCAGTGTCCCAACGGTGTTTCTACATTTAACTGGGAGAATGAAGCTGAAAAGGATTGCTGTACATGCAGATACTCAGAAACATGAATTTCTTTTGCCCTGTATCAAGGAAACAAATAGGTTACAGCAATTGGGCTTATGCTTTGACTGAGAAACGTGAAATTATAAATGTGTAGCCTAGTTACTCGGGCGGTTGCTATCGCACTGGGACAAGGCTCAACTGCCACCCGGGGATAGGGAAGGGGGGGGGGGGGGGTCGATGGGTCTTGGATGGGTTGGTTGTGGTAGAAATTCATCTTATCCTTTATAAATATTCGAAATGTACATCTCATGCTTTCACGTGTATATATGTATAGTGTTGCATATACATTTAGAACCAATTTCATCACATGTATTATACTCTGTTTGATATTACATCAGGGCCTGGTGGAAGATCAGGCACAGTCTGAACTAGTCACCCTGAATAAAGCTTTCTTGTTAATAATAATAATAATAATAATAATAATAATAATAATTATGATGGTGGTGGTGGTCAGCGAAACTGAGCAGAACAATATGTATTATATGTCACATATCTGAATCAATGACCCCAGCTGAAAACAGACATGCTGGTTTCTGAAATTGATTCATGACATGTAGTTATTTGCGCAGGAATGGACCGTGGACATTTCTAATATTTACCTAAACCATTGGCTTAACCTGTTTGTGTACCCTTCAATCGTTACATGTTGTTGTTGTTGTTAGCCTTTACTTCCTCCGTCAAGCGAAGATGTACAACAATTATTATATGAACAGCAAATCTGAATAACAAATGGGTATACATTTGAAAAGAAAAAAAGAGAAAATGAAATACAATTTGTCAATGAAGTAACATCAAACATTTACATTAAGGCATATGTCCCTTGTGGCAATAAAGCTGTAAGGATAGGTTTAATATCATTCAAAAGTAGCGCCACTGAGTGTAAGAAATGAAAACGACTTTCGTCAGACCACTCTACATCAAGCTGCATAACGCCACCTAGTAATGCAAGTACAAGCTCCTTATCGGTTAATGAAACCAAGTGAGCTTCAATTTGAACAGGCGAATTGTCACAAATATAATTCCATGTTTTCCTTCTGGAAATACCCGTAGCCACACGCGATTCCAGTAAATGCACAACAGCATTGAAATAAAAATCTCCACAATAGTGACACAGTAGTTTTTCAGAAGACTTAATATTATTGAAATTGATGAGTGTATTAGCCATATATCTAAACGCTGGTAAAGACCCGGGGATTGTTGCAGCTGCAGTCCAGAGTGACGATGGAATAAACCGTTCACCATGAACTGCATAGAAGTCACTTAGACTGATATCATCACGACATCTGACCTCAGCTGCTACGTTTTCATGACGGACTATTTCATCCACAACATACTGTCTCCATAGTAATTTGCTTGTAAATACGGACTCATTCAAAAAATGCATTACATACTCTAGTAAGTTAAATTTGCTCAGAATACGCACGATATCTGATATAAACCCTGATTTCACATTAGTATGTTGAAGGAAATAATACATTAATCTGTATACTATAAGTTTTTTGCACGAATTTGAACCATCCAGACGTAATAAATTGCCCAAGAAAAAGAAGCTTTGCTTTGTCAATAAATGACTCCAAGCCAGGCATACCAACCATTGCGAGAGCCATATCTGTTCGGACTCTCGGACCAAAACCAATAAATCTGCGCGATTCAAGTTGCTCCAAAGTTCACAACCGAATAGTGCACCTGGAACAACAACTTGTTTATAAAGTACCATACTGGTATTTGGATTTAAACCCTCGTGGTCTAACACCTGAGCCGGCTAGAGAGAGAAACGAACATTTTCCTCGCCTACAAGCCCTCGTTGCGGCATCCGTACATATCAGACCCGCCTGTAACGACACGCCTAAATGAATATGGTTTCTATCCTGTTTGATGGTTTCTATCCCCAAATACCAGTTTCTCTGAGTGCATAAACGTTGAAAGGCTACCTTTGATTCTCCAAAAACTATCACCACGGACTTTTTAGGGTTAAACAGAGAGCGCCACTTACAGCTGTAATCGTAACAAACATTTATCATTTCTTGCAACCCAGCTGGAGTTAAGGATAGAAGGGCTACATCATCGGCTTGTTCTGGTGATCCCAAATACACATCTCCTAACTTTACACCGGACCCTTGTTTTCGCAACTCTACCAACAAATCGTTTATGTATATAAGAAACAACCATGGAGAAAGTACACCGCCTTGGCGCACGGACTTTTTGATATTAAACCATCTGCTAAAACAACCATCGACCATCTCGGAGCTAGTCATACCTCTGTAAGAGGATCTAATAACTCTCCAAAACTTCCCTTTAACACCCAGTCTAGCAATTTTGTATAAAAGGCCCTCATGCCATCCGGTGTCGAAAGCCTTTTGACTGTCGAGGCAACATAAATATACTTTCGACCGTTTTAACGTGCAATGCGAAACAACTTCTTAATCACAAAGGACGCATGAAGGGAGCTCATTTGTTTTTGATACGCAAATTGCAAGTTATCCGGAAATTCCAGCTGAGCTAACCTAAAAAATTTAATTAATCTATTTAGAATGAGTTTCTCGAAAACCTTACAAATGACAGGTAATAATGTAATTCCCCTGTACATGTCAGGGCTAGTAGCACTCGAATTGCCCTTAGGGATGGTAACGATAAGCCCTCTCTTTAAGCTGATAGGTATTTCCTCACTTTCCAAAATCAAATTAAATAGGTGGCACAAATGTATGTACAAACCCGACCCACCATATTTTAGATGGTCATTGGATAATTTGTCCCAACCGGTAACTTTACCAGCCTTTTGTGAATTAATTGCTACAAGAATTGTACAAGAAATGCTGGTTTCTGAAATTGATTCACGACATGTAGTTATTTGCGCAGGAATGGACCGTAGACATTTCTAATATTTACCTAAACCATTGGCTTAACCTGTTGGTGTACCCTTCAATCGTTACAAGCCTAATGGCCAATGCGGTGGCGTAAATTTATCATCCAGGGCCGGTGTGTGTGGGGGGGGGGTATATATTCACAATTATGTATAGTTCAAATATGTTACAATTAAGTATTAGGTTTTAGAAAATAAGGTATGATGTTTCAAGTATATGTTATTCTCAACCAGGTTTAGATATAATATTTTATATTTCATTGTAAACTCAAAAATGGAACAAAAGTCTCTAATTCTATCTATTAAAATATCTCATTTTACAATATATGAATATTATTTTCTGAATAGTGGGGGGATGATTACATTGCCAAAAGTGGGGGTATATATACCCCCTGCCCACTATATTGACGCCCCTGGGGCCAATGGCCAGGAGTAATGCAATATTCTCTGTTAGCAGATGTCAACCCACGGCTAATGGGGTTTATGCAGTAACACTACCCCACTGAAACCACCCAAATACAAGTAAAATGTGTGGTGGTCATGCTGGCTGTATTGAAACACATAAGAACTGTTTGGATATTATAGTAATATAGGTACACTGGGGCGTATATGTTTCACCAGTCTGATACGGCGTGTGACAGGTGATCAAACAGATTATCAAAAGATCGTACCAGCTAAATTCATATAACACCCAACCCACAGAATTTAGATAATATATAACTACAGGCATATACGTATAATACGGTGGCTCCAATAGGACATACAGAACATTATTTTCTTTCTCGTTCCCACGCGATAGTATCTCATGCACCGTAGTATAAGGCCCTTCAGGAGGCAAGAAAAGCACCTAGATATTTCTTGGCACCGCAGGTGCCATAGTAACCCCGAACAATTAATCCCCCCCCCCTTTAAGAATAGACCCCCCCCCCCCCCCCATCTTCAGCAGCATGTACTGACACTTGGCAAGTGACTAAGGTTTCTTCAAATCTATCAACTTGAGAAAGAATATTTTGACCAAATGTGGGGGCCAATACAGTGAATCACTCTTGAGAAAAGAGAATTAATTTATACTATAAAATGGTAAGGTATGTGGGCGCCACCTGTCTTGTTGAGGAGCAAAATCTCACAGACGGATGTACATGCCAAATTGCAGACCAACACATTGAACGACTCCTCAGATATGAGCAATTTCCACCTTAAATAAATGAACGGACGGACACCACAGGGAAAAAATGGCAGATGGCGCCACCAGTCTTGAGTATAAGATGAAGGAATCCAAGGTCTATGGGTATGCACATGTTCAGGCCAATAGGGCGAATCACTCCTGAGAAAAGGGCATTAATTTATTCCACAAAAAAGGGAAGGTAGCTGGCGCCGCCTGTCTGGTTACGAGAAAAATTTCCAAGATGGATGGAAATGCCAATTTTCAGACCAATACTTGAACCACTCCGGAGATAGAAGCGATTTTCACCCAAAGCAAATGTACAGATGGACGCCACGGAAAAACGATTGCAGATGGCGCCACCAGTCTTGAGTACAAGATGGAGGAGTCCAAGATCTATGGATATGCACAATTTCAGACCAATCTGTCCATAAGTCATAAGTGTTATACTTATAATGCTAAAGCAGGGGCGGATCCAAGATTTAGGAAAAGGGGGTCCAGCCCAGGAGGACTAATGAAAAAAACTAAAAAAAAAGGTCCCCAGGTCCAGAAAGGGTGGGGGGGGGTTCAGGCTAAACATTTTTGCCTGAAACCCTTAAAAAAAGGTCACTTCGGATGAAAAAGGGGGCGTCCGGAACCCCCCCCCCCCCCCCCCGGAACCGCTTCTGTCAAGTGGCAACGAAAAAAAAAGAAAACGGCGCGAACAAAAGGGAGATAGGCGGGGAACTGTCGGTTTTCGGTAGCGGCCTGTAGTTAAGCTTATGGGACTTTTCGATTTTTCGCAGGCAGTTTCTCATTAGTGCCGGGGGGGGGGTTGCTGGAAGCTTTGGCAGCCTGTAGCACCCTACAAAAATTGGGAGGGGATAAAATTTATAAGAGCATCGCATTAATGTTAAGGTTGCCGGCAGGGGGAGTGAAATGAGAGCGGCCAGCCACTGGGGCCCCATGAATCGCACACGCAAATAGCAGCTATTTGCGACCCAAAAAATTTAGGAGGGGGTAAAATTCCTGGTATCATCGCATTGAGAGTTAAGATTGCCGCCAGGGGGAGTGGACATGAGTGCGGCCAGACAGAGGGGCCCCCATGAATCGCACGCGCAAATAGCAGCTATTTGCTACCCTAAAAATTAGGAGGAAGTAAAATAATAGTAGCAGCGCATGGAGTGTTAAGACTGCCACCAGGGGGAGTGGAGATCTCAAAGCCTGCCACAGCGGCCCAATGAATTGCACGCGCAAATAGCAGCTATTTGCTACCATAAAAGTTGTGAAGACTGCCGCCAGGGGGAGAGGAGATCACAGCGGCCTGGCAGAGGGGTCCCCACGAGTCGCAAGCGCAAATAGCAGCTATTTGCTACCACAAAATATGTCAAGACTGCCACCAGGGGGTGTGGACATGAGAGTGGACAGACAGAGGGGCCCCCATAATCGCACGCGCAAATAGCAGCTATTTGCTACCCTAAAAAATTAGGAGGGGGTAAAATTTATAGTAGCATTGCATTGAGCGTTATGACTGCCGCCAGGGGGAGTGGACATGAGTGCGGGCAGGCAGAGGGGCCCCCATGAATCGCACGCGCAAATAGCAGCTATTTGCTACCCTAAAAAATTTAGGAGGGGTTCAATATATAGTAGCATCGCATTGAGTGTTAAGACTGCCGCCAGGGGGAGTGTACATGAGAGCGGGCAGACAGAAGGGCCCCATGAATCGCACGCGCAAATAGCAGCTATTTGCTACCCTAAAAAATTTAGGAGGGTGTAAAATTTCTGGTAGCATCGCATTGAGAGTTAAGATTGCCGCAAGGGGGAGTGGACTAGAGACAGGACTGTCACAGGGGCCCCATGAATCGCACGCGCAAATAGCTGCTATTTGCTACCCTAAAAAATTTAGGAGGGGTTCAATATGTAGTAGCATCGCATTGAGTGTTAAGACTGCCGCCAGGGGGAGTGTACATGAGATCGGGCAGACAGAGGGGCCCCATGAATCGCAAGCGCAAATAGCAGCTATTTGCGACCCTAAAAAATTTAGGAGGGTGTAAAATTTCTGGGAGCATCGCATTGACAGTTAAGATTGCCGCCAGGGGGAGTGGACCTTAGTGCCGCCAGGGGGAGTGGACTAGAGACAGGACTACCACAGGGGCCCCATGAATCGCACGCGCAAATAGCAGCTATTTGCTACCTTAAAAAATTTAGGAGGGGTTAAATATGTAGTAGCATCGCATTGAGTGTTAAGACTGCCGCCAGGGGGAGTGTACATGAGAGCGGGCAGACAGAAGGGCCCCATAAATCGCACGCGTATATAGCAGCTATTTGCTACCCTAAAAAATTTAGGAGGGGGTAAAATTTCTGGTAGCATCGCATTGAGAGTTAAGATTGCCGCCAGAGGGAGTGGACAAGAGACAGGACTGCCACAGGGGCCCTATGAATCGCACGCGCAAATAGCAGCTATTTGCTACCCTAAAAATTTAGGAGGGGGTAAAATTTCTGGTAGCATCGCATTGAGAGTTAAGATTGCCACCAGGGGGAGTGGAGATCTCAAAGCCTGCCACAGGGGCCCAAATGAATCGCACGCGCAAATAGCAGCTATTTGCTACCATAAAAGTTGTGAAGACAGCCGCCAGGGAGAGAGGAGATCTTAACGGCCTGGCAGAGGGGTCACCACGAGTCGCAAGCGCAAATAGCAGTTATTTGCTACCATAAAATATGTCAAGACTGCCACCAGGGGGAGTGGACATAAGAGTGGACAGACAGAGGGGCCCCCATGAGTCGCACGCGCAAATAGCAGCTATTTGCTACCCTAAAAAATTAGGAGGGGGTAAAATTTATAGTAGCATTGCATTGAGCGTTATGACTGCCGCCAGGGGGAGTGGACATGAGACAGGACTGCCACAGGGGCCCCATGAATCGCACGCGCAAATAGCTGCTATTTGCTACCCTAAAAAATTTAGGAGGGGTTAAATATATAGTAACATCGCATTGAGTGTTAAGACTGCCGCCAGGGGGAGTGTACATGAGAGCAGGCAGACAGAGGGGCCCCCATGAATCGCTCGCGCAAATAGCAGCTATTTGCTACCCTAAAAAATTTAAGACTGGGTAAAATTTCTGGTAGCATCGCATTGAGAGTTAAGATTGCCGCCAGAGGGAGTGGAGAAGAGACAGGACTGCCACAGGGGCCCTATGAATCGCACGCGCAAATAGCAGCTATTTGCTACCCTAAAAATTTAGGAGGGGGTAAAATTTTTGGTAGCATCGCATTGAGAGTTAAGATTGCCACCAGGGGGAGTGGAGATCTCAAAGCCTGCCACAGGGGCCCAAATGAATCGCACGCGCAAATAGCAGCTATTTGCTACCATAAAAGTTGTGACGACTGCCGCCAGGGGGAGAGGAGATCTCAGCGGCCTGGCAGAGGGGTCACCACGAGTCGCAATCGCAAATAGCAGTTATTTGCTACCATAAAATATGTCAAGACTGCCACTAGGGGGAGTGGACATAAGAGTGGACAGACAGAGGGGCCCCCATGAGTCGCACGCGCAAATAGCAGCTATTTGCTACCCTAAAAAATTAGGAGGGGGTAAAATTTATAGTAGCATTGCATTGAGCGTTATGACTGCCGCCAGGGGGAGTGGACATGAGACAGGACTGCCACAGGGGCCCCATGAATCGCAAGTGCAAATAGCAGCTATTTGCTACCTTAAAAGTTGCCAACACTGCCACCAGGGGGAGTGGATATGACAGCGGCCAGACAGAGAGGCCCCCATGAGTCGCAAGCGCAAATAGCAGCTATTTGCTACCTTAAAAGTTGTCAAGACTGCCGCCAGGGGGAGTGGACACAGAGCGGGCTGCCAGAGGGGCCCCCATGAATCGCACGCGCAAATAGCAGCAATTTGCTACCTTAAAAGTTGCCAAGACTGCCGCCAGGGGGAGTTGATATGAGAGCGGCCAGCGAAGAGGCCCCCATGAATCGCAAGCGCAAATAGCAGCTATTTGCTACCTTAAAAGTTGCCAAGACTGCCGCCAGGGGGAGTGGATATGACAGCGGCCAGAGGGGGCCCCATGAATCGCACGCGCAAATAGCAGCTATTTGCTACCTTAACAGTTGCCAAGACTGCCGCCAGGGGGAGTGGAAATGAGAACAGCCTGACAGAGAGGCCCCCATGAGTCGCAAGCGCAAATAGCAGCTATTTGCTACCATAAAAAGTGTCAAGACTGCCGCCAGGAGGAGTGGACACAGAGCGGGCGGCCAGAGTAGGCCACATGAATCGTAAGCGCAAATAGCAGCTATTTGCTACCTTAAAAGGTGCCAAGACTGCCGCCAGGGGGAGTGGATATGAGAGCGGCCAGACAGAGAGGCCCCCATGAGTCGCAAGCGCAAATAGCAGCTATTTGCTACCTTAAAAGTTGTCAAGACTGCCGCCAGGGGGAGTGGACAAAGAGCGGGCTGCCAAAGGGGCCCCCATGAATCGCACGCGCAAATAGCAGCTATTTGCTACCTTAAAAGTTGCCAAGACTGCCGCCAGGGGGAGTTGATATGAGAGCGGCCAGCGAAGAGGCCCCCATGAATCGCAAGCGCAAATAGCAGCTATTTGCTACCTTAAAAGTTGCCAAGACTGCCGCCAGGGGGAGTGGATATGAGAGCAGGCAGACGGAGGGGCCCCCATGAATCGCTCGCGCAAATAGCAGCTATTTGCTACCCTAAAAAAATTTAAGACTGGGTAAAATTTCTGGTAGCATCGCATTGAGAGTTAAGATTGCCGCCAGAGGGAGTCGACAAGAGACAGGACTGCCACAGGGGCCCTATGAATCGCACGCGCAAATAGCAGCTATTTGCTACCCTAAAAATTTAGGAGGGGGTAAAATTTTTGGAAGCATCGCATTGAGAGTAAAGATTGCCACCAGGGGGAGTGGAGATCTCAAAGCCTGCCACAGGGGCCCAAATGAATCGCACGCGCAAATAGCAGCTATTTGCTACCATAAAGGTTGTGAAGACTGCCGCCAGGGGGAGAGGAGATCTCAGCGGCCTGGCAGAGGGGTCACCACGAGTCGCAATCGCAAATAGCAGTTATTTGCTACCATAAAATATGTCAAGACTGCCACCAGGGGGAGTGGACATAAGAGTGGACAGACAGAGGGGCCCCCATGAGTCGCACGCGCAAATAGCAGCTATTTGCTACCCTAAAAAATTAGGAGGGGGTAAAATTTATAGTAGCATTGCATTGAGCGTTATGACCGCCGCCAGGGGGAGTGGACATGAGACAGGACTGCCACAGGGGCCCATGAATCGCAAGCGCAAATAGCAGCTATTGGCTACCTTAAAAGTTGCCAAGACTGCCGCCAGGGGGAGTGGATATGACAGCGGCCACACAGAGAGGCCCCCATGAGTCGCAAGCGCAAATAGCAGCTATTTGCTACCTTAAAAGTTGTCAAGACTGCCGCCAGGGGGAGTGGACACAGAGCGGGTTGCCAGAGGGGGCCCAACGAATCGCACGCGCAAATAGCAGCTATTTGCTACCTTAACAGTTGCCAAGACTGCCGCCAGGGGGAGTGGACAGAGAGCGGCCAGACAGAGAGGCCCCCATGAGTCGCAAGCGCAAATAGCAGCTATTTGCTACCTTAAAAGTTGTCAAGACTGCCGCCAGGGGGAGTGGACACAGAGCGGGCTGCCAGAGGGGCCCCCATGAATCGCACGCGCAAATAGCAGCTATTTGCTACCTTAAAAGTTGCCAAGACTGCCGCCAGGGGGAGTGGATATGAGAGCGGCCAGCGAAGAGGCCCCCATGAATCGCAAGCGCAAATAGCAGCTATTTGCTACCTTAAAAGTTGCCAAGATGCCGCCAGGGGGAGTGGATATGACAGCGGCCAGAGGGGGCCCCATGAATCGCACGCGCAAATAGCAGCTATTTGCTACCTTAACAGTTGCCAAGACTGCCGCCAGGGGGAGTGGAAATGAGAACAGCCTGACAGAGAGGCCCCCATGAGTCGCAAGCGCAAATAGCAGCTATTTGCTACCATAAAAAGTGTCAAGACTGCCGCCAGGGGGAGTGGACAAAGAGCGGGCTGCCAGAGCAATGGAATTAAGCCTCCTGTCTGTAGCAGATGGTACATGATACTGGCTAAAAAATCAGAATGTATATTACTGGTTCCTTAACGTTGACTTCAATTAATAAAATTAAACAATGCCAATTCCAGTTTCCTCCTTGTATAATTGCTCCCTGTTTTGATCATTAGGTTATTTTTAACACCTGTATTAGTTACATAGCTGGATTACTTTTTTGGCCTGATACGTGTTAAAAAATGGAAAGTTATGCAAATAACATAAAATAAAGAAAGCAGATGTGTTCTCATTATAATGTGTAAAATGTTAAAAATTGTCATAAGTGTCGTGCTATGTTTAGATTATGGACAGTGGTGTGACAGTATTCATAAGTGAACACACATTTTTTTTTAATGACAGCCTTAAAACAGGGTACTTATGATCATTAATAAAAATAGTGAAATTGGTATAGCCGAAAAGATCCACAATATCGTAGGACTGAAACTGAAGAAAAAAAAAAAGGAAATAGTAAAGACTGTATAATTGTATTTGATTATGAATAAAAAAAACAATATTTCAAGTATGAAAATAAATACAAACACAAATACAAGGAAAAAGATATGACTGTGGAAGTGGTTAATTTGCCGTATCTGTATTATCGCGCATTTGTCATTTCATGGCATTGGCGCATTTAGGATTTTCGCGCAAATCCGTAAGGTAATAAATGGTGTTTCAAAAATTAAGATATTAATAACAGGTAGGTTTATGAAGTAACCTACATCCCACCTAACAAATTATCTGCAATAATACTAACCAGAAGCAGCCAAGTATATGTCAGGACAACAAACAGAACTGACAACAGTCGCTGGTCTTTCTCAGCTCAGCCGTACTTCATAGCTATATGGGAAGGCTATGGGTGTCTTAAAAAGCTCCTTATTGTTTCAAAATTGTTACTACGAATCACTATAAAGGAAAGAGGTCTTTCTCGAGAAATCGCTTGCTAGGAAGTCTTACGACAATATGACTTCTTTAACAATCTGGTTAAAGAAACCTCAACTAAAGCGGTTGCGATGGCGGGATTACTAGGCCCACATGACTGTGTATCAGGCGAGAACGGTGTAATTTGCCGAACCATCGCATGGAATTTACGCGTGTTCTGATTTTAGCGCAAATGTACCTGCCGCTAAAAAGGCGAAAATTAAAACCCCGCTAACAAAACCACTTCCAAAGTATGTAAATTCGAGTGCAAATACTTTGAAATTGTATTCCTGAATGCTGTCGTGAATAAATTAAAAAATAGAATTTTAAAAATCAGTTATTTCATGTATATTATAAACCGAAATATTTTCGGATGTTATTGTTAAAATTTAACATTTATAAAATCAAGTAAGTGTTTGTCAGTTTTAATATATGCTATATCCGGTATACGGGTTACCCTAACCCTTCGGGCATGACATACTCCAGTAAGTGTTTGTGACTATTAATATATGCTATATCCGGGATACGGGTTACCCGAACCCTTCAGGCTTGAAATGCTCCAGTAAGTGTTTGTCATTATTGATACGTGCTATACCCGGGATACGGGTTTTATGCTATATCGGGAATACGGGTTACCCTGTAAGTGTTTGTCACTATCAATATATGCTATATCCGGGATAGGGGTTACCCTAACCCTTCGGGCATGAAATACTCCAGTAAGTCTTTGTCACTATTGATATATGCTATTTGCCGGGTTACAGGTTACCCAAACCCTTTGGGAATAAAATACTCTTTTAAGTGTTTGTCATTATTAATATATGCTGTATCCGGGATGCGGGTTACCCTAACCCTTCGGGCATGAAATACTCCTGTAAGTGTGTGTCACTATTAATATATGCTATATCCGGGATACGGGTTACGCCAACCCTTCGGGCATGAAATACTCAAGTAAGTGTTTGTCAGTTTTAATATAGGCTATATCCGGTATACGGGTTACCCTAACCCTTCGGACATGAAATACTCCAGTAAGTGTTTGTCACTATTATGTATGCTATATCAGGGATACGGGTAACCCTGACCCTTCGGGCATGAAATCCTCCTGTAAGTATTTGTCACTATTAATATACGCTATATCCAGGATACGGGTTAACGTAACCCATCGGGTATGAAATGCTCCAGTAAGTGTTTGTGACTATTCATATATGCTATATGCAGTAAACGAGTCTACTTACCCAGCGGGTATGTAATACTCCAGTTAGTGTTTGTGACTATTCATATATGCTATATCCGTGACACAGGTTACCGTAACCCACGCGGCGTGAAAAGCTCGAATGTTTGTCGCTATTAATATATGCTGTATCCAAGATAAGGGTTACCCTAACCCCTCCGGCATGAAATACTCCTGTAAGTATTTGTCACTATTAATATACGCTATATGCAGTAAACGGGTCTACGTTACCCAGCGGGTATGAAGTACTCCAGTTAGTGTTTGTGACTATTCATATATGCTATATCCGTGACACAGGTTACCGTAACCCACGCGGCGTGAAAAGCTCGAATGTTTGTCGCTATTAATATATGCTATATCCGGGATACGGGTTACACTAAATCTCGGGCAAGAAATACTCCTGTAAGTGTTTGTCACTATTAATATATGCTATATCCAGGATACGGGTTACCCTAACCCTTCGGGCATGAAATACTCCTGTAAGTGTTTGTCACTATCAATATATGCTATATCCGGGATAGGGGTTACCCTAACCCTTCGGGCATGAAATACTCCAGTAAGTGTTTGTCACTATTGATATATGCTATATCCGGGTTACGGGTTACCCAAACCCTTTGGGAATAAAATACTCTTTTAAGTGTTTGTCATTATTAATATATGCTGTATCCGGGATGCGGGTTACCCTATACCTTCGGGCATGAAATACTCCAGTAAGTGTGTGTCACTATTAATATATGCTATATCCAGGATACGGGTTACCCTAACCCTTCGGGCATGAAATACTCCAGTAATTGTTTGTCATTATTGATAGGTGCTATACCCGGGATACGGGTTTTATGCTATATCGGGGATACGGGTTACCCTAACGCTTCGGGCATGAATTACCCCAGTAGATGTTTGCCATTATTAATATGTGCTATATCCGGGATACGGGTTACCCTAACCCTTCGGGCATGAAATAATCCAGTAAGTTGTTGTCCCTATTGATATTTGCTATATCCGGGATACGGGTTACCCTAACCCTTCGGGCATGAAATAATCCAGTAAGTTGTTGTCCCTACTGATATATGCTGTATCTGGGATGCGGGTTACCCTAACCCTTTGGGCATGAAATACTCCTGTAAGTGTGTGTCACTCTTAATATATGCTATATCCAGGATACGGGTTACCCTAAACCCTTCGAGCATGAAATAATCCTGTAAGTGTGTGTCACTGTTAATATATACTATATCCAGGATAGGGGTTAGCCTAACCTTTCGGGCATGAAATACTCCCGTAAGTGTTTGTCACTATCAATATATGCTATATCCGGGAAATGTTTGTCATTATTAATATATGCTATATCATGGGTACGGGTTACCTGAACCCTTCGGGCATGAAATACTCCAGTAAGTGTTTGTCACTATTAATATATGCTATGTCCAGGATACGGGTTACCCTAACCCTTCGGGCATGAAGTACTCCAGTAATTGTTAGTCATTATTAAAATGTGCTATATCCGGGATACGGGTTACCCTAAACCTTCGGGCATGAAATACTCCAGTAAGTGTTAGTGACTATTCATATATGTTATATCCGGGATACGGGTTACCCTAACCCGTTGGGCATGAATTACTCCACTCAGTGTTTGTCACTGTTAATATATGCTGTATCGGGGGTACAAGTCCCTAACCCTTCTGGCATGAAACACCCCAGTAAGTCTGTGTCACTAATAATATGTGCTTTATCCGGGATACGGGGCATTATAAACAGTCATAATATTACGACTCGTTGACATTACATAGCTTAATATATGGTGTGTACTCAGTATATTATTATACAATCCTTTCAACTTAAATAAATTTCCTACACACATGCTTCTATACAATGTTTGAGCGGGCATCTTGTTAAATGAAGAATAAATTACGCCATATACATATGAACGGTTAGTAGAGTTTTCGGTGAAATGCGCACTGCGATCGCAGCTTAATATGACCAAAGGCATTTGCTAGCGCGCATATCTGTTTGCTACTTTGCGACTGTTAATTGCTACCGCGCATATTGCTTTGAGTGTTCCTGTCCGAGCGACCTCTGGCAGCAAAGACTTGCACTACGTCAACAGTAGCAGATTTTGCGATCGCAAATTCTTAGTCCCCATTGCGGTCGCAGTGGACAGTAACTTGCGACCGCGCAGGTCTTTTTGCTATCGCGCACATTGCGCATTGCGATCGCAGCTTAATATGACCAAAGGCATTTGCTACCGCGCATATCTGTTTGCTACTTTGCGACTGTTAATTGCTACCGCGCATATTGCTTTGAGTGTTCCTGTCCGAGCGACCTCTGGCAGCAAAGACTTGCACTACGTTTTGCTATCGCGCACATTGCGCATTGCGCTCGCAGCTTAATATGACCAAAGGCATTTGCTACCGCGCATATCTGTTTGCTACTTTGCGACTATTAATTGCTACCGCGCATATTGCTTTGAGTGTTCCTGTCCGAGCGACATCTGCCAGCAAAGACTTGCACTACGTCAACAGTAGCAGATTTTGCGATCGCAAATTCATAGTCCCCCTGGATAGCAAGGGACAGTAACTTGCGACCGCGCAGGTCTTTTTGCTACCGCGCACATTGCGCATTGCGATCGCAGCTTAATATGACAAAAGGCATTTGCTACCGGGCATATCTGTTTGCTACTTTGCGACTGTTAATTGCTACCGTGCATATTGATTTGAGTGTTCCTGCCCGAACGACCTCTGGCAGCAAAGACTTGCACTACGTCAACAGTCGCAGATTTTGCGATCGCAAATTCATAGTTCCCATTGGTAGCAATGACAGCCACTTGCTACCGCGCAGGTCTGATTTGCTACCGCGCACTTTGCGCTACGAGCCGGTCTGTGCCTGATGGTAGCAAGTCCGGTGGCTGTTCAGTGCGCGATGTGGCA
This sequence comes from Sipunculus nudus, assembly GCA_026874595.1. Classification (NCBI taxonomy): domain Eukaryota; kingdom Metazoa; phylum Annelida; class Sipuncula; order Golfingiida; family Sipunculidae; genus Sipunculus; species Sipunculus nudus. Next base: position 13,865,549 of record CM049312.1, on the reverse strand, counting down.
AGCTATGCACAAGAGTAGCAAATGCTACCGTGCGACTGCCATTTGCTACCGCGCACTTTGCGCTGAATAGCCGCTGAGAGCAGAATGGTAGCAAAGTGAGTGGAAGCTGAGTGCGCGTTGTGCCGGGCTATGCGCAATGGTAGCAAAGAATCCCAGGGATAAGTCTGGAAAACCGACAGTTCCCCGCATATATGACAAAAGGAAAGCTATCAAAGATCTTCGGTCAATTTGAATTTTGGACAAATCCATGCATCCCTTATAATTAAGATATTTATAATTTGGTGTGATTTTCACCGTTTATTGCAATATTCAAGGTCAAGGCCACTCTCAAAGGAAAGGCCATGACCCCAATTTTAAAATGCATCATCCCATTACCCATGTCTATGTATATGCATAATATGAGGAAATGTCCATTAGTTTTTTTACTTATAATGCTCACAGTACTGTTGAGTAGCAACTATGGGGATATTGAACGGCACGAAAACAAGACCAGGATAATAGGTAGCGCCACCAGATTCCGGTACATGACAACATTATCAAGATCTTCGGTTAAGTTGATTTTTTTATCAATCCACGCATGATTTCTTGAGATATCTAAGAATTTGTGTGATGTTGCCAATTGACCTATTCCAGGTCAAGGTAACTCTCCTAGTAAAGGTCGTGACCCCATTTAAATAAAAAGTTTTGTCCTCTTACCCATATCTATGCACTTGTCAAGTTTGATAAAGATCCGTGAAATGTTTTTTGAGTTATCGCGTCAAAAGAAATCGCTGCGGCGGGGGCGGCGGCAGCGGTGCGACCGCGCTTAAACCATAATATTCCGACTTTGTCTTGGGATACAATGACTACTAAGCTTGAAGAGTCTGGATGAACAGTATTCTGATGTCTTTTAAAAGGCAGATATCGTATTATATTCACAAATCTTTGCACTAGATACCTTGAACGTATATGAAACAAACGTAAACAACGTTCCGTTAATCTGAATTAATAAACGTAATTTATGTTACGTTTATGTTCTATTTTATCCTGTCTAATTAAAATAACATCATCACGATGGTTCTTTTGTTTATTATTTTCAAGATCCTATTACCACTCCATATATTAATAAATATTCATCAACTTTAAGTGCTGGATGTTCTTTTACCAAAAACCGGATTGAAATCCCCAACGGGATCAAATTAATTCTCTCGCATTCGAAACCTGGCCCCAGTGTTCTAGTTTTATTCTCGCTTTATATTTTTATTGTTTCTAAATGCCCCTATACACACTTTAAAGGAAACTCTTTATACATTTGTTTAGCAGATGATTAACTTGAGAAATTTGACAAAAGACAAAGATAAATATTTTGAACGACAGATGAGGCTTGACAAGGAGACTTAAGCTTAATTTGATCATTATTCCGCGGTTCCTCAGCTTGTGTCAATTATTCACAGAATGATTAAGTTTTTCATGATCAAATATAGAAGAAAAAAAATAATTCTGCAGATATGATGATATGATTGGCATTTTCACTCAGTGGATGTTAAATAGTTTATACCAGGTATATCTCATTCGGGGAATGTATCGGAGCTCGACAAGGCTTTGGCGGCGTAACACAACGACCTCTGGTGGAGATTCACAAAGATATTGTCTTTGCGTCAAACAAAATATGTCAGAAACGTCTTGTCACCTCAGCCCGCGTAGTTTAAGGACAGGGAGTGGGGAGACAGGGAGATGTTTTGGGCGATCCGGATCCAACTGTGGATTATTTATTATACTTCCCAAAAGAAAGCGTATTATGCTTTGGTCTAAGTTACTTATTTCGTTGATTTGTCTGTTAGAAATTTTACTCCAAAAGTTATGAACGGGTTTTGGTAAAATTTAGTGGAAGGTAAGCCCTAAGGAACAGTCCGCAGAATATAAGGAGTGATCTCGATCTCTCGATCTCTTTTAATCTAAACAATTTTTGGCAATAGGGGCTGGAACTCACCTCTGATCCATCCATGGAATCAGTGAACCGTGGCACGAATTTTTACGTGTAGCACGCGGAAAAATATCAGGATCCGGTAGTCTCATATTTCTGTTCCAATATTTAACATAGTCTCCTAAGCTCTGTGCTGCTGATGGCTCTGGTTATAAATGACATATTAAATATCTTGAGGAAGGATTTATAAAGTACGCCACACTAGATCATTATTATTTATTTATTTATTTATTTTTGTTTTTGTTTCACGCAGCATCAAAGTAGTACACTCGGTGAAGCTACAAACTCCGTACAAAACTGACACAGCACTTGCAACGTCAATTAATTGGATTTTTTATCTATAATATGTAGGTAAATAGTTTATAACTATAGATACGCTAGTTATGAAGTTATAAAAAAGAAAGAAACTCTCGTTCGCAATGCATTTATTGATTGTAGAAAATACAATAACAATAAAAGGAATTAAAAATGATTATGTGTTATGTATTCTCCACAGGCTGCAGAACCGAGGCGATCCAGCAGGAGTCGATTGAGCATAAAAATATGCTGCAATTTTTTGTGCTGAAATAGAGATATCGCCTGTTAATTCTGTGTTGATATAATTAACCTTGTTTTTCAATGTTATTAAAGTAATACATTTGTTAATTTTAAGGGAAAATATCTGCCGTACATACGTTGTATGATGAGTAGACTGAACTCGAAGAACTTTGGGCCGATTCATTATATAGATACACACCCAGTTCAATATCATTATAGAACAGAGGTTTATTCAGGAAAAAGGCCTCGGGGAAAAAAGTTTTAAACATTTCAATAAACATTCAATCAACCAAATACATCAATATAATGTAAAGTAACAGAATTATATTGACTGATAAAATTATGTCATCAATAAATGCAATATTACTGCATACATATGTACACAATGTATCTATTTTGCCATCAGTAAAAAATACATAATTCAGCTATCTATTATTCCTCGTCTACTCAAAAAGGAATTATATATATATATATATATATATATATATATATATATATATATATATATATATATATACAGCAACTATTGTTTTTTCAAATGGATTATCTAAATTAAATAAATTTATAAAATTTACTTCACTTGGGTAATGTAAGTCTTCTCTAAAGTATTTTAACCTCAAATCATGATATAATTCATGACATTCTTGCATTAAGTGAGCTTCATCATTAAAAATATTGTATCCATGACATAAACAATATTTACAGATCCTGTCTTCACGAGATGTATCATTTGACGATCTATTTTTATAGCCAATTCATGATTCAAATATCGACGTTTAGCAAGTGCTGTACGATGTTTCTTATTTGGAATGCAATAAACATACCTGACAAGGGTTAGCAAGGATTTTAAAGTACCTTATTATTCATATTATTCATAAAAAAAATTTACATCGCCAATGTACTGTGCCTTCCGAACATATCCTAAACCAGATTGGTACAATAATGTTCTTACATGGTATACTCAATTTGATTTACCACTGTTGTCTATATTCAGCAACATACTGAACACCTATTTCTGATATCTATGTTCTGGCTGTGCAAAAGTTTAATCCAATACTTAAAAAAACGTAATAAGCAAGTTACAAACAATGGAAATCTTCCTCATCCTCCTAATGCTGCTGCTTTTGGAGTATTCTGACCTACATTTAAAATAAATTTTTATAATTTGTACTGTTCTCTCTCTATTGTTTCTGATTTTTTAAAACCCGATAACTCACATCCATATATTATTACTGGCATTACCATTTCGTCAAACAGACAAAAGAGATGTTTTCTACTAACATATTTACACATTTTGCTGAATGTTTCAATCATGCATACAGCTTTGTTTGCTTACTGAACCTGCTGTTGTTGAGTTTTTGTCCAAGATAATTTTGTAGAGAAAATAATACCAAGATATTTATAGCATGGAACCACTTCTGTGTTCCTTTTAAATACCAAATTTTTTACTTTCCGTAAAGGACCACCATTCCTAAAAACCAAGATCTTATTTTTATCTGTATTAATATTAAAAATATAATTTTCACAGAACATTTATAAGGGATCAATCTGTTGCTTAAATGAATAAAAAATAAGTAGAAAAAAAAACAACAGAAAATGCCAGTTTATAGCATGTATTTTAAAAAATTTCACACCGTGAGAGGGGGATTCGCCCTCCCACACCTTTCCCTCGGACTTTGCTCAGGCCACGGCCCTGCAGTGGCTCCATATAATCTGCAAATAACAATATCATTAAATTTGAGAGATTATCATTTAGATATATCCCTTGACAATTGCTTCCATTTAACATGTTTAGCCCTGGGGCCAATTCTGAAATTTAAAGTTTTGCTGCACCCCCTGTCATTATTAGGTTTGATGCCATTTTCTGTTAAAGTGATTCATAGAGATCATATTTCGAAACATTACCCCTCTGGAAAAGTGTCCAGTTGAAATCGGTAATTTTATAAGTTAACCTCGGTACATATTTTTTAAATAAAGGGTTAATGTCCAGGGTTCACTCTACGAAATTGTTATGGAGAGAAATGTTTACTGCTAAATTAAATCAAATCAAACACAAACACTTTACCTAATTTTGATGTGCTGAATCCTTTGAAAGTAATTTCGAAACTATATATTATTAATATTTAACCTTTAAATTCTAAAATTAAAAGTTTAAAATATAAAAAGGCATATAATGTTAAAACCCTACTGTTATTTGGGCTAAAATGGTTTTTTTTTGTCATTCAGCTTATTTCAAGCCTAAAAGTTTACTATTTTAAGCTACTCAAAGTAATTAAATAAGTGATTATTTGTTTATAATTAGGGTATACATCAGCTTTTGGGGCAGAGTAAAACTTTGATGTATACATTTTATGTAGACGGCATGGGGCAATACGTTGTGTTTTCTTTAATTCAACTGAAATGTAGTTACAAAAGTATTTTTTGTTTTGTTTAAATATTAATTTTTTTAATAGATTTAAAAAAATAAAAATTCACAGAATTTAAAAGTTTGAATGGCATTTGCAAAAAACAATCCTTGCAGATGCAGTTAAAAATATAAAATTGATGAACAAATCAAGTGAAATAATTGCCGTCATCACATATCGCATACATCCTTAAACGTAGAGCATTAAGAATTATAACCATGCATACATTTAGAATGTATATATGTTTTTATTGTTTTTATAAGTTTTATGACCCAGGCATTACGTAAAAAAAAAACAGCACTAACTTCAATAATATGAAGTGTTGCGTCAAACGAAATCACTTAAATAATTCGCCACAACAGATTGAAAATAAACTCGACAGTAAGACAACCACATTGGGGATACCCTTCTTTAACCGAAACCACTGGGAGGCTAAGTAACTTTTAGCTTCATAAAACAAATCTGCATATGGGCATTTGCATGCAGTGTTGTACGTTAAACATAAGAAAGACCATCGTAATTTTTAATTAAATTAAATTAATCTTGAAATTAAAACATTTAAATTAGATTTTTATGTTCGTCAGAAAGACTGGCATTTCTAGCTGAGTCATTCAAATTTTGATTAAAAACACCTTTTGTTTAAAATTGAATGAAACCTTCTAGAACCTGGCATAGAGTATCTATATTTACCAGGGAATGTGTATTCCGCGAGACTAGGACAGAATACATTTGTTTTTACTTTCCATTCCTTTTACATTTGAAATAAATATTTGAATATTTTAATATTTGAATATTTAAATATTTGAATGAAATAAAATTTTGTGTGCACTTTGTTTTAATAGTTTTCCTTTAAAAGCATGATGGGCTGGATCAGAGGGTCGGGGTGGTCGTAAACTTGATTTGACTGGAGAAACAGTCATTGATATTTGGAAATCGAGAATTTTGCTAACATGATTCGGGTCTGGTCAAAGAATCCAAAGGCCCTGAAAACGGACAAAACTAATTAACTTCTCTAATGGTAAAGTTTCATCTATCGATTTAGTTTTACACTTCTTTTCAGTATCATATTGGCCCGTGGATGAGACAGGTGCAGTAAAAGGAAATCCTGTAATAATTCCAATTTAATCACAATTTCACGGAGAATGCCTGGGGAAGAAAAACCTGGACCCATATCATTCGGTCAGTGTTGAGAAATATTTTGTTTATATTAATCCTAAATAAAAAAGGATTAAACAGTGAATATTTGACTTCAAGGTTGTGCATGACAGATGACACAATTTTTGTGGTTTATGTTGTTTGTTAATAATTGTTTTATAATACATTTTCTTCTGTTTGCCGAACAAAGACTACATAATATCCCAATTTTCATTTTAAATCAATAAAACTCCATCATCTTGTGTTTCTGGTCAGGGTGTCTGAGAACTGGCGAACTCATCTTGTGCACAAAGTGATTTTAATGCCAACTGTCTAGTCTGTGTCTAACTCTGAAGTGGCCGGAACTAATGGTCCCAACTGTAAATAAAGGCCAGTAAACAGGTCACCTGGCTACCAAGGCTTTGGAATTTTACACAAATTACTATAAAATCAAGAAAACGTTTGATAATTTAAAATTAGGAGTTTAAAAGCTAAATGTAAAGATAAACTTTGCTTTCCACTTTTTTCAGACAATGCCTATGGCCTGAAATTTATCCAAAATCCGGTTCTATTCTAAATGCTTACCTACACTTTCATTTATAAATTCGAAATTTTAGATTTCAATTTGATAAACTAAGTCAAACGAAAATAAAACATACATATAAGATTTTTATTGGCAATGGAATAATCACACTAAAAGTTTTGCTGTCCTGTTGGATATAATACAAAAGTAACACAAAATGCCAATGTAAAAAATTAAATATAAACATATTCTTTTCTATAACATATAACTTTTCAAGAACAATTTGGAGATTGAAATGATGTAACGGTTTAACTTTATCCAGATGTTTAACTAGAATTTTATTGGAAATGGGTTTAAAAAACTAAAAACCCAGAAAAATAAGTTTTAATATTAGTAATAAGTAGTAATAATTTTATGTTAATTTGTAATATTATTTTTCGCAATATGAAAGTAATATGAAAATTATTGCTATGCTGCCGGCTTCAATAATGAAGCTTATGTATAAAAACTTATTCCAAATTTTTTAATTAAATTAAGAGAAGCTTAAATGCACTATAGTTTTGGCTATAAACGGGAAATGTGGTTGTAAAGCAAACATGTCTAAAATCACCTCATCAGAATGTTAATCCTATGCAAAATGTCATGACAACTGTAAATTTCCATACTTATTTTCATTTTTACAAATTTCAAATTAAATTTAAGGGTTTAAGTAAAATATTCAAATTAAAACCGAATTTTAATAAAATTAAGAAATATAAAATTGCATCCCCCATACCTTTTCAACGAAATAGACCCACCAAAATTTTGATGTGCTTCAGCTCAAAAAGCTAAATTATACTCAAAATATAAACGTATTTATTTAATCCAATAAAATATCTTAATTCACATTGTGAATTTTAAAATTTTATGTGAGACTTGGGACTGAATTTGACATAATGATTCGATCAAATTGATATTTAAGACTATTTTTGCCTGTCTAAACCAAAAGCAACAGTAACTTTAATTATATGCCTTTTTTTATATTTATATTTAAGTTTATATTAATATTCTTTATAAAATTCATATTTAAAGTAAAAATTTACATTTGTAACTTCATTTTAGTCGAATTAAAGAAAACATAAACAAATTGCCCCAAGCCTTTTAATATATAATCAAAGTTTTATTTGGCTGCAAAAGATGAATTTTACCCTAATTATAATAAAGTAATCATTTATTTAATTAATTTAAGTAGAATTTATTAAAATGAAATTGTGAACTTTTAAGGCTGAAATGGGCTGGATGACAAAATATCATTTTTATTCCTTTTGGCCTATCTAATTGATGATTATGACTAATTTTGCTACTTTATACACAAAATTACAGTAAGGTTTTAAAATTATATGCCGTTTTATATTTTAAACTTTTAATTTTAAAATGTGAAGGTTAAAACTTTGAAATTGAGTTTTGAAATTTTTTTATGGATTAAGCTCATCAAAATTAGGAATAGTTAATGCTCTTATTGCATTTAACACCGGGTACTTATTGAACATGAGAAAAAGTCCGTATGTCCGCTGTAAGTTATTTTACAAGACTGAATTTTAGAAAACATTGATTTCAAAACATTTAATATTTTACATTGAACGCCTTCTTTTAATAAAAACGTGCATTAATAAATACCAGGATTATTTAGAGAACCTTTCTTGTGAAAGGGAAATATTATTTACCTCACTCAATTCGCCAAGAAGTGATCCCTTATTTAAATTATTATTAAATAAAGTATATAATAAGTGCAAAATAATTTCTTAAAGTGATTTAATAATATCCACCTTGAGCCAATCTGGTTCAGGGGATTTACCACTGTGCATTTGGTTAAGTGTTTGTCTTATTTCAATTGCTGTTGTCTCATTGTTAAGTGATCCAAACACACAATTATTTTCGAAGTATGTGTCAGCAATAATGCAAAAATCTTCTTCAACTTCATTTTCTTTGTAATAAAGTAAATCTCTGAAATAATTAAACCAATCATCTGCTGGAATATGATTAACACTCTTCCTTAGGGCACTTTTTAAATACAATCCCATAAATCATTTATATTTTTACTGGGTTTTTTTAATATTTTACAGTGCACTCTTATTAAGATTTCTTTTTGTTATCAAAAAAAATGCTTACACTGTTTTTTTTCCCCTATTCAAATCATACACATTTCCAGATATACGGTATCTGTCAAGTGTGGTATATTTAATCAACTTTGCTTTTGCACAATCTTCATCCCACCAGTCTGACTGAAACCAGATCTTTTTTGCTCTGGTTATATTTGGGACAAGTAGAAATATATAACACCTTGTTCATATTTTCAATAGCTTTATCTTTTTAATAGTTTATTTACAACAGAGTGATATACAAGTAAACATTTCAGTAACCCATTATTCTATATTCATATTCTGTCCCATACAGAAACAATAAATTTGGTTTTGACCCATACTTAAATTTACTTGTACACAGCTTTGCTAAGCATAAACATATTTTTGGATCTGTTCATTCAAATTTAAACCAAACAATATCTCTGCTGTAGCGAACTTATCACCGAACCTTCCTTCTATGAACTTCCACAAACATTGAACAGCCTTACAGTTAACAAAAAAGTGTTCCATAGTATCTGTCACCTGACAATGCTTACATCTATCATCATCAAAAATTCTCATTCTTTTTTAACCAAACTACCGTTGGATAAATATTATGCAGAATCTTCCATATTAAAGTTTGAACTCTTGCCTTCTTAACTGCATGTCAATGTTCAATCCAAATAAATTCCCAAACAAAGTCTACTGAAGGAAATTTTGCTTGCCATATCTGCTGACAGCTTGGTAAAATATATAACTGTATAACCAACATAGATTTAACCTTCTTAGAGGTAAAGGCAAACCTAATATCTCTGTTGTGTTAAGTAATACATCTTTTTCCTGAGAGCATTATCAAGAGCCAAGTATTCAAAATCCAGTGCTCTATAGTTGCCTATCATTCTTTTAATTTCTTCTAAAGTATAGATTTTAAGATCATTACTATTTGACCAACATAGTAGATGCCTCTTCTTTTTATCCAATACTTAAATATAAGGATTTTCCTTTAAATGTTATGTTTATATTATTCCATATAACGTCATATAGACATAAAGCTGTTTTGCATTCAATAACGTGGGTATCATCACTTGGTAAAATTCCAACAGCTTTTTAAATTCTCCGGCACATAATCCTTGAATTTCTTCATATTTACGATTAGTTTTTGTTACAGATGTCTATTTTTATTGTATGCAGCAGTCTTACATGTGTATGTGCAGCGCTAGCATTGTCCGTTGCCATGGGCGACACGCGCGCCCGGCGGGCCCACGTGTGAACCGTGACATGTAGAAACACAGCGTTCTTTGTTCTAGATGTTTCCTGTAACGTGTGTATTGTTGGGTTCTTTGGATTAATCGGAAAATGGAAAATTCTAGGCTTGAGGTGAAGAGTTATAAATAAGGGGCTGTGTTTAGAGCCGGGGGAGAGGAGAAAAATATGCCAGCGGACACAAAAGAGTGTGAGTCAGTTTGTTGACCTTTTCCGATAATTGCGGCAGTTATAGATTTTCTTCTAAATTTGTGACCGATTTTATATAGTCTTCAGTTTGCTTTTGGGGTCACTATCAGAACTTCACTTTTCGATTACAACAAATTGATTTTGTGGTTTAACTGGACTGTTATTCTCTGAGAAGATTTATGTGAACTGTTCTTCTGGATTATATGCTTTAAAGGACTTTTTGTCGCTGTGACCGTGGTGGGTCCAGGTACTGTACATTTTATTTATTATACTGCGAAATTGTATTGATTTAGTGTATTGTAATGTTAGGGTTGTTTTAAGAATAAATCATAATTATTTGTTAAGAAAAAAAACCACTGACTTCTTTATTCATTCTCCTAGACATTTCACGTTCCCTAGTGTTACAGAATTTGATTTTGTTTTATCTCCATAACCAAATTTATGCTCGTCACGACTATGTGATCTGCAGATATTAGGTTCCGTAACAATTTAAACAATAGCATGCATTCCGTGTCCCAAGGTTTTGAGTCCCCAAATAGGGAAGATAGCCCATTTAGGAAGGATTTCATTATTTTTTTGCTTCTCTAAACGTTTAGACCAGGAAGCAATTAATGCACGATTTACAATATTTGCGTCTGTCATACTTAGACCACCATCTTTCTTATCTTGTATTACAATTTTACTCTCCACCTTTTCCACGCCTTTTATTTTAAATTGCCAAATAAATTCAAACAATATGGAATTCAAATGTTGTAGCACGTACTCTGGGGCCTTCATATTCATAGATCAGTGGATATTTACTGTGAAATTACCAGACCTTTAAGGAAAATTATTTTGCCGGCCATGCTTAAACTACGATTGTTGATTTATGATCAATCTAACATTTCAATAGCCTTATAAGCATCTTGTTGAACATAATGTTTAAAATTACATATGTGATCATTATACAAATGGTCATTATCACTTTAAAGTTCATCTATAGCCTCTGACTTTAGTTTGGACAAGTTTGTTCCTTGCCCATGGAGTTGTGAGCACAATATTTTCTTAAACTGTTTTCCCAGATTCAACTTTTAAAAATACATTTCACGGGAAAGTGATCTGACAAATCTAATCTAAAACCTGTTAATTCCTCCATTTTAATGAAAAGTTCAGCAGTAAAACTGGGTATCCGTGCATCGCTTTTGATAGTGAAATATCTCTTTGTAATTATACATTTTCATACTCTGTAGAACATTTCCAACAGTTCGACCGTGAAGGATGGTATAGTTAAAGGAGGCTTATCAATAGTAACAATATGGAAAATTGCTAAATTTAGTACTTAAATGAAACGAAATTAAGGTATATATCTCTTTTAATACAATGATAAAAATGTATACACAGTTGCAGAATCCATGGTAGGTAAAATCCACGCAGGTCATAATTGTATTATGTTTCTTAGGTCGAAAAAATGAAACAAAAAGATGGTTTCGCAGGAACGGGTCCATTATATTGTTATGGACGTTGGTACTATAGTATACATTTATTTAACAAACATCAATGGGTGCAACCACCTTTAGAAATAGATCAGTGTATCAATGTATACAGATTTCGTGTACATGTATATGTAGTGATAGATATAATATTAAATAACAAAACTCATATCAGAAGCGGATCTAGGGGAGAGGGCTAGGGGGTTAGCCCCCCCCCCCCCCCCCCTTCTTTTTTTAGTCACATCAACCTTTTTCAGGGTTTCAGACCAACTGTTGCGGCCTGGAATCACCACCCTTTTTTCCGGGCCTGGGGACCTTTTTTAGGTTTTGTTAAGGTTTTGTCATTGGTCTATCTGGGTCTGACCCCTCCTTTTCCTAAATCCTGGATCCATGGTTCGATTCCAGCTAAAATTGATTTTTTTTTTCATTTTAAAGCACATTGCTTGTTAATAGCAGACATCCATGCTAGATCAATCAGCCACAGAGTGAAGAAAAACCATCCGAAAAAATCATCAAAATCCTTTCATTCTTTGTTGCTGTAGATACTAACAGACAAACCATCAAACCCAGGAAAGGACACAAAACCCCGGTACCTGTCGGAGGTAATATAATTTTCTATTAGTGTACCCTTACTATCATTGCTATTATTGAAAGGGTATGAACTTTCGGTATTACTGCAGTCAATAATCTCAGTAGGTTGGAGTGAGCTGTATATGCATGGAATGAAGAACAGTTTGCGAGTTCAGATCAGTAAGAATCAATATAGATTTAATGCTATCACACGTTTCCAGAAACCTCGGCAAGATCCTTTTTTTTACCGGTTACTTGTGTCATTGTTTAAGTGGTGCTAATTAATTTTTTTAACAATAAACCCCGACTGGTACCTTATGTTTTATTTTGTTTACAAAGCTGACAATTGCGAAGCTGGAGATAATTAACATATAACATTTTTACCTGTGTAGGCTGAACATTTATATCAAAGTTCAGAGTGGACGGTTTCATTTCAAAGTTCAGAGTGGACTGTTTCATTTCAAAGTTCAGAGTGGGCTGTTTATATTGTTCAGATAAGACCTACTACGCAATAACCTATAACTGCTTGGTAATAGGGATGTCCTCTTTCAATATGTCATCAACCAAAGATGCGGAGTTAGGCGGCAACAAGAAAAAGAGCCCACCGACATCTTTAAACTGGATGGCTCTTGCTGGTAAAACAGTTTAGTTAAACAGTTTTACTCTTTTGGGGGGGGGGGTGATATGCAAGTATCTGTGTTTTAATGCAAAATATTCAGATTCGCACTTAGTAACCTGTGAGGGGCGTATAGCCAGGAGGATGCCGCATCCTAATATATCGAGTTGAAACTTTCAAGACACTTAATAAACCTGTTTAGAAAACTGAAGTATGAAAGTAATTTTAAATATAGAAAAATATCAGTCTTGATTTAATTCTCTTGTTTTGAGCTTACGTTTCAAGGATTTTGTAATTAGCTTATTCTTTTATATATATGTATATATAAATATATATATATATATATATATATATATATATATATATATATATACATGCAGGTGTGTGTGGGCACTCTTTGTCCCCCCCCCCTTCCATAAATCCATGCTACGCCCCTACCTGTTACCTTTCTTAATGCATGTATTATCTTATTTTATAATTTTAGTGAGTAATGCTGCATAAACCTTCTGCATACAGTCCCATGGACAATCATAGCATTATAATACTCAGGATATCGAGTGATTAACAATAGTTGCATAAATCTAATTTTTGAGAAGGCCTCTTAATATCCTTCCACAATGTCAAGAATGCTATCGATACAAATTTTAAAATATCTCAAACACATAGTACACACACACTTGTTCAGCCGTACGTTAATGTTCCAGGGTTTAGAGGTTACAAGGGTTGTATAAAAAGCTAATAAATATGATGAGGAGGATAGGGGTCATACAGATGTAATTTATTAAAAAACCAATTTAAAACTGTTGACTTAAAATAATAGAAAAAGAATATGACATTGAATAACTATAAGATTTTGATGTCAACAAACGCATCTCCTGTCAATGCAGAACATACTGTATGTTATGCTTTTTTCGCAATAATCATGTTTGTATCATTGTTTACCGTTTCCAGGTCTGTGCATTTCCTTCGCCGTTGGTCAGGGATTGTTCCGTATAGATGGCCTGCTGTACGTGGAAATATTGGAGCTCTTTTCCGCAGGACCTTTACGGACAAGTTTTGTGATGTCATTGTCATATTTGATGGGAGTGATCTCAGGTAAGGATAAATTAAATACCTGTACCCCAGTGACTAATTCGCAATCAGAACCAACCAACTAATGCCACCCTCCCGATAACAAGACCCCCTCCCTGACAGAACCAGCCGCCCCCCCCCGCCCCCCCCCCCCCCCCATGAGGTCGCCTTTCCGGTAATATGACCACCTCTCTGACAAAACCACCCCGCTGGCACCCCTTACTGATAACATGACCACCTCACTGACAGAACCACCCCGCTGACACCCCTTTCCTTATAACATGACTGCCTCGCTGACAGAACCACCCCGCTGACACCCCTTTCCTGATAACATGTGAACCTCGCTGACAGAACCAACCCGCTGACACCACTTTCCTGATAACATGAGAACCTCGCTAAAAGAAACACCCCGCTGACACCACTTTCCCTATAACATGACTACTTTGCTGACAGAACCACCCCGCTGACACCACTTTCCAAATAACATGACTACCTCGCTTACTGAACCACCCCGCGGACACCCCTTTCCCAATAACTTGACCACTTCACTGACAGAACCACCCCGCTGACGACCATTTTCCGATACCATAACCACCTAACTGACAGAACAATCCCGCTGACACCCATTTCCTGATAACATGAGAACCTCGCTGACAGAACCACCCCGCTGACACCGCTTTCCCGATACCATGACTACCTCGCTGACAGAACCATCCCGCTGACACCCCTATCCCGATGACATGAGAACCTCGCTGACAGAACCGACCTCACTGACAGAACCGACCCCGCTGACACCGCTTTCCCAATACCATGACTAACTCGCTGACAGAACCACTCCGCTGACACCCCTTTCCCGATAACATGACTACCTCGCTGCGTAACCACCCCGCTGACACCACTTTCCCTATAACATGACTACTTTGCTGACAGAACCACCCCACTGACACCACTTTTTCCGATAACATGACTACTTTGCTGACAGAACCACCCCGCTGACACCACTTTTCCGATAACATGACCACCTCCCTGACAGCACCACCCGCTGTGACCCCTATCAGGAAAATATGACTATCTCGTTGACAGAACAATTCCGCTGACACCCCTTTCACAATAACATGACTTCCTATATTACAGAACCACTCGCTGACAGCCCTTTCCGATAACATGACTACCTCACTGACAAAACCATCCGCTGACACCCCTTTCCTGATAACATGACCACCTCTCTGACAGAACCACCCCGTTGACACCCCTTTCCTGATAACATTACTACTTCACTGACAGAAGCATTCTGCTGACACCCCCTTCCCGACAATGAACACCTTGCTTAAAGAGCCACCCCGTTGACACCCCTTTCCTGATAACATGACCACCTGGCTGACAGAACCACCCTGCTGACACCACTTTTCCAATAACATGACTATCTCGCTGACAGAACCACCCGCTGACAACACACGCCTGACAACATGAACATCTTTCTGATAGAACCATCCGTTAACACCACCTTGACGATAACACAACCATCTCACTGACGGAACCACCCGCTGACACCACCTTACCGATAACATGACCATCTCGCTGACAACCATTCTGCTGAAACCCCTTTCCCGATAAACCACCCGCTGATACCCCTTTCCTGATAACATGACCACCTCACTGACAGAACCACCCCGCTGACACCCCTTTCCTGATAACATGACTTCCTATCTGACAGAACTTCCTACTGACACACCCGCTCACATCCCTTCTCCGATAACATGACCACCTCACTGACAGAACCACACCGCTGACAGACCTCACTGACAGAACCACACCGCTGACACCCCTTTCCTGATAACATGACTACTTTGCTGACAGAACCACCCCGCTGACACCACTTTTTCCGATAACATGACCATCTCGGTTACAGAACCACCCCGCTGTCACCACTTTCCCGATAACATGACCATCCCGCTGAAAGTGGTCTTTCCCGGTAATACAATCACTATATTAATAAGACGATGCTTACACGTTCACCTTTTTAAATCCACTTACACTACATACACCCCCAGCCCCAACGTTTGTAATACAGTGTCTCTATCATTGTGCATTTTTATTCAAAACCTAGTTCAGTTTAGATCGCGTGAAATATGTACAAGTGTTTATATAATATTTATACTTTGGACTCAATAAAATTGTAACAGGCAATTTGTCATTATAATGTGCTGTAATGACAATACTAATTAAGAGAGTACACGCATCAGTTAACATAAGAGATCGATTTTTCCCAGACAATTAATTATACTGTGTGGCGAGGAAGATATTGATATGATAATAAATGTATATGACAATGAAATGCATTGGAGGTCAAACTTTCGGTCTCTTTAAATAATACGTCATGGTAACATTACAAATGGGGACAACTGAAGATTTATCAAAAAGTGAAAATACATGGGTAGATCCAGAGAGATTGAAAAGAAAATCCCAAACTGGGTAATGACGGACATGCCAGGTATCGTATATACCGACCTAGCGGGGGATTATTTTGGTTGGTTTGGCCCTTTTTTTAAAGACGGGGCCATTATTCATAAATCTAGGATGCTGTCGGTTTGCAATTCATACATAATTGAAAATTTGTATTGGTTTGGGAAACGTTCGGTGTGTTTGATGACATGGGGAGACTATAAAGCATGTCCATTGATTTACAATCAGGAGTTGCTGTTGTGATGCAGGACTTGTCATGCAGGAGCATTTCTAAGAGTATATTTCATCCATTGAAAAGGGATCTTCAAATCAATTCAAACATTTATTTTTTGTTTAATAAGAAAACGATTTTGCTCAATTGCCTTTGTTAAAATACATGTATTTATAGTCAACGGGAATAAAATATTTTAAAGGGGTCCAATCACCTATAAAGCATGTTGACTTAATACGAAATATAGAGTCTTCTCTTTGAAATAAATTGGTACCTGTTAAATATTGCTCTGAAACCGTTTGCTTACTCCTGTAAACGAGTGTCATAAACAGTGGACCCGGCGCGATCACTAGTGTCAACATAAACTCAGCGCAAGGGACTCCGTGCACCGCCTGGGCCGATACACGTATCAGTTAGGAGATATCCTGACTGATTTTGCCCCAAAAATGTAATTCATGTTCTCGCTTGCCGAAACATCGCCTACTGCGGCTCACAATCGGACCTCTGTCACGCGGCCTTGTTATGGTAAACAGACACACGTGGCCTGTGTTTAACAACACGCACGCCATAACAAGGTGTTACTAAGCAGTGTGCGAGGAAATGAGAATGTTTGCTGGGATGGCTTTGCTGGAAACTTTTGTATAAGCGAAACTGAACTGATAGTGTGAAAGAATAGGCATAATATTGCTCTTGATTATGTCCCTTTAAGCATACAACTGTTTGGTACGCTTATATGGTCATGTTATTAAAAAGCTGTGCAAAATCTGTACATTTAGTTTAATCTGGTGGCATCTTTCGTCTAAAAACACAAACGACAAAGGATTTTTTTTCTCTTTTAAAGGTAAATGTCCAATACTGCAAAAGGTCTCTATTTGTGCAAGTACAAATGATGATATAATATAGGCCTCCACTTATGGTATTTTAACATTAACATTTCTTGTTGTAAAGGTCTCCTTTACGTCAAACGTCCATGCCATGTCCCAGTCCATGGCAGGGATAAATAAATTATCTTTTTGAATGAGGGCATGTACCCTCAATTTTGCCAACAGTTCACACCTTCCATTAGGAATGTCAGTCAACCAAGATGATACCTCTGTAGCGACGTCAAAGCAAGCCCTATCAGTCCAGTTGATCAAAGGGTGGTATTCAATCATGCATGGGCCTCACCATTCGATTGGATATGTATTATATGCATTTAAATTGCAAATCTATATTTCTGTCTTCCCCTGGGCTGCTTGTGAGGCAGCGGGCAAGACACTTGGTGATTTTATATAGCCACTTCACCCCTTCTTGAGCTTTATATTGGTGCGACTCTAGCCTGTCCTGCCTCATCGCTTCCGCCAGCCTGGTATAATGCAAATATGACCACCATGTAAACGAATCATATTCGATAGTCCTGGTGACATAACTAGCCCACAAGCACGAACACTCGACTACCAACTACAGGTAATTTTGGTACATTGCGTTTTCCCAGTACGTCCTGGATTTGAAAACAACCTGACATTTCAGGGCCGTCCCTAACCTGACTACCGCAGCTGTGCACTGTTATAAATTCTTGTATATTCACAAAGATTTCATGTGAAAATTTACAGGACTTTTAATGTTAATGTGATAAAACGTCACCTTTACTGTAGATTTTACAGTGTATTTTGAGATATGTTTTTTACAGCATAATGTAATGTCATTTAACAGAGTATTTTGGTAGTCCACTGAATTGACCCATATACGTAATGCGTCATACGCAGGCCGGATATTTTACCGTTAGCCAGCGGAACGAGAAGACCACGCGGCCGGACATTGGAACGACTCCAAAAGCATTTGGAGGATTTTTTTTAAATTGTAAAGTATGGTGATATGTATGTAGGAATGTAGGCTTTAGCCATCATCTTGCATGTGGAATATAAATATCTTGTCACACTCAACTGGCGCTTTTTTCATGAGATCAGACGTTTTTTTAGGTTGTCTCGTCCAAAGACGTTATATTTCGATTCGCTCTGCTACTTTCCATCCAGTTTTAGAATTTGCAACAGGTTTTTAGGTTGCCTTTAGGGCCGGACCCGCCCCCCCCCCCCCCCCGGATAGGATCAACTTCCATTTGATAATGTTAAGCCTATAGGGTTTATTGTACAATATTGACACAATACGTTTTCAGTGATAACAATGAGTCCTTCAATGTCTAACAGGGGGCAGCATACTACCTCACTAGTTGAAGTAGTTACTTACAGGGGGCGACTCTTTACAGTCACATTAGTGATGATGCCAAGTCTTTGGCGGACATGGTAGAAAGGTGAAGACTGAGAAAAAAATTAAAGAAAAAATTTAAACGGAAAACGGGTTGGTCGGGGCCAGAGGTTACAGCACATGGCCAACCGGTGAAGACTGGTCTTTACCATCAGCTCAAGGCGTTCTACAATTTCAACCGTCACAAGCTATTCCAAATGGTCATCCGAGTGCCACAGGGGGCGCTTTAGGGTGCGGACACTGAGGGAGGAATTAGGGCGGCCCATACGGCCTTTTGATCCAGGCGACATCGGGGCTTTTGTTGCCAGGATCCATCTTTTTGATCGAGGCTGAGCGAGGTGAGCGAGGCTCCATACCTCTCGGGGGCCGTGGTTGGTTGGTTTAGGTTCAACGGGGCTCAGGTATGAGAGAGTCAGTGGGAACGGTGGTGAGCCCTCAGCAGGACGCGTTGCGCGAGCCGCAGAAGAAGGAGTTCGCGGAGGAGTAAGAGGTGTGGCCGGATGCTTGTTAATCTGGCCGTTTTCCGTCACTTAGGTGGGTCGGGGAAGCAAGGGTGCTCGGGCCAGGCTGGGGGGGGGGAGGGGTCGGCCCGTCACGTGGGCTAGGTCGCTGTGGTCCTCGATGATTGTGTGGTGGGCGGCGGGAAGAGCTAATGGATTGTACTTGTAACCGTCGACCTTACATACTGGTCAAACTGCCTCACCTCGATGTCCCGTTCAGTTTTGTCCAATTTGTTGGGATGCGGCTCGGTCTGGTTTTGGATCCTGACGAAGTCACCGACTGACAGGTGAGGGAGGCGTTTTTTGCTCCGTCCATCGCTCAGAGTTTCACATGTGCCTGTTTCGGAGCGCCTCTTTGCGGGCCGCCGTGGTTTCTTTCTAAGTGTTGTGGGATAGTTATCTGCCAGGCAGTATTATAGGTATTTAAACCTCGATGGGGCGTCCTAAGACGCACATAGCCGGTGACAGCCTGGTGACACGATCAGGGGTTTTCGGGTATGGAGGACAGCTCGTAGGGTAGCGTCTGTGTCTAGAGCGCCATTGGCATCCATACTGTCCGTGGTGAGACGCTTAACCGTCTTCACACCAATCTAGGCCCGACAGTTGCTGTCAGGAAACGCCATCGATGAAAGGCGATGGTGGACTCCCCTTATATGTAGAAATTGTAGTGGCAGTTAATTATGGATCGCATTTCGATGAGAGTTTGTCAGGGATGCCATGTCCTCAAGCAGTCAATCAATTCCTCAGCTCCCCTTTTTGTCCTCTCAGTGATGGGCCAGTTAGAATAATAGTCTACGATGACAGGATAGGTGGTACCCTTGTAACTGAAGAATTCGGCGCATACACATTGGAATGGGAATATCGGCAGGGTGAGGGGTGCCGGTGGGGCATGGGGTTGGGATGGTTCCATCTGATTACAGTGTGAGCAGTCGGCGTGGGTTTGGTTGATGGCAGAGGTGATTCCTGGCCAGAAGACTGAGAATTCCGCTTGTGCAATTATCGTAGTTGTGCCTGGATGGGCAGAGTGAAGAGCCGATAGGACTTCCTAACGGAGGCTTAGGGTGATTACGACACGGCCGCTAAATAGGATCACATCGTCTGTTGAATGCAGGTGTTCACGGTATTGGTAATGAGGCCGAAGCGTGGTATGGCAACTCGTGGTATGGCAACTCGTGGAGAGACTGAGGAAGGCCTTCCTCAAGAAGCGTCAAAGGGAGGTGCATATCCTCGTCGCTGGCTGTGGCCTCCCGAACGCTGTCCCAGGTAAGGCATTGTAGTGCAGCGAGGGAGGAGATAGCTGCCATCCCGAGCTTTGCCATGGAATCGGGATCCTTATGTTCGATGGTCCGTATGCCTGCCAAGAAATCGTGTCGAACGGCTTGAGGGTCCCAAGTTCAGACAACATCATCAGGTAGATGGAGCATCTGTGTTTCCTTGTCGCCTGATGGGTTGTGAGAGACTGTTCCTAATGCCAGGTATGTGGACTATTCTGAACCTGTATCGGAGGGTTCTCTCTTTGAGGTTTCTTAGACGGCTGTTGGATGGTCACCAAGGACAAGGATCTTGAGAAGTGGATTGTGGTCGACTGCCACAATGAGGTCAGTGCAACCAAGAGCGAAGAATCTAGCTTTATCAAGGGCATCCGCCACAGCTAGGGCCTCTCCTTCGATGGGGGCGTATCTCGAAGCGGCTTCCAACAAGTGTGGTCTTCCATTCATCTCTACAACACAGCGGCGTCTGGCAATGGCATTTGAAATGTTTTTGTAACACCCAGAAGCAGATTCTGTCTTTTGACCGGTCAGTGGCAATGCAGGTCGGTTTGCTGTTGTCGAAGATCTGCTCCCCAGTCTCGATTTCCTTCGTTACTACCTCCTTGGATGCTCGGAAGGCCTCCTCGAGACTTATGTTCAAGTTGAAGGGGTTACCCGGCATAAGGAGATCGCGGAACGGCAACATGCGGTAGGCCATGTTTAATGCGTACGATGCCGAAAAAAGATCGAAAGTCAGTGATATTTCGCGATGTAGGGAAGTCATGTTTGGCCCTCAGGTACTTTGAGCAAGGAAGCACACAGTCCAAGGTCACTGTGAATCCAGCGAAGTCGACCTCCTCTTGACAGAATACGAAGTTATCCGGATTCAGACTATTACCGTTCCGCAACTGTGAGGCGTGGAACAAGCTACCTTCGATCGTGTCGGCGCATAGGAGGGCATCATCGATGCGCTTCTTTTTCTTGGGGATGTCAGTACCGATCTCATCATGGCGGCGAGAGTTCCTATCCCTAGAGGCAATATAACCTTGGTGTGCTGTGCAATATAGGTAGCGGCCCATGGTGTTATGAAGGTGGTGTAGTGTCTGTCATCAGGGTGCGGTGCTACACTAGGGTGACCGTTCCAGGCGTCAAAGAAGGTCGTCCGTTTCCAATTTTGGACGGCAGGAACCTGGTGGAAAGGGGATTGTGTGTGACTGGTTTTTCGGGTAACATAGGCATTGAGGGATGGATATTAACAGTACGCCGTGGCTTCCCGGCTTTCTTTGCGTGATTGTCGGCCAGCACGTGTGGACATCCACAATGGTGAGGAACGATTTGGAGATCATGCCTACCTGCGCACATACCGCTCGACTGGAGGGGAAGTTTGTAAATGCTGTCTGTGTCATACGTGATTTTTGGCGTCTCGAACAGGTAACCTGGTTTGCCCATCCCAGATAATCGGAGGATAACAGCCCCGAGGATGTTGATGCCCTTCTCGTTGGCAAGAATGCCGCCGCTTCCTAGTCACAGGCATCAGTGGCTGTACAGCTTTGCTTTTGGTTGTTCTGCTGCGACAAAGCCCTCTTACATAGCTTGCACTTGTTGTTGTATGTTGGGCATTCCATTACCCTCCAGTGGGGTGTGGCACGCTTACCATTGCCACAGCCTCCACAGTAAGAGCAGGTGACTTGCTGCCTCTCTGTCCCGCTCCCTTTTGAATTCGGCCGTTTTCCATTTGATTCCTACATCCTGGAGCGACGGTAGGCACTATTCATAGCATTGGCGCCCTGTGCATTTTGTAGCATGGAGACAGACCTCTTCTCAGACTCCTTGGCCTCGACGAACGAGAGCATCCCTTCCAGTGAAATCTCCTGATTCTGATCGGTGAAATTAACATCAGCTCCGCAGTCGTCTGCTATACACGTTGTCACATACTTGCACGTGCCGGCCTGGCTTAGGAGCGCTAAAACGACCGGATTGGTTCGATACGATCCCGGGACATATTGTGTGGGGTGACGCGGGCTACCCTGATGTTTTCTCGGCGCACCGTGAATGCCTCCATTGCTTTGAGTACCTCCCTCATTGTCTTGGCCGTGAGGGTTCCTCCTGCGTCGCGGGTCAGGTCCTTCCGGAGCTGGTCATCGCAGCATTCAAGTAGTTGTGACACAACAGCTTGGCCCTTCAGCTTCGTTCCCCCGCGGTATCCCTTCCATCGTGTCACGAAGAATGCCCAGTCTTCACTGGTCTCGTCTGCCGAGATACGAGTACGCTTTAACCTTTCCGCCTTTCCGGATCCAGCAGCAAATGCGGTATGATTTTGAACATGTATGTTAAGAAGGGCAACAATGACACCACTGTTCTAGATTTTAGCGATCATATAGGCACAACCAAGAAAAAGACATTTAAATTTAACCATTTTAAAGCCTCTCAATGCTTGAAAATATTTACTATCTAAGTGTTTAGAAAATTCGACTAGCCTCTAGCCTTCGACTGTTCTTGTGAAGTATCAGTGGCTGAGCGATAACAGGGGCAATTACTAGTAACCGTTGCCCTAGCTGCACTTTCTTAATATGTCACTCTCAGCAGTGTCAGACGTTCATTGCTGTGGTCTTGGCTACTGTTGGCTACTCATGTTCATAGATAGGATCAAATTCCATTTAACAGTATGACGTCTAAGGTTTATTGTCCAATACTGACACAACACATGTTAGCAATTATAATAATGAGTCCTTCCATGTCCAACAGAGGGCAGCACCCTACCTTACAAGTTGTAGAAGTTACTGACAGGGGGCGACGCCCTGCATGAAATGACCCAGAATGTAAAGGAGTAGGGATACCTGAATTAGTGGCGATTGTGGTGACAGGCAAAATTGGAAATAAAATAGATATAAATAAAATATCATTCAAAATATCCACATATTTTCCTATATTTGCTGGTTTGAGTATTTGCCATATCATTTATTATAAAGATTTACCACTGGATTAACCACTAGAATTTACCAGTGATCCTGATCTGAAACTTTGAATCAATTTGAACAGAGACCAATAATAAGAACATTACACGGGAGACCTACACAGAGACTGAGAAGTTAGATCAAAGATTTGGAGAAAGACGGGACTTCCTCATACCGAAAACCCTTCCCAAAAAAAATATTTGTCAACCTTCCATATGCAGTTGATGTCTTTTATTTGCATGACCAACTGTGTGGACATTTAATTTTTTTTATTAGATCAGAAAAATTTGCACATAAAGCAAATCACACCTGCATACATAGCATGGTGGATACTATAAAACCTGAATTTCTGCTCATCCTTAAGGCCTAAGTATAATCTTCAAGTCAAAAATTGTATATTTTTAGAATACTTATTAACTATTCAGTCACTGATTTAATGTCCTTGTCACAAAAATATGTTATTGACAATATAGTTCATCATTAAGAAAGTGGCATTTTAATGCAATGCGGCATCTTCACAAACCCACATGTAAATCCAACCACCACATTCTTCAACTGCTGATATGAGTGGAGACTTGATGGACATCTGTGATAATCACCTTCAGGACCGTTCTCATAGCTTGGGCACTGCTTATCTTATCTTCATAGGCTGGACCCTGTTGACTCCAATTTTTATGTATGATAAATGGTTAAGAGTAATTCAAGAAAAAATGGATTTGTGTTAATACTGTTATACAACTGTCACTTTCATACACCTTTCAGTCAGCTTTTTAGGACAAAAATTTACTCCTTCAAAATTTTTCTTTTTTGGCATTTTTACAAAACAGTATTTCAGTCAATTACATCATCTTCAGATGGATATTTTTCACAAACCATCAGGAATAAAGTATTTCGATATTGCACATGTTTAAAAACATGTAATCTAAATGCATAATTTCCTTTTTTTAATTTTGTTTATAAACCAGTTACAGACTGCTTTAAACAAATTGTCCTTGATCAGATTGTCAATATTTAAAATTTATGGAGGAAAGAAGACTGAGACATTAAAAATGTGAGACCTGTCTTGAGACTGAGAAAAGTCTTTAGACCTATACTTCACTACCATATTTGATTGGTACATTATTTGTAAATATGAGCAAGCATTGCAATTATTCCTTAGAGTTTGTATAATTTGCACTTGAAATATGACACTTTTTATTTGTTCTGAATTCATCAATCTCATTTTTCATGACAGGAAAATGCAAAGGCAAGTGAAGCAGAGATCAGTTTAGTAATAATGTATGGACTTCATAATGCCAAAATTACATTTATCTGTTTGTTATTTGCTGAAAATGTTTTCTTGTTGCAGTGCACTCTCTTCTGTCACGATGGACCTTGTTCTCCCATTGTATATGATTTACAATGTTCTGAACTGACCTGACCAACCTTAAAATTCTTGAGTGTACGCTTTACATATTGTTCACACTTTTATTAGATAAAAACACATTTGTGCATGGAAAGGAACATGGCATTAAAAAAAGGCTGACTGTATTTCACATGTTCTTATGTCAGAGATAAATGCAGGTGCCCTTTGAAACATGCATTGACTAAAATTGCGATGCTTTCACCTGTAAAATAGTTGAAAAGGTTGTTTATTTCATTTACCCAGTTGCAGTGAAAGTGGAATATGATGTGAATTCTAAGTGCAGATCTTATGAATATTTAATGTTTTTCTATTTCAGGGGTGCCTCGAACTACCACCATATTACATCCAAGGTCATATGCAAAATCTGCTGTGTCCATTTTCAAAGAGAACATACCAAAAAATACAAGCAAAAAACGGACTAGTCTTAAGAATTTTCTTTTTCAAGGGGGGGGGGGGGCTCTTGGTTTCAGGTGATTTTGTATATACAGGTTTAATTTATATGAATAAATATGTCCTGAATCCTACCTTGTTGTTGAGATTAATGGTGTACAGTAAATACATTTCCAGTGAATAAATATATTTTAAAATTAAAAGATGTAATTGTCTTCTTGATTTCAATTACCCTACCCTATCCCTTTAAAAGATCATGACTTTAATAAATACTTAATTAAAAATTTAATTATGGCATCTTGCCCTGCATTCCTACAGGAACATATACCATAACATTAATTTGAAATGCCTGTTATACAACAGAATATTTCCGGATATTGTTCGTGTTATCTTACGTGACATTATATTTTATTTTACATAACATAAAAAAACCATGCTCTGTAATTTTACAGTAAAATTTACTGACAGCAGGGTTGCCAGTTAATTGTACTGTAAAAAAATCAAATAAGTTATGACAGTTTACTTTACCCAGCTATACTTGTTATCACAAAAGCATATAGTATTTCTACCAATGATTACGGAGAAAGGCCAGTTGATACGACCACGGGGCGGTTAGTGGAATTAAGAATAATGGGGCTCACCGGCACAAAACCGTAAACAAGCCCTGTGCCAGGAACTGAACTCAAATTTATACAGAACTCTTCCATGCAGAAGTAGCGAAATGTAAAATGAAAAGTTAATGACGCAAATTCCGTGTTTTTTAAGGTATAAAGTTTGTAATGTTTTATTTTCTAGATTTTAGGTCGAAACCTCCTTATATTCCTCCCCTGATTTCTTTTTATTTATTTATTTTATTTTTTTTTTAAATTTTTAAAGCCTTCCGTGATGAAAGTTGAGGGGCTGTGATGGTTTATAGTATTAACATAGCTACAATTTCAACTTTTGGTTGTTTTGATTTCACACGAGTTTTATCGGTATTTCCATGAGTTTTGCCAGTATTATGTCTGCAGCGAATCTTGCCCGCAGAGGTGGTGAAGAAACTGGTATTGTTTTCAGTGGCGTCAATTTATCTTCAGTATTGCAATTAAGGATAAGGTTTTAAAAAATAAGATATTATGTTTCCGGTATATGTTCATTCTAAACCAGGTTAAGATATATCATATTTCATAGTAAATTCATAAATGGACCTTAAGTCTTTAATTCTAATAATTGACATATTTCTTTGCCAATGTATAAATATTATTGTCAGAATATCGGGGGGATGATTATATTGTTAAGGGGTTAGGGCGAAACTGCAGCAAACGTTCAATAAACTGTGCTTCACTTTGTATGCGTTATAACCTTAGTTCAGTTCTGTACCAGTTACGTCACAATTTATGTCAATACCAGCAACCCTGTTTTAAGGATTTCAGACCAACGTTATCAGTCCGGACCTCCCCCGCCCTTTCCGGACCTTGGATCCTTTTCTAAGCTTTGTCATTAGACCTACTAGGTTGAACCCCCCCCCCCCTCCCCCTTTTTTCCCCCCTTAATCCTTGACCCGCCCCTTGTCGGTCAAGTAGATTTACACGGTAATGTGTACCCTAGTACGTAAACAAGTACTTTATGTAAACATTAATTCAAAGGCACTTAGACATTTTGATAATTAACACAAAAAATAGTAAAGTGCAATCCAATACAACCATCCAGTTGACATCTGAGTCAGTGAATGTATTATATTTACGTCTACCTTATGAACTGTTTCTGTCAATTTTATGTTATCTATTTATTTGGAAATGATTTTCAGATGCAAGGAAATCTTAATTTGACGGAATAAAAAACTCCAATATAACAGAAAATATCAAGGAATAATTTAAAGAATGATATAGCTTTTATATTAGTATAATTACAGAATGTGTTTATAATGTAAAATGTGTGGTGCTGCGTACTTTGCTATTTCAATTGATTTAAAATAAAAAAAAAAATAAATAAATAATCTTATACTCCCTGTGTTAATGGAATAAAGGCTTCTTACGTCCATCTGAACATCATTCATTCGGCATGACATCGCCAAAAAATGTCACAGAATACACACAGATTAAAGATAGGAACATCAGACCATAAGGCACTGCGTAAGATAGTATTTCTTCTTTTTTCAGGACCAATCGCGGGAGTTGTATCTAAAACCACGTCACCCAGGACCGTCATGATGATGCTGGGCCTGTACGGAGCGGGAGCCTACTTACTGGCCGCATTCGTATCACGTTTTGAAGTGTTTACCTTCACATACGGCATACTTATAGGTAAATAAGTTTTTTTTTTTTTCATTTGTTGCCCGTTAATGTGTTCGAGATTGTTCACAACATAGCTCACACAATCATGAACGAAATCGCGTGAAATTTTCAGGGTCAGTGAAGATTTGGTTAGATTATGGTGTGGATCCGGCATATAACCCGTTTTGAGGAACATCATCAAGGAATATTCACAACTGTAGAGTCTCTTATGCACGAATCAACCAGCCAATACGGGCCGATTACGTGAATACAAACTTGGTTTTGGGAACATATGCCACAATAGGGAACCCCCCCCCCCCCCAAAAAAAAAAATGGCGGAGGCTGTTCCATTGCTTAGAATACTGATTTATAGTTATATCTAGTTTAATTCTTATTTGAACGTTAAATTTGTTTATCTCCATCCTGGACCGTTGAGCGCCCATGTGCAAGTAACCGCAATAAAAGTAATGTAAACTTATTTGAAATAGGTGTTCAGTATTCCGTATAAGGCTGGACTGAGTTTATGTTATCACTAATAGCTGTTCTTCAATCTCTTTCTGTATGTGACTGTCCGTCTGCCTATTTATCTAATATTTCCTCTGTGCCATAAAGATGACGTCGTTTTCAATATGGGTCTGTAAAGTTGTGTCTAGAGGAGAGAAGATTTTTTTATTCATTTTAGGTTGATGAGTAATCCGAAAGCATACACATTTTTACATGTTTAAAATTTTGTCTCACGCGGGGAAAATACCTTGAAGGGGCCTATTCAGATATCTGCCGTCTATTTACTAAAGATAATTCCTTGGACCCTCCAAACAAAAGCAAGAGAGCGCCGATCCCACCTCACACAGGTTATTCATCTTGTTTATATCAACATGTTTATAACATGTTAGGGGCCGCTAAAATAATCCAGACACGTTCAACAAGGGCATCTGATAGCAAGTCACACGAACCGGAGTTTATCAAAGGGCGATTGCAATCACTGACCGTTCAACTTCCGCACATATATTAACAACCACCTTTAAATACATGGTTTTCCATTTGTCAACATTGCTGTGTTAAATAACAGCTTGTAGATAAATAACCCCATACATACTTGGACTACCCAGAGTTCATTTGTGTGAAAATATAGTATTAACATTATGTTTTTTAAAGAAATTAAGTTGTGGAACGGCCAATCCATCAATATTACATTTCATCCAATTATTTTTTCAAATCGACATTTAACTTCAATGCGAAATCGGATTAAATGATTTCATAAGAAAATCTGTTCATACAGGTCAGATATGTATAGTTATTTTCACCAATTTATAATCATACGCCCATCTCTCTCGAAAACACAAAAAATGTTCATATGTGAGATGGACTTAGTCAATCTTTGCTTAATATATATCGGTGGGGTGTTGAGGCCAGTATCTGTAGCTCTTCAGCCGTAAGACGTATCCATAGGTGATTTGGGCGCCACCTGGAGGATCCTGGAGTCATTGTTGCGGAAATGTGCGCTTTGTCCGCTCACTTAGTCTCGCAGCGGCGGAGCATTCAGCTGCATTTTTTAAAACACCGCGAGAAATACCCGCAAGTGGAACATTTCAGCCAACACGTGTACATATATTTGAGAAATATGGGTGATACCGACGACTCCGAAGTCTTCTCATGGGCACAGCAACATAAATTTGAAAATGAAGGGTCTACCTCCCAATGGCATCAGAACTTTTAAGAGGCCGAGCATTTGGCTAAGACCAGCAGTGGCGAATCCAGCGGGAAGCCACCCCCCCCCCCCCCCCCCACCCCCACCCCCTCCCCCTCCGCGTCGTTCAGCTGTAACATCTCTTATTTTTATCGAGTTCCTTTCCTATTGATTCGTAATCAATTTTCATTTTTTAGATTACCTTTTTATTCCATAGCATTAAAATATTTTGATTATCACTTTCCAATTCATAAATTGAGGATAATTATTAACAGCTGTGTGACTTACCCCATAGAGATAGCATCAACATATATACTAGTATATTGAGAGAGGGAGTCTTTCCGTTATCAGACTCTGGTAGGTCATATTAACACCCAGGAATCTCTTCCCTCCCCTATATGTGTTTTTAATTATGCGACTACAAGAAATGCAATTAATTGCATATTGTATTATGAGCATTTATATATTTCTTATAGCTATAAGGTACTCTTCACCCAAACCTAGACTTTCTACTCATATTAGCTTGAATGTTTAGTGTACTTTGAACCATTCTTCACTCAAAATAGAGCGTTTGTATTTTCCAAGGAACCGCTTTATTCTTTATTAATTTCAAACATCAATCGTGTCCATGATCTCTCCCCATCAACATGCATATTCATGAGGTTTGTCTTGTCTTTTGTCTGTTTGCAGGTTTATTCATCAATATCACAGCTAATAGTCAACTGGTCCTTGTTGGCAAGATGGACGACAAATGGCGGACACTTGCTATAGCGATGGTCACAACTTCTGGATCTGTCGGCTCTGTTGTAATGTCGCAAATATTTTCCATAGCAACCGAGACATACGCCTTGAGGGGTGCACTCATAATCTTAGCAGGTATTTGCTTACAAGTAGTTTTAACTGGAGCCATGCAGCCAAATTCAACAGCCGATGAGTCCACTTTAAAACAACAGTTAAAGAATAAAGCAGAAAGAATATGTGACAGTAAAGTCCACCATTCTCGAGTTATCGAAAACAGTGCCACTTCCAAAGGTACCGGACCATTTATAATCCAACTCGCTGGCGAGAAGGAGGGTGTACATTCGGTTTCGATGATTCATGAACAATCAGAAATGAGGGCCTCACAGTTTGAGTATCTGAATGAGGGTTTTCAAAGTTCAACTAACTTTCTTCCGATGCAAAAAGAGTACACGTTTATGAAAATACAAGGCGTGGTTGAAGAATGTGGTCAGAACAGAGCAAACCAAAATATGTCGAATGTTAAAGAAAACTCTCCAAATGGTAAAGAAAGAAAAGTCCAGCTACCTGCACAAATGACCATGTTGTGTAACTGTTCCTCAAGGATGACCAATAATTTCCGCCTATGGATGCTACCAATGTTCAAGAATATCAAGTATTTACGTTTACTGGTGTTTGCTTTATTGCAAGGGATAAGTCTGGCGATATCCATTACGGCGGCAGTGACGTATGCTGCCGAGCTTGGGGCAGCCCCTTCCCAGCGTTCCTTGCTCGTTACCATTGCGAACGTGACTGGTGCCTGTGGCAGATTCATCGTTGGTTACTTTCTTATCAGTCTGGTGAAGAAGAAAGAAAGGATCTTGGCTGTACTGAATGCTTTAAATGCATCGGTCAGCTTAATGTTATACTTTTCGACCTCTGCACCTTGCATGTACATATTTTTTGTTGTTTCTGGTCTTTATACCGACTCCATGTGCGTGTTCCATGGATATCAAGTATTTTCCAGCGTGGGGTTGGAATTCTTTGAACTTGGCCTCGGAATAGTAATCGGACTGCATTATGCCGCCATCCTCATAGGCAATTTGCTTATAGGTTGGTTACAACACAGACTGATATCTTTTCTTAAAATATAGGTCTATATCTCTAAGTACTACATGATGATGACGGTAATTGTTATATAGGTTCAACTGTTACTTACCAATAAGTACTAAACCTTAAAAATGGAATTTTCAAAGAGTGTTCATTGAAACATTACATAATCATCGATAGTGTAATTATATTGTCTTCTGATATAAGTATATGATATTTTTAATATGTATATTAATATTTTACAGGAGCCGTCATGGAAGCCACGGGTAGCAGCAGACTGTTGATACTAATAAATCCACTGTGTAACCTGGTAGCAATAGCCATCCTCATGACGACGGAGGTCAACGTCACCCGACGTTTTAGAAAAAAGAAGATGTACTATGTAAATGGTACCATGGTGTAAGTATCATGATTATAGATCACCTCGTCCCTTTGGCATGTCATGCATAATAATTTTTTAAACTTAAAATCGGGCTTCCCATGGATATTTTATAAATACATTTTTACCTTAACACAATTTCTGCGGAGATTTTTTGCGTGTAGTATTTCTCACAATCGAGCGTTCTCACAAGCAAGCTTCAAAAGCATGACGTCATAAGCTATAGAGTGAGTACATAAACTTCATACAATATGTATCGGTAATGGGTTATTAAAGCTCAGTGAAATGTTATGCATCCCGTAAGGTTTTGCGAGGCGTGGGTCATGCATGGCATCGAATGCCATGATTGATGCACCCCAAGTAAAACCCC
This sequence comes from Sipunculus nudus, assembly GCA_026874595.1. Classification (NCBI taxonomy): domain Eukaryota; kingdom Metazoa; phylum Annelida; class Sipuncula; order Golfingiida; family Sipunculidae; genus Sipunculus; species Sipunculus nudus. The sequence continues at coordinate 13,833,781 of CM049312.1, read as the reverse complement.
TTCAACACAAATATGATTATTGTCATATTTCTCAGTATATGGTTATTAGGATGAAATGGACACATGAAATTCATAATTTGGAAAGCCCTATGGTAATTTCTGAGATCTTATACTGGACATGTTATTTGATGAACAGGGATGGGCAAGGATGAGATGAGGAATTCGAGGCTGGCGACCAGACCATTAAGTGGAACTAGTAACGGATACAACAACAGATAGAGCTGTTCCAAAATGGTGTTAGCACCCACATATTCAGAAGTATATCTGCAAATGGTCTACAAATCATTTATCCGTGAACTGTAATAACCAACTTCATGTTTATTTTATCTGGAGTTATTTTTGCACATTCAATTTGCCAGGTGTGTCTGTGGGTCAGGCTTTTAATGTTTAGGGGTATGCTCAATGGGGTATGCTTAATGGCACATTTATATTGCATCACAGTAGCACTAAAATTTTCAATATATTAAAATATAAAAATAAGATATTAAAATCGATAATTTGTGACGAATGTATTGTTTGAATATTTTTTGTAAGCCTTCTAACCCCACACCCATAAATCGTGTTATTTTAATGAAAAAACAATAAACAATTATTTGCACAATAAAAAAAGGCTTGTTGTAAATTTTAAATTTTAGCTAATTCCCTATATTTTATCATAAATATTTAAAATACCCAGTAAAGCTATCATGTTTGTTCCGTATTACTGACTAACTTGCTTCACAGACCAAAGCATGGGGACAATTATCTCATTCCATGATGTTATCTCATTTCATGATGTATCATGCCACCTGCGGTCGCCCATCATTTTAACTTTGAAGCTCCGGCTAACAGATGGATATGAAGGTGTTCGATTGATAAAACGTGCACACAGTATCGCCCATTAAATGTAACATCCTTTATTAATTGTATCACATTTCAAAAGTCACAATGATTATTTTTGTTAGATCCGTGACCTTTCATCCAGTATTATCCGCGACAAAGCCACGAAGCTGTACTGGATTTTAATCTGGTCTGAACCAGTCAGTCATTCACGTGATCACCCATGGTGGAACATATCCGAGTTCTTAATGGGCAGTTAAACCAATATAATAAGATGGTGTTACGGAACCTAATATCAACAGATCACGTATCCGTGATGAACATAAATTTTGTCAAGGAGATATAAAAAAATCAGATTCTGTAACACTAGGCAGCGTGAAATTTCTAGGTGAATGAATAAAGAAGTCAGTGGTTTTTTTGTTAGCAAATAACTATAATTTATTCTTAAAACAACCCTAACATTACAATACACTAAATCAATACAATGACACAGTATAACAGCAAATCAATACAATCACACAGTAAAATATACAAAGTGCACAGTACCTGGATACCCCCACTGTCACAACGATAAGTATTTTTAAATGTATATGCCGGATGAAAAGTCCACACAAACTCTCCCGGAGAATAACAGTCCAATGTAAAGCTCTTGTAACAATCCAGAAAGTAAACTTGAGGCAGGCAGCACCAAATTGTACAGAGTTAGTAATAGCAGAATCCCTGAAATTACTGGTCCCACAAACTGACATACACACGTATGTGTCCGCTGGAATATTCTCTCACCTCTCTCCCGGCTCTAAAACACAGTCCCCTATTTATATCTTTTCACCTAAAGCCGAGAAGCTTCTATATCTAGAACAATCGAAGAATCTAACATAATACACAGTAAACACGCGTTACAGGAATCATCTAGAAAAACATTGCTGTGTCTCTACATACCAGGGTCCACACGTGAGCTCGCCCCGGCTCGGTCAGGCGAGAAAGCCCCAAGCTAGCATGACAACGAGAGTTCAACCAGTACGGATTAAACTGATAGTTCAACACGCGGCCAAGCAAGAGCGCTACAACACGAGTTACGCCCGTGTCACACAATAAAAAGAGCACCTGTAACAATGGCCAGAGTTGTTTGTTTGAGAAAGTACATGTACCTAACGAAGATCTGATGTTCAATGAGGGACGTATTCATAATATTCAAATTTTATAGTTTTACGGACCTTGGTGGCCTACACTCCACCTCTGAATCGCGAGAAAACTATTTCTGCCGCATATTTAAAATAAGTACAACCAGATGTTTCCATTTCAGAATGTACGGAATAAAATCATATTTTCAGTTCAACTGATACCCACTATGGTACGTTTCAAATGATTCTCGATTACGTCTTGACCACGTATATCAATAAATAAATCTGCGGTTCATATATGATTTTATTTTAAACTAACTGATTTTTTCTAAAGTAAAATTCACATAAACCATACATATAAGAACATGACAAAACTATGCGTTATTCAAAGAAGCATATAGAGAAATCGAACAGTGTTGTTTGTTTGAGAAAGCACATGTACCTAACAAAGATCTGACGTTCAATGAGGGACGTATTCATAATATTCAAATTTTATAGTTTTGCGTAATTCAAAGAAGCATACAGGGAAATCGAACAGTAAGATGTACATTATGACATGACGCTATCAAATTAATAAAAAAAAAAAGAGAAGTTGACTTTTAGTCAACTGAGGACACGAACAGAGGGTATATATATATTTTTTCATAAACTTTTACATGGATTGTACAAATAGTTATTAAACTAATCCAGGCACTCACCGTTGTTCAAATGATGGTGTTCGGTAGTCTGCAGGGGTGGAGGAAACTGGAGAACCCGGAGAAACCACCGGCCTTGGACGGGCAACTACAACCCACTCTCATGGTCACACCGGGGATCGAACCCGGGTCACCAGGGTAAAGAGCCGAGCGTTTTACCCCTCGACTGTCCAGGTATATATATATATATATATATATATATATATATATATATATATATATATATATATATATATATATTCAATGGTCTTTTATTTCGAATGGGATAGTCTACAGAATAGAGATAGAAAAATAACAAAATTTTGCACGAATCTATAGATATAATAAAACGACACTACTAGAAGAAGCAAAGCCGTTTTAAACTTTCAGGGGCACTCCCCGACGAGCTGATTAAAGTAATTTTATATTTATCATGATGCATACACGGGAACTGTCTTCTTATGGTACATATTATAATGTGTTATTACACTTTGTTATTACACTGTGTCATCATACCCCCACGTCTCTGTTATATTATTTCGATAAAAGCCGTCACACATAAGACTAATATATGCTGTACGATGAGTTAGTTGAACTTGAAGGTTAGATAGGCCTCCAGTCGATCACCGCATATTGTTAAACACGTACTTTAATTTGTATAGCAAAACCGGGGCAGACTGGATCGGAGGTGACTCAATGCCTATATATTCGTGCAACAGATGGTTTTTTTTTATATATATATATCTGTCATCGCATACGTTTTGGAGCATAACATATTAACAAAGAGGATTTATTTGTGTTTATATATATATAATACACTAGTAACAACGATTTATTTTGAGGAATATGTTCTGTATTGACCAATACAGTATGTGGTTAAGGATTATAAACTTGTCATTAGTCTGCACGACATCAATTTTAGACCTAATAGCAAGCCTATGGTATTATAAATCAGGCTAATGTTGGTTCATTATCGTTCTTGCTCTCAAGTTAGTCAGACCAATACCTTTATATAACCAATATTGTCTTTTACATAATAGGAAGACTGTTAAATATTGGAATTACTATACCGGCTTTAGTTGAGTAAACTTTAAGAGTGCTAAAAATGTCCAAGGAGTCAGTGGAAATTGTGGAAGGTGGCCACATTTTTGTGAAGGTGTAGCCCTGCCGGGGCTTTAGCATTTCTGTTTGCTGCTAAAATGCGTAAAAATAAAAAAAAAACATGATTCCATATACCGATATACGTTACTCAGGGCTCTTATCAAGAAATATCCGGTCAGAGAGCCATGAAACTGTTACAGAATTTGCCGCGAGGTGGCAGAAGCTATTATAAGCGTGATGGCTCTGTCAGCGGGAGGAATGAAGTCTGAACTAAATGCATTGACTGTGCCAGTCTAGCAAAGGCGTAATATAGTTCATGCTTTCACATGATTCCGGAAACCGGAGCAGCGACTGGTTGTGACCAGCTACCAAATTATCCTATTGTCTACCATGTTACTCTGTGGGCTGTAATGTATGGTTATAAATAAATAATGGCAACCTTTGTTTCAAGTAGACGCAAGGCTTATATAAATCTAAAGGTGATTAACATGTAACATTTTGCAAAACCGGTTTAGTTTGGTCTTACGTTCTAAAGTTCAGAGTATGCTAATTAGATAATGTTTAAATAAGACCCGCTCGGGTACAATGCTTGGAAGTTCTCTCCAACTGCTTGGTGAGGAAAGATGTGCCCCATTGAAATGCCTGCATTCAAGGATGCTGGGAAAAGTGACAAGAGGGATAAGAGCATCCCATTATCTTTAAACTGGATGGCCCTGGCAGGTAAATTCATTTAATTATTTATTTACATCGTGAATATCTTGGTCAACGAAAGAGTGTATATGCAGTTATTTTGAATGACAGAGCTCCGTTTCTTCTTACTTTGTTAGCTGTTACACAGGTACAATATAACCACCAATCAGCTATTTACGACATGGCATCTGTCAAACAATAAAAACCACCAATCAGCTATTTACGACTTGGTATCTGTCAAACAATAAAAACCACCAATCAGCTATTTACGACATGGTATCTGTCAAACGATAAAAACCACCAATCAGCTTTTTACGACATAGTATCTGTCAAACGATAAAAACCACCCATCAGCTATTTACGACATGGTATCTGTCAAAAGAAAAAAAACCATCAGCTATTTACGACTTGGTATCTGTGAAAAGAAAAAAAAACATCAGCTATTTACGACATGGTATCTGTCAAACGATAAAAACCACCAATCAGCTATTTTCGACATGCTATCTGTCAAACGATAAAAACCACCAATCAACTATTTACGACATGGTATCTGTCAAAAGAAAAAAAAACATCAGCTATTTACGACTTGGTATCTGTCAAAAGAAAAAAAAAACCATCAGCTATTTACGACTTGGTATCTGTCAAACAATAAAAATCACCAATCAGCTATTTACGACTTGGTATCTGTCAAAAGAAAAAAAACCATCAGCTTTTTACGACTTGGTATATGTCAATCGATAAAAACCACCAATCAGCTATTTACGACTTGGTATCTGTCAAACGATAAAAACCACCCATCAGCTATTTAGGACTTGGTATCTGTCCAAAAAAAAACCATCAGCTATTTGCGACTTGGTATCTGTCAAAAGAATAAAAACTACCAATCAGCTATTTACGACTTGGTATCTGTCAAACAATAAAAACCACCAATCAGCTATTTACGACATGGTATCTGTCAAACGATAAAAACCACCAATCAGCTTTTTACGACTTGGTATATGTCAAACAATAAAAATCACCAATCAGCTATTTACGACTTGGTATCTGTCAAAAGCAAAAAAAAATCAGCTATTTATGACATGGTATCTGCCAAACGATAATAACCAACCATCCGCTATTTACGACTTGGTATCTGTCAAACGATAAAAACCAACCATCTACTATTTACGACTTGGTATCTGTCAAACAATAAAAATCACCAATCAGCTATTTACGACTTGGTATCTGTCAAAAGAAAAAAAAAATCAGCTACTTACGACATGGTATCTGTCAAACGATAAAAACCACCAATCAACTATTTACGACATGGTATCTGTCCAACGATAAAAACCACCCATCAGCTATTTACGACATGGTATCTGTCAAAAAAAAACCATCAGCTATTTACGACTTGGTATCTGTGAAAAGAAAAAAAAACATCAGCTATTTACGACATGGTATCTGTCAAGCGATAAAAACCACCAATCAGCTATTTTCGACATGCTATCTGTCAAACGATAAAAACCACCAATCAACTATTTACGACATGGTATCTGTCAAAAGAAAAAAAACCATCAGCTATTTACGACTTGGTATCTGTCAAAAGAAAAAAAAACCATCAGCTATTTACGACTTGGTATCTGTCAAACAATAAAAATCACCAATCAGCTATTTACGACTTGGTATCTGTCAAAAGAAAAAAAACATCAGCTATTTACGACTTAGTATCTGTCAAACGATAAAAACCACCAATCAGCTATTTACGACTTGGTATCTGTCAAACGATAAAAACCACCCATCAGCTATTTAGGACTTGGTATCTGTCCAAAAAAAACCATCAGCTATTTGCGACTTGGTATCTGTCAAAAGAATAAAAACTACCAATCAGCTATTTACGACATGGTATCTGTCAAACGATAAAAACGCCCATCAGCTATTTACGACATGGTATCTGTCAAACGATCAAAAACAACAATCAGCTATTTACGACTTGGTATATGTCAAACAATAAAAATCACCAATCAGCTATTTACGACATGCTATCTGTCAATCAATAAAAAACCAATCATCCGCTATTTACGACTTGGTATTTGTCAAACAATAAAAACCACCAATCAGCTATTTACGACATGGTATCTGTCAAACAATAAAAACCAACCATCCGCTATTTATGACATGGTGTCTGTCAAACAATAAAAAAATCACCAATCAGCTATTTACGACTTGGTATCTGTCAAAAGAAAAAAAACATCAGCTATTAACGACATGGTATCTGTCAAACGATAAAACCACCTATCAGCTATTAACGACATGCTATCTGTCAAACAATAAAAACCAAACATCCGCTATTTCTGACATGGTGTCTGTCAAAAGAAAAAAACCTCCATCAGCTATTTACGACATGGTATCTGTCAATCGATAAAAACGCCCATCAGCTATTTACGACATGGTATCTGTCAAACAATAAAAACCAACCATCCGCTATTTATGACATGGTGTCAGTCAAAAGAAAAAAAAACACCCATCAGCTATTAACGACATGGTATCTGTCAAACGATAAAAACCACCTATCAGCTATTTACGATATGGTATCTGTCAAACAATAAAAAACAACCATCCGCTATTTATGACATGGTGTCTGTCAAAAGAAAAAAACACCCATCAGCTATTTACGACATGGTATCTGTCAAACGATAAAAACGCCCATCAGCTATTTACGACATGGTATCTGTCAAACAATAAAAATCAACATCCGCTATTTATGACATGGTGTCTGTCAAAAGAAAAATAAACCCATCAGCTATTAACGACATGGTATCTGTCAAAAAATAAAAACCAACCACCAGCTATTTATGACATGGTGTCTGTCAAAAGAAAAAAAACACCCATCAGCCATTTACGACATGGTATCTGTCAAAAGAAAAAAAAACATCAGCTATTTACGACATAGTATCTGTCAAACGATAAAAACGCCCATCAGTTATTTACGACATGGTATCTGTCAAACAATAAAAACCAACCATCCGCTATTTATGACATGGTGTCTGTCAAAAGAAAAAAAAACACCCATCAGCTATTAACGACATGGTATCTGTCAAATAATAAAAACCAACCATCCGCTATTTATGACATGGTGTCTGTCAGAAGATTAAAAACACCCATCAGCCATTTACGACATGGTATCTGTCAAACAATAAAAACCACCCATCAGCTAATCACGACATGGTATCTGTCAAACAATAAAAACCAACCATCCGCTATTTATGACATGGTGTCTGTCAAAGGAAAAAAAAACACCCATCAGCTATTTACGACTTGGTATCTGTCAAATAATAAAACCAACCATAAACTATTTACGACTTGGTATCCGTCAGACGATAAAAAACACCCATCAGCTATTTACCACTTGGTATCTGTCAAACAATGAAAACCACCAATTAGCTATTTTCAACTTGGGATCTATCAAACAATAAAAAACCACGCATCAGCTATTTACAACATGGTATCTGTCAAACAATTAAACTACCCATCAGCTAAAAACCACCAGGTATCTGTCAAACAATAAAAAACACATCAGCTATTTACGACTTGGTATCTGATAAACAAAAAAAATCCATCAGCTATTTACGACTATAGGTATCTGTCAAACGATAAATACCACCCATCAGCTATTTACGACATAGAATCTGTCAAACGAAAAAAAACACCCATCAGCTATTTACGACATAGAATCTGTCAAACGAAAAAAACCACCCATCAGCTATTTACGACATGGTATCTGTCAAACGAAAAAAAACACCCATCAGCTATTTACGACATGGTATCTGTCAAACGAAAAAAAAAAACCACCAGCTATTTACGACATGGTATCTGTCAAACGAAAAAAAAACACCAGCTATTTACGACATGGTATATGTCAAACAATAAAAAAAAACACCCATTAGCTATTTACGACATGGTAATTGCCAAACAATGAAAAAACACCCATCAGCTATTAACGATATGATATCTGTCAAACAATAAAAACTCCAATCAGCTATTTATGACATGGTATCTGTCAAACGATAAAAAACACCCATCAGCTATTTACGACATGGTATCTGTCAAACAACAAAAACCAACCATCCGCTATATATGACATGGTGACTGTCAAAAGAAAAAAAAACACCCATCAGCCTCTTTACGACTTGGTATCTGTCAAACAATAAAAATCACCCATCAGCTATTTACGACTTGGTATCTGTCAAAAGAAAAAAGACCATCAGCTATTTACGACTATAGGTATCTGTCAAACGATAAATACCACCCATCAGCTATTTACGACATAGAATCTGTCAAACGAAAAAAAACACCCATCAGCTATTTACGACATGGTATCTGTCAAAAGAAAAAAAACAACCATCAGCTATTTACGACATGGTATCTGTCAAACAAAAAAAAAAAACCAGCTATTTACGACATGGTATATGTCAAACAATAAAAAAATCACCCATTAGCTATTTACGACATGGTAATTGCCAAACAATGAAAAAACACCCATCAGCTATTAACGATATGATATCTGTCAAACAATAAAAACACACATCAGCTATTTACGACTTGGTATCTGTCAAACAATAAAACCACCCATGAACTATTTACGATTTGGTATCCGTCAAACGATAAAAAAAAACACCCATCAGTTATTTACCACTTGGTATCTGTCAAACAATAAAAATCACCAATCAGCTATTTTCGACTTGGTCTCTGTCAAAATGAAAACCACCACTCAGCAATTACGACATGGAATCTGTCAAACAATAAAAAACATCCCCCAGCTATTTACGACATGGTATCTGTCAAACGATAAAAACCACCTTGGTCTCGACATGTTATCTGTCAAAATGAAAACCACCACTCAGCAATTACGACATGGAATCTGTCAAACAATAAAAAAAATCCCCCAGCTATTTACGACATGGTATCTGTCAAAAGAAAAAAAAACAACCATCAGCTATTTACGACATGGTATCTGTCAAACGAAAAAAAAACCCACCAGCTATTTACGACATGGTATATGTCAAACAATAAAAAAAATCACCCATTAGCTATTTACGACATGGTAATTGCCAAACAATGAAAAAAACACCCATCAGCTATTAACGATATGATATCTGTCAAACAATTAAAACACCCATCAGCTATTTACGACTTGGTATCTGTCAAACAATAAAACCACCCATGAACTATTTACGATTTGGTATCCGTCAAACGATAATAAAACACCCATCAGCTATTTACCACTTGGTATCTGTCAAACAATAAAAATCACCAATCAGCTATTTTCGACTTGGTCTCTGTCAAAATGAAAACCACCACTCAGCAATTACGACATGGAATCTGTCAAACAATAAAAAACATCCCCCAGCTATTTACGACATGGTATCTGTCAAACGATAAAAACCACCTTGGTCTCGACATGTTATCTGACAAAATGAAAACCACCACTCAGCAATTACGACATGGAATCTGTCAAACATTAAAAAACATCCCCCAGCTATTTACGACATGGTATCTGTCAAACGATAAAAACCACCATTCAACTATTTACGACATGGTATCTGTCAATCAATTAAAACCACCAATCAGCAATTACGACATGGTATCCGTCAAACAATAAAAAACATTTTATGAGCTACGTATCGGTATAGTGTGACAGACAAGGACACTGCAGGCGTTTCCAGTTTTTTCTTAAACAAATTGTAAAGCGGCCCACACCGTTTAGAGTTTACCTTGCGTTTTTGCTCGCCGCTTAAAACAACTGACCATGCGAATCGCATGATCACCCACGACGTCAAAACAAATGCGTAAGAATAAGATTTCAGGCACGGATACAGGATTTTTTCCCAGTCAGATGATTTTTAGACACATATATTATATATATGTGAACATATATCGGCAATCTAGAAGAAAGTATACATCATTTCTCGGCTTCTTAGTATCAAATATCAAGTTTTCTTATCCGACTATTTTGCCCAAATTAGATAAAGAAAATCCAGCAATATATATGAGTTAGAATCTAAAAATGAGTATTTGCACCAAAACGAATGTGGATCTCCTTTATTAAGTCAAACAACAAACCATTAACAATTTTTCAACTCCTAAGATAAATATAATAAAAAAACATTAAATATTATAATAATAATAATAAAACGGATAATTCTGGGTGTTATTGTATATTCAACATGGGTGTGAAAAACGTTAGAGTTCCTGGTCAGTATATAAGTAAAAAATAGTTAGGAGCGTCGGTGATCCTCCCCTGGAAATATTTTGTAATCCAGAAGGCCGCAGACGCCATTTCCTCTTGTTCCTAGGAATAAAAAAACTAATCAAACTTTTATTTTTTTAAATCGAGAGAATTTATTATGTATGAAATCTGATAATTTATGAGACGTATCAATACATGAAATGAGATATGTCTTTGAAGATATGTTTTGTTTTATCTGTTTACTTTTCCAGGTCTTTGCCTCGGTTTAGCAGCAGGTCAGGGCCTGATGCGTTTAGAGGGCCTGTTGTACGTGGAATTACTGGATCTCTTTAACCAGGGACCTGTTCGGACTAGTTTCGCTATGTCAATGTTCTGGATGATAGGAGTGGTCTCTGGTTAGGGATTATTGATTTACAGTTTTTTAAATCTCCAGCCTCCACGCCATACAGCCCACTGAATGCATCGTCCCCTAAACACAATCACTCGGTCACCGACATCAAGCTAACACGGCCAGCCCACAAACATGAACGCTCCGCTAACATGACCACAGGACCTACATAACCACTATTCTAACACGAGCCACCCCTAACATGACCGACCCGATATAATGACCACACATCTACACGAACCATCCTCTTAACATGACCACCCCACTTGCTAAACCACCCTGCTAACACGAGCCACCGATCACATGAGAGACCCGATGTAATGACCACCCCGCTAACACGAACACCTTGTTAACATGACCATCCAGTAGACTCGAACATCCGCTCACAAGAGCGTCCGCTAACATGATCGACCCGATGTAATGACCATCCCTCTAACACGAACATCTTGTTAACATGACCACCCTCCTTCCACCAACACGACACTAGCATCTTGCTAACACGACACTCTCCACCCCCCCACCCCCCCCCCCACACACACACACACACTTACCAATCACCACTTCTATCCGACACTACCACCTTTATTTCTTTCATACCTTATATGCCAATTCCATTTGAATATTGGGTCTTTCATTTCTTTCGTTCTGTTTTACCGCAGACTGTATCCCTATTCTCTTCTGTCATTCTCACACTGCATTATAAAAATGTATTCTATTCTTCAATTTTATTGGAAGAATAAAAGAAGCATATCAATCAGGACATTCAAACAATTATGACTACACAGCTAACATTACTATCAGTGTTCTTTTAACATTTGAACAGAAGATAATGGGAGAGCAGACTGTTGATTGGAAAGAGTAATAATATAAGATACATATTATAAAGTATTTTAAAATATGTTTTCTTTAAATGTTTCACACAATGTAAGCTTTAGGTTTATGATTGACATCTTCCTCTGCTTGTCCCTGCGTTGTCAGGCGAAAAGATATACCAAATGACGTCAAAATGTCTTTGGCGTCCGTCTGGACACCCTCCGTTCATCAGAGATTCACCTGACAATGTTTTAATAATAAACATACATTGAAGAAAGATCATAATATTGCAGTGTCTAGATGCATGGAATACTTACCTGCTTTATACCTACTTTTGTTTTTCTTTCTCAGGACCACTCGGGGGAATTGTATGTAAAACCACCAGACCTAGAACCTTTATGATGGCATTGGGCATATTCGGAGCGGCCGCGTACTTCACGGCTGCATTTGTGTCCAGTTTTGAGGCCTTTACTTTTGCTTATGGAACACTAATTGGTAATTAGTTGCAGTACTTTTTCAGTTTGTGGCTCTTATAGATAATATCAACGTGCACATAAGAAAGCAGTCAGGGACTGCATATTTACCACAGAGGTTTTAATATGATCGCTATAACAAAGGCACCTCCCCCCCCCCCCCCACCCAACCCCCACCCCCACAACACCAATGACTGTTAATGACACTAAATCAGCAAATTGCTATGATCGCAATGTTAAAGAACAATTATAACAAAAATATATCATGGAGATCAAAGATTACTTCCAGAATGTAATGGAATGTTCCTTTTTGGTATTATCCCGGGTATAATAGAGCATAAATCTCACCAAACGCAATTAATCACTTCCAGAGTAATGTTGATTTATTTGATTCTTTTTGGGACAAGCATATAAATGAAATATTCTTTCTATATAGGTCTACCTTTTTCTGACAAAGGGGAGAATACTATTGACTTTGTTGAAAAGTTTTGGATTTTCAAGAACTGATTTTTTTTTCATATGAAAACCTCTGAAAATCCAGAAAATAAAACATGTTTGTGTAAATATGTGTAAGGTAACGTTCAATGAATCCTAATGCAAAATTTCAAGCAAACATGGTGCAGATGTCTTAACGTGATATCATCCATAACATTCATCACGCCACGATAAACATAGACAGTCGCCATTTTTAAAGGGATAAAATATTTTTTTATCTCATTCTTGCAGCTACGTTCATCCATGTCACGACTAATAGCATGGTGACCCTTGTAGGCAAGGTGGACGTTAAATGGCGGACGTTTGCAACGGCGGTGGTCTCAGCTTCCGGTTCCGTCGGAGCAATTGTCATAGCACAAATATTTTCCATAGCAACCGAAGAATTCGGCACAAGGGGGTCACTTATAATTTTAGCAGGTGTTTGTTTACAGGTAGTTTTAGCAGGATCCATGCAAACCAATTCAACAACCGACGGGTCGAATGTGAAACAAAGCAAGATTCAAACAGGGAGAGAAACTTTGGGTGTAGTTTCTGATTTTGTAAGCAGTGCGACCTCTAAATGCACTGGACCGTTTATAATTTCTGTTGTTAATGAAGAAATAGGTTTACATCCCGTCTTGGAGACTAGCGAGGAATCAGAAATAAAATCACCTCCCGTTGAATATCTGAATAAGGGGTTTCAAAGTTCAACTAACTTTCTGATAGAGCAAAATGAAGAAACGTTTGTTACAACCCAAAACGTGGTTGATTGCGACAGACAGAGCAAAGACAGAATAAATGGCGATTTTCTCTGTAACCAAAAACAAAATGCGCCAGATTTTCTCAATGTGAAAGAGAAACCATATGGCTTTAACGAAGTGTCAACAGTCCATAAACTGCCTGAATCAAACACGTCATCGTTAAGTAATTTCGCGAGGATGGTCAAAACTTTCCGGGTCTGTGTGTTACCAATGTTCATGAATATCAAGTATATACGTTTACTGGTGTTTTCTTTACTGCAAGGACTGGGCATGTCGGTGTCCATGACGGCGGCAGTGGCATTTGTGACCGAGCTTGGAGCAGCCCCTTCCCAGCGTTCCTTGTTCGTTACCATAGCGAACGTGTCCGGTGCTTTTGGGAGATTTTTTGTCGGGTACTTTTTGGTCGGCTTGGTTGAGAAGAAAGACAGAATCCTGGTTGCAATCATTGCTCTTAATGCATCTGCTAGTTTAATGTTGTTTTATGCACCCTTCAGGCCATGTGTGTACCTGTTCTTTATTGTTTCTGGTTTTTATACTGACTCCATGGGCACATTCTATGGATATCAAATATTGGACAGCGTTGGCGTGGGATTCTTTGAGCTTGGGCTAGGGCTGGTATTCGGCGTGTACTGTGCCGCCATACTTGTCGCAAATTTACTTATAGGTGAGTTTTTACGCGTACTTAACATTTACTTTGTACATTAACATAATTACAATGATGGTTGCACAATTAACTATTGCCTCAAAACAAAATGGTAAAATGCCGAAAAAAATACAGGGGTTCGCGCATATGTATCATTGGATTATCCTAGGACCTGTAGTCATATAATACCAAAAAAATTATATCCTGATTTTAAACAAAAAATAATTTTATTTTCCAATGGTAACATTTAACTTATGGAAACTAGTGTTTGGCAAATAGAGTTGCATAATTTACATAATTTGCCGCGAGGTGGCAGTAGCTATTCTATATATATTATATATAATTTTATGGCTGATAATTATAGTTCACGTGGTGTATTCATTTATATATATATATTTATATATATATATCGTTTTACAAAGGGAGTCACTTTGCTACATCTTTATCATTATTTATTTGCCTCCGCCTGCAGGGCATGCGTTCTTCCCATTCGTGTGTGTGTGTGTGTGTGTGTGTGTGTGTGTGTGTGTGTGTGTTTGTTCACAACTTAACTCACGCATTCATGAACGGGGTCTCATAAAATTTCAAGGACATTTCGGGAATGGGCATGGGAAGAAGCGATTAAATTTTGGTGTGGATAGGGCACATGATTCTGGTTTAGTAACTTCATCAAAGAATATTTTTAAAAAAAAATAGTAATTTGTGCACGAATGAGTCTTGGAATACAGGAGGAAAAAGCCAATCTAAACACGGTTTTGGGAGCATCCTACTTGGCGGAGGCTTGCAATTCTTAGAGTACAAATTTCTAGTTATATTATACTATCATAATCACATCAGTTGTAATATTTTTTACAGGAGCCGTTATAGAAGCCACAGGTAGCAGCAGATTGCTGATCCTGATTAATGCACTCGGTAACCTGGTAGCAATAGCCATCCTCATGACGAATGAGATCAGAATCCCCCGACCAAGGATAAGGAAGAAAACCGTGTACACTGTTAATGGATCCGTGAAGGTAAGCATCATCATCTAAGGTCACGTGACCACTTTGCATTTAAACCTTTCAAAAAGATCTTAGAGTACCAAATGTTTGAGCGTCAATTCCGTGCAGCATTTTAATTACATTCTGGCATTCAAATATTTTGTCTTTTTAATTGAACATTTCCGTGACATTAGCGACATCTGTAGACGACTGACACAATAAGTGTTCGGGTTGGTTGCATTGTTAAAGATGTGTTCCCTCAAATGATAAATTAAAAAACATATTTTGTCATTTAAGGTTGTGTTTCTATCGGAGTTTCTGACTTTCACCTTGTTTCATTTAACAAAACCCGCTCACTTGACTGAACTCAACTGACAGCAGTTGAAATGAAATTAAAATGATAATTGTGTGCAAGTACTGAATACAACAAGGTCCTATACATAAAATTCACAGAGTGCAAATGTTACACAGTGTGCATCTTATAAGTGGAGATAACCAAATAAGGATCACTTATCTAATTGAAATAAATGTGACCATAAGGATCACTAATATAATTGAAATAAATTTGACCATAAGGATCACTAATCTAATTGAAATAAATGTGGACATAAGGATCACTTATCTAATTGAAATAAATGTAGACATAAGGATCACTAATCTAATTGAAATAAATGTGACCATAAGGATCACTAATCTAATTGAAATAAATGTGATCATAAGGATCATTAATCTAATTGAAATAAATGTGACCATAAAGATCATTAACCTAATTGAAATAAATGAGACCATAAGGATCACAAAGCTAATTGAAATAAGTGTGACCATAAGGATCACTAATCTAATTGAAATAGATGTGATCACAAGGATCACTAATCTAATTGAAATAAATGTGACCATAAGGATCACTAATCTAATTGAAATAAATGTGGACATAAGGATCACTTATCTAATTGAAATAAATGAGACCATAAGGATCACAAAGCTAATTGAAATAAATGTGACCATAAGGATCACTAATCTAATTGAAATAAATGTGGACATAAGGATCACTAATCTAATTGAAATAAATGTGACCATAAGGATCACTTATCTAATTGAAATAAATGTGACCATAAGGATCACTAATCTTAATGAAATAAATGTGGACATAAGGATCACTAATCTAATTGAAATAAATGTAACCATAAAGATCATTAATCTAATTGAAATAAATGAGACCATAAGGATCACTAATCTAATTGAAATAAATGTGATCATAAGGATCACTAATCTAATTGAAATAAATGTGACCATAAGGATCACTAATCTAATTAAAAATTAATGTGAACATAAGGATCACTAATATAATTGAAATAAATGTGACCATAAGGATCACTAATATAATTGAATTACATATGACCATAAGGATCACTTATCTTATTGAAATAAATGTGGACATAAGGATCACTAATATAATTGAAATAAATGTGGACATAAGGATCACTAATCTAATTGAAATAAATGTGGACATAAGGATCACTTATCTAATTGAAATAAATATGACCAAAAGGATCACTAATCTAATTGAAATAAATGTGACCATAAGGATCACTAATATAATTGAATACATTTGACCATAAGGATCACTAATCTAAATGAAATAAATGTGGACATAAGGATCACTAATCTAATTGAAATAAATATGGACATAAGGATCACTAATATAATTGAAATAAATTTGACCATAAGGATCACTAATTCTAATTGAAATAAATATGGACATAAGGATCACTAATCTAATTGAAATAAACGTGACTATAAGGATCACTAATCTAATTGAAATAAATGTGACCATAAAGATAATTAATCTAATTGGAATAGATGAGACCATATAGTCAAATTTGTAAAGACTTGTCTTCTATGATTTTGTAACTTGTACTGTTTATATTATAAACAGTGTCCAAGGAAAGAAGATGAAGTTGGTTCCTATGGTGACAGGTGATAGATGTGCGAGCAGTCCACAGAGCAAGAGGTCCACAGGTTTCTGTATGTCTACGAATCATGTGCCAGTAAACTTTGTTACAACCTTAAGTATTATTTTTGTTTATTCTAATATGCGTATGAATTCATCCGCCCACCATCAAACTACAATTTCCATATGAGGGCGCGGTCATCAACAGAGAGTGCCTCCGGTTTCTGCTCGGATAATGCGGGCCTAACGACCACCAAGCTCTCTCCGCAGATAGATTCTCACATTGAGACTGCCCCCGGAGTACTTTTCATATTTTGTATTTCCGTGCCCTTATCAAACCCTGATCTTGCACGAATTACGAAACCGCTCATCGGAATGCGGTTTTGCGTGCAGAGTAAAACCTATATGTCGTAAGTCGCATGTCGGAATTAACGGTATATATACCACTTGTATCTGTAATCATTAAGCACATATGCAATATGGAATGTATGTCTTATGAATAATAAAGAACAGTTTCACGTATAAAAATGTGCTGTTTGTTATATATTTTATCTATAATTCTTTGTAAGTAACCCTATTAATTTCATATGTACACTCTTGAATATTATTGGTGCATGTTATTTTTTAATGTATATAAGCATATATTACTCACGATGATGCATGACTGACAGACTTATTGTTTTTGCCGCAGTGGCAGAGGAACATAAGAATACAATGAATACATTTCGGCATGATACGAGAACTTACTTATAATATAATAATCCATTTCATAATGGATACTTTCACTGAGAGACTAAAGGGCATGTGCAACCACAGGCGCTTGAATCCCTATTTGTAATAAAGTCTTCATATCCCCAGTGTTCTTAAAAATACTTCGAAAGAATCAGTTAAAAAAACAATAAAAAAACGGTCATACCATACTATCTATTATATTATGACTCATAGATAGTATGGTATGACCGTTTTTTTTTTATTGTTTTTTTAACTGATTCTTTCGAAGTATTTTTAAGAACACTGGGGATATGAAGACTTTATTACAAATAGGGATTCAAGCGCCTGTGGTGCAACTGACATGGGTTATGCTATAATATGAATGAATGACACACACACATATATATATATATATACCTCATAAAATCTTTAATCTGAAAATAACCTGTCTCATATGAAGGAAAAATGTTAGTTTGGAACAGCCCTGTGGGGGAGGGAAGGCAATAACGTAATACAGAAAAAATATCGTAAATAATTTATTTTTGTGAAAGATATGAAGCCTTTTAATGTTCTGGTGCAATTTATAAATAAACATTTCATGAACATCACTTCTAGGCGGTCTATTAGACCCTTAGTTTCGCAGATAAAAGACAAAATATTCACCATTAGAATATTTAGTAAGTACTTAATTAACAGAAATTTTTTAAAAAATCTTAATCGGTCATTCATTCATATTATAGCATAACCCATGTCAGTTGCACATGCACTTTAGTCTCTCAGTGAAAGAATCCATTATGAAATGGTGCCTTATAGACACATAGATATATGGTACACATATAGACACATGGTAAATAAACAGGTAAAGCGATGAGGGAATAATAAACATGCACGTACAAATATTTAAAGTATTTAATGGGGTAGGTTCTGGTCACACTTTCAAAATCACAATATATTTTCTTATGAAGTAAGCCTTTAACTCGTCCGTGACTTGCCACTACAATAAGCCATTAAACGTCATTAACCCTGTATTTTTCCGGAATTGAAACTGGTCCAAGCCAGATTAGCGGTAAGTGATCGTTCGTGTTGGGTCATATCTCGGGGGTATAATGAGCAAATCCAATTACACGCTAGTTCTTTAGTACCCCATACCAATACACACACAGGAGGCTTAACTACAAGTATTCTTTTAAAATTTATTTGGTTATACCCATGCAGCATGAAAAAAAAATCGTTTACCTGCTATAATGTTTTTCAGCAGATACACGTTTCCTTGACACTTAACTTTCTCAGTAGATAAACTCTCGCCTGGACGCTGTCCTGGACGTATTTTCGTGTCGCATCCCCGCGTCTTTATCGAACAGTGACAGGTTTATTTCTCTCAGTTTCACAAAACTATTCATGGAGGTTGCCATATTGGGTAAAGGCTAAAACCAAGATGTCACAGGTCGCATGTCGAGTAGAGTAACATGAATTTCTGCTTGGTTTAATAGTCATGACCAGAATACAGACCACGACTTCTGCTCAGTTTCCTATATACATTTGTAAATAATGCTCAAACTGTGTACAATATGCTTGTAACTCATTTAAACGGATTAAAAGTGGTGATGTGTAAGGTGTAAGCTTTGATATGAACTAGAATACGGGTAGTCGACAAGCGACTTCGTGGAACGGGTGAAGTGAGGCATGGATTGAGTGGCAAGGGGAAAGGGTGAGGTGTGTTGCATATTAGCCTGGGTGTCTGCAGCCGCATGTGTATGTAGGTTGCGCCACCTACCACGAAATCCAGAAAGCTGTCCAAGTTGTATACATATGCAAAATTTTAGGCAGATATGTCAAACCACTGCCGAGATTTGAGTGATTTTATCCCACGGCAGACAAACAGGCGGACACTGTGCAAAAATGGTTGCAGGTAGTGCCATCAGTTTTGCGTATGATAAAGAGCTATGTGAGATCTATACAAATGCAAAATTTTTGTTCAATCGGTCAAACGGTTCCCGAGATATGAGCTTGGATGTCTGCAGCGTAAACTAGAATGTAGGTAGCGCCACTTGTCATATAATCAGGAAAGCTGTCCAGGATGTATAAACCTGCAACATTTTAGGCAGATATGTCAAACTACTGCCGAGATATGAGTGATTTTATCCCACGGCAGACAAACAGACGGACGCCGTGCAAAAATGGTTGCAGGTTGCGCCACCAATTTTGCAAGTGCCAAGATCCACAACTACTTGTGATACTCCAAAGCTATTAAAACTGTACAGACTTGTAGTTTCTCAGAACTCGGGTCTTACCTCATACTTAGTAACTTGTCACAGCTTACAGTGATGTATGAAGGAAGCTATTGGTTTTACAGACCGGTAAAATTCTCATAAGGTTTTGAGCTGATTTACAAAGAAACCATGTGTGCTTGTTTACCTTTCACCTCAAATATACACATTTGTAAAAAGTCACTGAATGATTTGACAACTATCTTCAGTTGTTTTAGTTTTTACATCCTTGTACTGATGGCAGCACCTGTTCTAACAAAGACATTTTGGAGGGAGGGGGTTGATGTGCAATCTCACCATGGTTATAGGGAGCCAGAAAGGTCATAATATTAATTTTTGTCAAGGTTACTTCCTTATACCAGGGGTCTAGTAAAGATCTAGTTCACTAGAACACAGGAAACATAGAAACCAGACAATTAATATATTTATTAATGCTTCACTTATGTGATTCCTGCATGGATTCAGTATAAAGTTTTATTCATCTGAGAGTTGTAGAAACAGAGTAATATGGGTGTAGAAGTAGATTGTTACATAAAGGAAACATGTTGTTCTTAAGGAATGCATATCATTTCCAGGGTAAAAGTTTGATATATAGATAACCAACCAGATTTCACCCACATCTGGTGCACTCGCAATCACTGCTTTATCATCTCACTATTATATTCAAGTATGATAAAGAGCTATGTGAGATCTATACAAATGCAAATTTTCTGGAAGATACGTCAAACTAGTCAGGGTATATAAGCATGGATGTGTGCAGCGTGAACGTGAATGTAGGTGGCGCCACCTGTCATAAAATCAAAAAAACTATCCAGGATGTATACGCATGTCAAATTTCAGGTGAATTAGTCAAACCACTGCAGAGAAATTAGTGATTTTAACCCAAGGCAGACGAACAGATGGACAATGTGCAAACATGGTTGCAGGTAACACAACCGTTTTTTGTGTATGTTATAAAGCTATCGAACGGCTACATTTGTACAAAAAAAAAATTTCCTGATAGGTCAAACGGTTCCCGAGATATGTGGGTTTATGTGTTGAAACAGACGCACAAATGGACGCTGGGCAGAGAGGAAAGGTCAGAGGTCAACGCCAATTGGTTAGGCACCAGTTCACATGTGACCCGATAATTGGTGTAAGTTTCGGAAAAATCAGTCTAGTAGTCTCAGAGGAGTTCTCCGGAAACGAATACGGCGGCGGCGGCGGAACCCGGTCAAAAACATAGTATCCGCAATACGTTTTGGCGGATACAATTACTATAGGATTAAAAGCGCAGTATGGCTTCGAACTATTAACTATTACTTAAACCAAAACTAAACAACATTTTACCCTGTTGTTACATTCAAAACTCAAATTATATAAGAAGGGGTTTGTTTAAGCTCTATGCCCCCAGTAAAATATGAATATTTTTTTCTCTCTCCTACATTAAAATACAAATGTCAGTTTTCTCTGTTAAGTCTCTAACTTTTGTTGACTGTTACAGATATCGACTTACACTGTGATTTTCAAAAACAGAGCTTGTACTAAACTGATCTTCCTATGAATTTGTAATACCCATGTGGACACAAAATACTAGATATCTGCATTGGCCGGGTGATCGGCCTTCCCAAACCTCAGATGCAAATCTGTCATAACGGACCAATACTGTGCATGATGGTCAGCTTTTGAAAATCGGCCATACTGCAGAAAAAAATGTAATTTATGAGGCTGGGGTAACCTAAGGAAGTCTACCTACATTTTGTTTTACCCAAATATGGATATTGAAATATCTAAATCCCCTGAAGGCCCGCTTTGCATCTAAAAGGCCTCTCGCCAATATACATGTTCGATAGCGACACCTGTCTATCATAAGTGAAACTACATTTTGGGACTGCCAGCCAGTGATAGTTTGTGACACCGACACTAATTTGTTTCAGTTTGCCATGTGTGGAATCTTGTGCATGGATATTCATATAGAATTATAGACCCATTCCCTCGACGCGGTATCAAGGTAGCTATAAATTTTTATGTGCTTTGGTGCCGACACATGACTGATGGGGAAAGTAGTGCCGTTGCAGGTTGTACATAGGTTGTATATGATGACAGGTATCAGTCGGTGAGAAATCAACCAAGATAACGTACCCTCGCCTCAGTAAGGGGGGGGGGGGGGGCTGTGGCTGTCAGTTTCACAATCTGTGAAGGGAGGTATTTGGTCAGCTCCCATCCTAAGGCCCGTTTTCTGCAAGGTTTTAAATAATACTTCATGTAGAATAAACTGCTCCACTGCGTTAAGCAATTGTCGTTAGTTATATGCGTGCGCATTGAGCCTGGATACTACATGGGAAAGGAAATTATCTTCCCGTTCGCTCTTTATGACCAAATAAATATTCTTTACCAATGAGCATCCCAGAATATAGCAATATAATATCCTGATTTTTATATCATACTGGCATCCTCGTAAGCGTGTACTTTTACTGTTCGTGCAAATTGACGGGTTGGAATTTGCAGGACAGACTGCAGTTTGTAATTTTTTGGGATACACAAGAGACGCATGTGTATAGGATGTGAGGGGCTTAGAAAATTAAATGTTTATCTACAAAGAAATGTGGGGTTTAGACAAAAATTGTCATTTTGCAAGTTAAACTTTTCAATATGATAACCCGTAACTTGTGACTGTATAAGCTAAATTCTTCAGTAAATTCGTCATTTTGTACGCTAAACTTGTCATTTTGACGAAAATAAACCCGTCAGTTTTTTAGCTTAACTCGTCATTTTGACGATCCTAAACTCGTTAATTTGACAATCCTATACTCCTAATTTTTCAAAGTCAAATTCGTCAGTTTGACGACCCGAAACCCGTCATTTTGTAAGCTAAACTCGTCAATTCTACGACCCTAAACTCGTCAATTTAACGACCCTAAACTCGTCAGTTTTACGTCCCTAAACTCGTCAAATGACGATCCTAAAAGCGTCATTTTGTAAGCTAAACTCGTCAATTTGACGACCCTAAACTCGTCATTTTGACGATCCTAAACTCGTTAATTTGACAATCCTATACTCCTAATTTTTCAAAGTCAAATTCGTCAGTTTGACGACCCGAAACCCGTCATTTTGTAAGCTAAACTCGTCAATTCTACGACCCTAAACTCGTCAATTTAACGACCCTAAACTCGTCAGTTTTACGTCCCTAAACTCGTCAAATGACGATCCTAAAAGCGTCATTTTGTAAGCTAAACTCGTCAATTTGACGACCCTAAACTCGTCAATTTGACGACCCTTAACTCGTCATTTGTAAGCTAAACTCGTCAGTTTGACGACCCTAAACTCGTCAATTTATCGACCCCAAACTCGTCATTTTGTAAGCAATACTCGTCAATTTGACGACCCTGGACCCGTCTTTGTAAGCTTATCTCGTCAAATTGACGACCCTAAACTCGTCAAATTTAATATCCCTAAACTCGTCAAATGACGACCCTAAACGCGTTATTTTGTAAGCTAAACTCGTCAAATGACGACCCTAAACGCGTCATTTTGTAAGCTAAACCCGTCAATTTGACAACCCTAAACTCGTCTATTTTACGACCCTAAACTCGTCATTTTGAAAGATGAACTCTTCAATTTGACGAACTCATACTCGACATTTTGTAAGCTTAACTCGTCAATATGATGACCCAAAACTCGCCAATTTGAAGACCCTAAACCTGTTGTCATCTAACCTAAACTTTTTTTGTTAAATTACCTGGAATTTGTCAACTCGTCATTTTGACAATTACTGTAAAGACAGACGATTAAACCTTCAGCAATTATAACCTTACCTACTGCTATATGTCCCTTTAATAGTCATCGACTAAGCTGTCACAAATACTCATTTGTTGCCCATTTTAATTCTCTCCAGTATAATCTTCAATATATCTCGATTTACTGTATTCACTTATCTGTTGAAAGAGAGGATGAATTTTGTAATTAACACGTTGTAGCTGTTGGTTTAATATATGTTATATATACATGTACATCCATAACACGAGTCAAGACTCCGAACATCGTACCTGCACAAATTTATTTTTGCTGACATGCTGGGTTTGTAGGAGAAAGGCTTTCCGAGTCTCTGTCATATCAGGACGGCCGTGTGTTTAGAAAACTCATTCTTAATGATGTTACCAAGTGATCATGTTTCAATTGACAACCACAGTGTCGTTCAGTTTCAACAGTTACAAGCCTGGCATGTCATCAGGGTAACAACAGTTACTAAGCAGGTGTCAAACTGACGTTCACCATCATAGGGCCTTTATCTAGTGCCAGGTCCTATTGCCTTTTAATTGTGTAATCCGTGAAGCACATTCTTATAATTTAACAGGTTATATGTTCCCTGGATTTTATCTGGTATTCGAAATAAAGGCTCAATAATTACAACACATTTTAGATTAAGATATTTAGTCTTTGTCCCTCAGTCATGAGATAATGAATTTTGCCGGATTTTTTTTTTTTTTTTTTGGTCTTTTCCTAACTTCAGTCATAAATGGGGTTAGGATAAAGCGAATAATTAAATTTTGAAGGTACTCTGGATCACCATATATGTTTTGTTTGACGAATTCTTTACCATTTGGAGAAGGTCTGTCCTTGCTAATTCACTGAAACAGGGAACCTTATAGGAGCCGCTTATGTTCTCACTAGCATAGCTGACCTGTGATGCAACTACCAAGATCATGAACCAAGACTCATTTCTCTCGGTTTACATGAAACCTATACCACATACCAAAGTATGATCAAAGGTCTGGTCATATTCTAGTGAGCAAGAAGGCTATTTCATGTATACGGTTTTCTCCTCTTAATTTAAACTGGTCAAACCCATGTTCTTTATATATATATATATATATATATATATATATATATATATATATATATATGCATGCTCATTTTAAGATAGCCAACCAATGCTGGTGTTTATTATCTCTCTGACCCATACTTTAAAGTACGCTTATTTTTATTATTGTTATATGTAACATAGATTCACATGAAATCTTGAAGCAGACAGTTAAGGGACAATACCAAACGGACGATCAGAATATGTGCAGTTAAAGGCTTTCTTAGCATAGTTCTTGTGTTGGAATTTGTATAGTTGCATTTAGACACAGCAAACGTTATAAGTATTTTTATCTGAGATTGAGAACTAGTATGCATGAAAGTACTGGAAGTATTTGCACATAGTGTTCAAATAATATTCCAATACAAACAATGTTTCGCTGAAGATCGTTATGTTATAGTCAACAGAACATTATATAAGAATGTCTTTTATCCACTTCATCTGAATACATGCGAAAATGGGAAATAATAAAGTGGAATTCAAAAGGTTGAGAAAGTGTACTTATGGGTTCTAACAAAAAAGTGTAACCGATACCCAATATTTGAAGTTGCATTTGAATTCCTGTATTCATTTGTATATAACAATCACTACTATTTGTATTACCGTAGTACTTCCATGCATTTGTAATATACATTTGACGCCCACCCTGGGAATGTGACAGATTGATGGCCGATGGAAAACTGGGGTCATGGAAAACATTCAGAGAGGATGAAAGAGGTTACTGAATTTGAATCATGAATTATACACAGATATGTGTTAAACTTGCTCAATAAAATTGCTACTACCATATTTTCTTGATAAGTTGCTGGGGAAGAAATTTTTATAGATCCTGCTTTGACCAGGGTATAAAAAAGCAGGCTTTTGTTAAAGGCTGGCGTTTATTGAAAACTATATGATTAGGTTAAGCAGACAAAAGCACAAAACCAAACATGCATCAAAACTATAAAGCCAAAGTTCCCTACCTGAAGGATGCAATAAAAACATAGAGAGACCTATTCTTTTATTATCACTTTATTTGTTGTAGTTCTGCAGATACAATATAATGGCTGCACTTGACAGCCAAGCAAGAATCTGGCTTGCAAGGTGGTAAACCAAAAATTACATGTGTAATGAACAAATATATTTAATTAACCTCAAGTACACCTGGTCAGGTTAATGAGGTTTACCAGTAATGAACCCTTTGACAACATGAAAATGAACCTGCCCCCCAGAACCAATGTGTCACTTAGGCAAATTGACAAGCCCCCCCCCCCCCTTATTTTTTATAACAAATTATATATTCTGAGGTGGGATTATGCTTTACAAATTATCTTATATATCTCTTAACCCCCCCCCCCCCCGTGTATGCCATGCTGAAAGAAAAATTATTTCAGCCAGGGACAAAGCTGTAATATCATAACTTGACAGATATGTGGAATGTATAAAAAAAAAACCCATCAGATTACAGCAAGTGGGTTCAGGATGAATTCTAATTAATATCATTAACTGAAACATTCTACAATATTTAGTTATTATACTGGTATTTTATGCAACAAAATTACACAAATGAACAATAATTTTCTTCCTGCAAGTATACAGTCAATAACTTTATATAAGAATATGAAATACATTTGAACAAATTACTGACAATAACAGTTGTATCTTTTTCTAAGGATCTGATACTTACACTTGAGAACTTAAAGGGGCCCAATCACTTATTTGATCTTTATAAACTATAGGTAATCCCTTGGAGCTTCCATAAAAATAGGCCAAAAAACATATATATCACAGAACACAGACTCCTTGTTTTGTTTATATCTATGTGTTAATAATATGTTGGGCCCGCCAAAATAAATTCAACATTGGCATCTGACAGCAAGTCATATAAGCCAGAGCTTTGCAAATGGCGTTTTTAACAAGTGACCTTTCTACCTCTGCATATATGCAACCTACAAGGTCACATATTTTTCCCCCATTTGTCAACACTGCTGTGTTTACATAAATGTTGTTGATAAATAGGTTCACACTCTTAACGAAGCCCTTGAAAGAACTTTTCACAACCAAAATTACACTAAGATCAGTTATATATACACACAGTGGAAGCCAGAATTACAAAAATTCTTTTTTTCAAAAGATAGGTGATTGGGCACCTTTAAGGCATACTAAATATGTAGATACCTAAATATAAGTTATTAAGATACTTTCCAAACTCTACTAAATTACATACAGGCCAGATACATATACTTATTTTATAAACTGTTCATTATTGTTAATGTTAAAAATTTGATTTACACCCATGGAAAAGAACTAATAATATTACAGTAATAAATTATATATCATCTTTGGGATATCAGATTCTACAAGCTGGGCTTTCAACAGGAAGAAAATTTGAAGGGTCCAGGACACTCAGGCAAATATTTTGGGGGGTCCCATCTGAGTTTAGAACATCCCAAGCGCAGATGATATATGTGTCCTAGTCTGAAGGGTTAAGTAAAATTGAATCTTTTTCGTATTTTATGTAATTATTATAACATTATATGATTAGAAATTGTGTCATTTTTATTAATATTTGCTTATAGCAAAATGAAAGCCTCAGTTGTCAACACAACTGACGGAAAAGTTGAGGCAGTGGGTAATGGTCAATGACTGCTATAATCTGCTTCATAAAGCCTGAAATTCATGTGTCTTATTCGAGGCTTGGACACTCAGAACCAAGCATCTGCAAGAGATTTTGAGCATCAGAGATGCTTACTCCTTGGTAATATCAGCATATCTCATGACTGGCTTTCACTATGCATTTTAACATTGTGATAAGTATTATTATACTTTTGAGGTTAAACAGATACCCATTTAGAGATTCTAGACACATGCACACACACACACACACATATATATATATATATATATAATATTTATACATTCCATACACTACACTCCCTTTGTGCAAATAGGTAAAACATGTATGAATATGAATATATATATGAACAAAAACAAACAGTACAGTAACAGATACCTTTGGAAGGAATCATCAGCATAAAACAAATAACCATACAAATACACAAAAATGTATTTCCAAATTCTCAGCTTGGCTGTCTGAATAATCTTTTCAGGAAAAAAACCACAGACTTGAAGTTTACAACAAGGTGTCCAGCAAAAACTTAATAACAGTGCTGCCTAAATGAATTGTACATTAGCATCAAATATAACAGAGCAGTTGGCTACCACATGCAGTGCATCATCTGTTTATCCTACACAATACTTGACATTGAACGTACATGTATCACCTCTGTACAAACCCTGTACATGATGGACTTAAGGTCATACAACACTGGCTGCATACCAGAAATTACAGGAATATACTTCTTATTGAATTACATCCCCATATCTCAGGCAGACTTTGATGTTAGCAATGGGGCCCCATTATATATTTGTACATGTATCGTTGTATGCCTATAGCAACAGTTAATATGTTAAACATACAAATGTGCAAACTTAATATCCACTGAATGACATATCTATGTAATATCCCTCTATATCATGCAGGGATAATAATGGAGAACTATTGTTTTTCATATTTCTATGTATGCTTGTGTATGTGCATTGTGTATGTGTGTTTTTTTTATTTTAATACAATATAAAATGACATTTACATCTTGGTACAAATATCTACAGATAAAGGTTTCACAGTTTCATTGTAACCCTGGTGTGAGCATCATCTAATGTCCTTCTAGATTAGTTTATCCAATGATCACCAGATGGCCATGGTTAATTTACCACAAGAAGTTACTGTGTTGTCATCTATTGTTTGAAGGTTTGAAGAAGCACTAAGAGTTACATCATTGAGACTTATGTGTCATATTGGAGGTTCAACATGACAAAACAGTAATATCATAGGGAATGATGACATGTGCTGACATTTTAGTATATATTCTAGCAAAGTGGCTAAGGGCAGTGCTTCAAAGCACATTTTAATGGATATAAGGTCTCTGTGAAGTGTGAACTTAAGTGCTATGTAAAGTTCACAGTGAAACTATGTATCTCTGTATATCTGTGTGTGTGTGTTTGTAAAAACAATACAGGGTAAAATATAAATGTTACAGTTAACTTTGTACCATATGTCAGTATAAATATAACATAAACAGGTAAACTCAATTGAACATGGTTGTGTTATATACATTTCAGTTGAGTTACTTGGATATGCTACATGTGGTTATCCAAATGTATCTAGTATGTCCAGAGATTATTGTTATACAATGAAAATATGAAGGGGTCATTTCTAAAATAAGCATACAGGTATTCTGTATTCATAATGCAACAGAACCACACATATGTTAAACGAATTTCTTTGAAATTGTTTACACAGAGCACCTTAAAACATGCTCTGGTGTGTTAATTAAAATCTATAACCATAGTGCCTAGTTACTGTCACATACTATATATAATTTGGCAGGAGAGACATTGGGTCATAAAATGTTGCCGCCTGATCTAGCTGGAGGTGCTAAACTAGGGCTGGATCTAGAACCTTGAAAGTGAAAGATGACCAATGAGAGCATAGAAGGACCCCTCTTCCCCCTTAAAAATTGCCCTTTACAAACTTTTCCTTTTAAATATATTTATGTATTATTCAAAATGAGAAAACCTTGATCTATTTAGATATTGTTTTTTTTTTATGAGTGGCTACATTAATGTTTAATAAAATAAAGAATATGTTATAACATAATAAAATGGATTAAAAAATATTCAATCTCAAACAATAAACTAATGGGCAGTCACAGGTTCATGGCAACTCATATGCAAATAGTTGTGCTGAAACACTATTTAAATATCCAAAGATGTGCAGTACAATATCCGGCTGTACTACTCAAATCAAAACTAATAATCTGATTTTGCTGTTTACATAAGTCAATCACAGGAAAAAACTGCAATATTTCCTTTCAGATGAGGTTAACAATGCTTACAGACTTCTAAGATGTCACTGTTAAATGTAAATGCAAGATTCTTCCATGCGAGATGTGTACCTTTTCACAGACAGCTTCCCTTCATGACATTCCTCGAAACACTGCAGCACCATAAACTGTAGCTCCACTGAAGGTTAAATTCTTAAAATCAAGTCAGATGTTTGTGGTGTCCAAACAGCTCTAATGAAAGATTCAGTATATATAATCCAACAGAATTCATTCATTCTTATAAATCTTGAGTTGATGCTTTATCTCCCACTACCTTCATCAGCATTCAAGCATAGATCCAGTGAAGTCAGTTCATCAGTGAAAGTTCACATGTCAGGTGTCCATCACCAATACAGGTGCATAATAGAATTAGTAATGACAGGTATATCACCTGTAACTGGTGTAAGTTTCATGACCGATGTCACACAATTTTATCAACCTTCATTACATAGCTCCCATTAGCAGGTCATCATTTATTATTCCAAGGCAGGTTCATCACTGATAATCTGGTGGAAGGATTATATAACCAACAACTAATTACAATGGTCTTCAATGATGCTACAGAACTGCATTAGCAGCCCCTATGTTCTGTTCATCACTGATGATCCTAAGGCTCTGGTGTTACCTCCACTTGTTGTATGCTTGGTTCATCAATGATTATAAGGAGAAAGGCATATCATAAATTATAAAGTGATGTTACATAAATATAAAGCAGCTCCTGTGATATGTTCATCATTGATAATTCACTAGTGTTCATTTCCACTTATCCAACGACTGGTTCATCACTGATAATCAGGAGAATGATACATCACTGACAGCCATCCACGAGCTTCATCATTTGTGTTTATTATCAAATTTCAAACCATATAAGAATATTCTGGAGCCTGTTTTTTTCAGATATTCTGGATCCCATTTGTGTTTCTCCGTGGGTCCAGCTGATGTGCCATGGATTCAAGTTCTTCGATCCCACGACTAGATTGTTCATATTTGTGCGTGACTAGCTGCCGATAAAACCTCACAGCGAAAACCACAAAAAGTACAATCGCTGGTACAATGATGGCAGTGGATGCTATGGGTGCAGCATTACTCTTCTTTGAGCTAAACCTCACCCAGGCTAAAATTGCCATTTGTACCAGAAATAATAATATTCCAATACCCGTGGAAAATATCCATGCAAGTTCAACATACCAGTGCATTTTATCATGCGGTGACTCTGCGACTGACTTAATGTTGTGCACGTTGCTGACAGCTTCTATATTTGGTAATATGCAGGTACTTATCATCAATGCAAGAAGATGGATGGCCACTACGAGTGTTGTACAAACACTGAAGGCCACCAGCAACTCCTCCTGGACCCCTTCCTTTAATTCAACCTCCACCATTGATACCTGGAAATAATAACAAAAAAAGGGTTAAAATTAATATTGTACATAAAACTCATACATTAAATGAATTTTTTGTAGAAGTATTCATTATACAGGTCTGAAAGGGAAGTTCAGTCACACATAGTTAAATGAAGTAAATCTGCTCATGTCAGATGACCTGTTAATTACCTCATTTACACTTTTATAGGTAGCAGGTGTAACACAAATGCAACTGGTATAAAGAAATGCATAGAGAGATACAGAGACAAGAGTATGTTTATAATAAAGGAAACATGTGATCGCAGGAACAATCATTCAGGCCAACAGGAAGAATACCAAACAAACAACATCCTACGTGTCACCTTTATGCCAGTAGGTGTAAGAAAGTCATTATACAATTCTTCATAACACTTAACTGAAGGTTTAATTTTTGGGCTATATATCACACATAGAATGGGTTTGTATCTTCCATTCTATAAAATATCTTATTTAGTCATTGGTCATGCATAATAATTAACATGTCAGTGGATACAGACATGTTATGCATATATATTTATTTACAAACAAACATACTTATATATAGTGATACATGTTCATATGCCGAGTGTTTCTTGACCAGAATTTGATTGGGGTGAGCTAAAATTTTTCCTACTCTGACATTTCCTGTGCAGCACAGAGACACACAATAACCCTTATAATTGATGAAACACAATGGACGTGTAGATTCCACTGGGACAACATTAAAACTATATTGAAGGTCTGTCAGGGAACTGTTTGCACATATCCTTGCTGAATTCATATGATTTTCTTCATACTGGCTGATGACAATGACAAGAGTTTCTGTTGTTACTTGTTAGTGCCCTGGTCTCATTCCCTCTCAAGGCTCTCATGCCTGTCAGGGAGCCCTGGATGATCACAGAGACATTAAAGTTGTGGTAAATCTAAACAAATTAATAAAAAAAAAACATATTCTTATTCTAAGTGTACTGACTGACTTATGAGAACTGTGGTTTTTTTCTTGTTCAAATACAGCAGAACCTGTACTCTGTACAGACACCAATTATTTCCAGTTTCTTTGACATGTAACTACTGAAAGTTTTTATGCCTCAAAAATTGAAATGTTATTAGATTCACATTAAATGTATCAGTCTTTATATGATACTGGTGACTAGAAAGACTGTTATATATATATAAGCCTATCCTCTTCATGACTATGATGACATATGAAGCCAGGATTATATTTATATACTATCATATTATTAACAATTATATTTAAATAGTCTGGAGAGAGAATACATTCTGATCTGCATATATATGCTCCTATAAATATATTTATGTATGTAAAGTATATTTATGACATGAATACTTTTCAATATATAATGTAAATACATATATTACAGAATATATTTATATATATATATATATATATATATATATATATTTATATATATATATTTATATATATATATACTTTTATAGTATAAAAGGTCAAATATTTATACTGGCGTCTAAATATTTATTGCCAAATTATCATTATTTTCTGAATATGTCTTACCAGGAAGTAAGTTCGGTTAATATTTTGCCTATAAATTACAGTGTAAATGTGGATTCCTTGGTCGATATAATACAGCACACTTTGTGACCGTGTGAAACCAATTTCAGTGCAGCATTGATATAATCTGCAACATATTTTGGTATAGCTTTTTTGGAACACTGATAACAGTTTCAGGGTTGCGTGTACGTAAGCCAAATATGAATTTGCAAAATCTGAATATGGGTTATTAACTTCATGTAAACGTATGGCCCACAATACAGGACAACTCACCATTGCAAAACCTGACAACAAAGCAGATGTTCGGCTGGATGCTTTCAATTTCGCCCGGGCCAGGTAAAGCCTGCGCCACGAGAGGGCCTGGACTGTGTGCTGGTTCGACATTTCTTTCCAATATGTATCTGTTACCCACTCCTCGTAGTCTTCTTTCATTATCCTCGGTTTAACCGGTGGGTACTTTCTGCTGAATTACCTGTTTCATGGCTAAGTAAACAACCAGTTTCAGCAGCGAGCTCAGTTGGGTTTGGTCGCTGTCAAAATTGTTTACATCTGGAAGCCTGCGTGGACTACGCACGCGCACCTGCCACACTTGTGTATCACGTGACCAAAACCAGTGCACATGCACCGCTGACGTAGCACGGCACGTAAATGTGAAAAGGTCATGAGGCGCTCAATGGGAGATTACGCCTGAAGTTGACCGTTGCAAAAAACTTCGGGAATTTGGATTTACATGCGAGTTTAAGCAAACCGTGCGACGTAAAATGACAGGCCCGCGGGATTCCGGGAGGAAGCTGGTTTGTGAATTGTGTTATTTGAATAGTGGTCGGGAACTGACACACTGAAATGTCTCTCAGTATCGTAGTACCGGCCATTTTGTGGGGCTCACGGCGTAACTACTGACTCCCAGCGTTAGAAAAAGGCTTGGATGCAGACCGATGTATTTCGTTCCAAAAGCAACAGATATACATTTCTAAAAACATGACAACCATGAGCTGAGCGGACCATACCAGGACGCCATGAAATGTTTCGATCCACTCCCCCACGACCAAAACAACACTTGCCATTTCAGCATCTATTGTCATGTGTAGCACGTTGGTCCAGTTGTCCCCAAGAATATCCGTTCTTACACAACTCTCTCATTTACTCCGTCATGCACTAATCTTTAACACCAGCTAAACTAAATGTTGAGCCCACTGTTGAATGTGTTGCCAGTCGACAATAGATGCATATTGATAATTATAAAAATGGTTCTGGAGTATTTTACTTCATTTGATTATCAAGTGAAAATCTCTCCCCAGCTCTGGCAAAACGCTTTCTCGCCAAAAATTATTCCTTAGTTTACCAAAAAAAATTGTCTTCTTATTTTCTCAAGTTAATCTTTTGAAGTCAGTTGTAATGTTTATATTGAAATTATATTATTTTTTTGCATCGGTCTGATTCCAAGCGTAATTAGTATAATTGAGATATAGTAGAATTATATAGCATACCGTACTCTATTTTTCCTTTTCTCTCGTAGTCGTACTGTTTCCAAGATTAAGTTATAGATATATTTATATGTGGTGTTTATATTATTTGATCCCAAACTGCAAATGTGTTGCATGCTTAAATTTAATTGTCAAAACGTTCTCAGCAGAATTTGCATGCCGTTCATCTATAATACAATATTCATAATTTTCCAACAAGGATTTTATTATGTGATGTTTTTCATACTTATAATTAAAATATATATTCATTTTTATTTTTAATAGCCGTAGCTAATTTGTCGAAGACATAAACATGATTTTTAAGATTTCATTTATAGCCCGTTCTTGCTTTTGACATATTATAATAAACCTTGAACGGAAAAGAATTTAATTACTAAACGGTTTTGAAGAGTTGTTTATAGTGCAACAGATTATTTTTAAGAGGGATATGAAAATATATGTCAAAGCGCCTCCCAAAAATGATATATATTTAATATATATGACTTTGAATGATATAGCACCAAGATTTTCTTTTATCATTAATGGGCTTGCATTTTTAAAATATGTTTGTACTATTGACTGGATTGAAATTACGTTATTTTGAAACTGTTGCATGCGTTTTTACCATTATCGCTCTGTGTGTTGTTATAAGGAGCAAGTTTTACGTTAAGTTTATATTTAACCTGAATATTATATATAGGATTCGATTTAAGAAAACGTGTGTCTGTTATCGTCTAAACGTGTCACTGTAATGTACGGGTCACGATGAGTGACCGTCTCATGACGAGAGAAATGGGGAAAAATCAACGTATCAGTTATCACTATAATCCAAGGCAGATTGATATACGTATTTTGTGGGAAAATGCAAAGTTAACTATCCAAACTGCGTTTGTTCCGAAAATGATACAATTCCATTATAACATAATCGACTGATAAATTTTGTTTTACCCCGAGTCTGATTATATTATTCGGCTTCGTTATTAAGTTTTTGTCAGTTTATAATCAAGTTGCTTCTAACTAAAAACATATAAATATGTAAAGTAAAAGTATAAAAACGTTAATGTATATCACCTTGAATAAATATAGGTGATATTGCTCTCAAAAGCGAGCGAAATTGAAGTGTTTTTATATCACGTCAGTTATATATATGTAATATACGTATATGCTTTTGCTATTTAGTTGCTTATATATGAATTCTTATGAATATTTTTAATATCGGCTGATCAAACAATCCTGTGTTTAAAGCTGTCTTTAATTAAATATTGTTGTTTCGGGTTTAAAAGGATGTCCGTGAATTTGTATTTGATCATTCACAAAATTCAGTGTATTTTGATGAAATGTTTATTGAGAAGGCAAATGGACAGTCCTTTGAATATACTACTACGTTTCATGTGGACTCAAAAATTTCGTTAGACTTAGCTTTCCCTAATCTCTTTAGAAATGGGGGGAGGGGGGCCCAGGGCATCAGAAATCAGAATTTCAACGAAGATTTCCTTATGCATAGCTATAGGAACCCGCTATACTTGCTCTATATACGCCTTACATTAATTATAATTGCTGTCAGCCGTAATCTTTTTTGCCATATGTGCCAATGTGTGTAAATGCGTGAGGATAATAATATCTATAGACTACTGCAGTCTTCAGGGTCAGTTTGGATGTAATGGGTATATAGGAACTATGCTGGTAAATTACTGGTCATGGAGACATAGACCGATATCGTTAAATTGCTAAATTTTAACGTATGTCGCCTGGATATTTAAAATCTTTGGACGTCCTGATAAAAGGCAGATTTGAGATGAGGTTACGGTTAAATATTTAATCTGCAGTCATTGTGTCACTTGTAAATATATATTACAGATATAAATGCGTATATCTCAGGAGAATAAAGGCCGTTAAGTATAGATAGTGTGGCAGTGATGCAGAGCTCAAGAGTCTGTTGGCATACCATCGGGGCCCATTAATTATAAGCCGTTTGTGCAAAGAATGGAATCCAAACGTTTTGTGCTTAGTCTGCATGCGTCAAAGATTGCCAATAATTGATTTGTGAATTTATATAGATAGTCATGTCGAGTAAGATCGCGGTACGTGTTGGAGCAAAGTCTTTCACGTGATTGGTCGGCAGTTTTTGCAGAATTAGTGCATTTATCTGGTCTTGAGATGCGGTTGCCATGGTCCGATTGTTGTAACGGTTAATGGTTTATAAGGAATGAAGGGTAAATCAAAAAGTGTTTTTTGTTTAAATTAAGATTATATCATACATCTTACCCGAAATATATTACTTCATAATTCTCAGAAGTAATACGAGACCTAAGCGTTATTAAGCAAAGTGCAATGTATAACGGTGGAATAAAGGTCAAGGTTATATAATAACTATAATATATCGTATTATATTTTTCCACTTCTCTCTCTCTCTCTCTCTCTCTCTCTCTCTCTCAGAAAACTTAGGAATGCTTTAATAAGATTGAAATTGTGCGTTTCAGTTCACAGAAAGACCATTTCGAAAATAGAATAAAAGTATACTATAGAAAGTTGTCAAATGTGTCGCAGTTCTAGATACTGTAGAAAGTTGTCAAATGTGTCGCAGTTCTATAGATACAACACTTCCTCTGCAGAGTGACGCTTGTCTTGTAACAAGTCTCTCTTTCAGAAACAAAGTTTTATGTTTTCCATAAGACCAACTCCTTTCCTCCTCATCACGTGTGGGCTTGTCCAGGATAGCTCAAGCAGACAGATTCACTTTAATAGTGTCGCCTGTATATATACTGCGATGGCGGTAGCTGTTCTAAGGAAGGCCCAAGCAAAATGATATCATTTTACACCATGTCCCATTCACATGCATGTAACGTGTAGTTAAAAAGCAGTGTTTTTCTGTCCTCACTTGAGAGAACGGACTGTTGATACGCTGAATCAGGCTCCAGGTTTCTTTTAACTGTTATATATTGTTATATTGTGCATGACGTCATATATAAAATGCATGCTCCCCCATTTACTTGGAATGTTTCTTCAGCATTCCTAAATTTTTATGGCAGGCCGACCTTGCATTAAACATGCAAGCCCATACGGATTTTATGTGTATTTAGCATAATAATTTTCCACACGTGAGTGCATGCCACGTGATCATTAATCTCTGACCGCCCAAGTTTGTATATTTTACAGTGGTCTGAATGTTGTTTGATCAGGGCCGGAGAATGCTATAACAACAAGGCAAGGGTAAATGGGTCCTTTCGATCAATACTCTTGAGCCTTCGACCACTACAATTTGGGGAAATGGGAAATTGCGTATTTTAAGGTTGCGTTCCTGTCACAAAGTTGGGGGCATTATGCAACGTTCATACCACGTTAATAGATGTAGTGCAATAGAAACGCTGGGACGTCTGGCTACCGCAGATGGGACAATAACAAATGTGCTATTAGGCTTACAGAACGGTCTGGTCATTAAAGATACGAAGTTTATAGGACAATTGCGTTTTAATGTTGTTCATTGTGGCGTAATAGTCAGCCTAGGGGTGGGGGTGGCTTTATGAAATATGCATATACATATGCGGGTTGCACAATGCAACGTTCAGGTCACCGTGATGCGGGGGGGGGGGGGGAATCTGAAATGTTCATGTATATCCCGAGAGAGTAAGAGAGTCGCTTTATCATTTCGATGTCCAGCGGGGTGTGCACATCCTGTCCAGTGTCCCGACATGTTGATAGCTCATCTGGTTCTTGTATCTGGACTTTGGGGGGAAGGGCCGAATGGCTGTGTCACCCTGACAGGTCGTAAATTATTGCGCATGCATGGGTGACAGGTCGTTGATAAAATATGGTCTTTGACAAATACATGCTTTCTGTTTAAGGTTAAACAAGTTAGCTGTGTTTAACCGTTAGACAACGTTGCATGATCTGTCCCCGTTCTTTAAGTTCTCTTTTAGTGATATTCTTCATAATAAAGATTATTTGTTTGTAAAATTAATATCAAAAGTGAAATATATATATTCTTTTTTTTTTCACATTTTAGTCTTTATTTTTCAGTTTAATTTTGTAATGCTTAACTGAAGCCTTTATTTTTTTCATGTGTTTTAGTTTGCTCATATATGCATGCATGCATGCACTGATGTTATATTAAACATCTGAATTGTTTAAATGTCAGTTAGGTTTGTGCAAAATAAAAATATCGGCAATCGTTTATCTATTTTTTTTTTTTTTTTTTGATTGAGAGATGTTGTAATCGTAGATCTGTGGTAGCTCATCTGGAGCACATCATTAAGCGTATCTGGAGCACGTGTATTATAATTATGAATGCATTTTTAAGTTAAATAATATTTGTATTTATTTTTAATAGAATATTATTACTATATTAAATATAAACATGTTGTAACATATTAATCAGGCGTTTTCTTATATTTTTTCCAAAAAATAATTATATATTTTACATTAAGTTCGTTTCAATTCTATAAGTATTTACCACATTTCTATATTAATTTCGTTTTTACTTTATAGTTTGTGCATTTAATTAAAAAGATACGTGAAATCTTTTTTTATACTATAAATAGCCCCGTCTCTAAGAAGCCATATCAATTGGTCACCTACCTGAACTAGTCTATGGATACAGCATGACATGTCTGACCGAATTATTTATAATGCAGTGCTGCCACTCTATACGTTTTTAAAAGTAACATACTTTTTTTCAGGAAAGACTTTTTTTTATACTTTTTATAGGGGTTAATACTTTTTTAGATTTTTTTTTTTCAAATCTTCCTCAAGTGGTGCATGTAGGTGCTTGTTTAAATAAACGTATTGAGCGCAGTAGACAGACTCGTCAATATTTCACATAACTGCAAATTTACTATCTGAAATTTTTTTAGGGGTATACCACATGCTTTAAAATTGTACAAAAAATTGCCCAATATGGCCTTAATTTCTACTTTGTTCTTATTTTTTTTTCTTGTAAGATTTTATAATTCATTCCATAAAATGCAGAGTGGCAGCACCGATAATGTGCAAATATATATATATATTAATATAATCATGCGTGACCCTGCATATCTATATTTTCGCCGGTCAGTTGACTTACTTTTACAAGCAAAGCTAAGTATTTTATTTAGCAGGATAGCTTAATTCGAGAATCTCCCCTTAAAATGTCAGGTGGGTTTATATACAGAAAGCTGAAAGAGTAACAGGGGAATCTACGCTTAAAGTTCCAACGAGAACGTGAACTATTTGCCCCGACGCTGGCATGTCCTGGGACAACAAGACCTTAATCGTTTTAGAACCAACGATATCGTCACATAGCATAACCGTCCCTGTGTAATTTGGAATTAGGAACAAGCTGTTGTATAACCGTTTATACCTTCCGGATTTAAAATGAGAACAAGAAAATGATTAGGCCTGAATCGTGAAAGAGACTGCAAAATATCATACACCCACCTGATACAAATGATGGTTTGGCGGATTCGTTTCTGAAGAGGCGCGGTATTTTAGTTATAATCACCAGAAGACCCAGTAACGATTCAGCTTAAATGTCCAAAGTGACTAATATATGGAGGAATGTTATGCGGAGAGAGCACGAGAAAAGCGTATCTAGATTAAATGACCGCTCAGGTTCCACTAACAAGTATCGGCTTTCTGCGCAGTTTTCCCGGGCTCCCGTCCTCATAATTCATCATTGGTTTAATTTGACCCCACAATTTGTGTTCCTCGGTTGTAGAAACGATAAGGATTAAGGAATTTAATGACGCTGAGGATTAAGGAAATAAGGGATTTTATAAGAAAATAGATGGAAATTGGTCTCATTTGAATGTTGGAATCAACCCCTCTCCAAGAATAGTTGTATAGATAGCCGGTAACCAGTGCGTGTTAAGCTACACGACCGGATGGGTCCAAAATACTCAATCGATAAGCAACATTGGTGTTTTTCTTCATTGCCTGTGGAGGAATAGTACGAAAATGGCGCCAAATGATTTTGGTGGATGGATTGGCAGACGTGCTGGTCTGGCCGTTAATATTTAGTTGACAGTGACACCCCCGGCTGACGCCCATGCGGTGGAGCCGTGTCAGTACCGAGCGCCTTTGTTTGGGTTTGCTGTATACCTGCACTAGGGCAGTACCGTCTACTCGCATGGAATTATGCGTCTGGTAAGCTATTGCTAGGGTTTGGAAATTCCAGGCTGGTGGAAAGAAAGAACGGACGATATCCATGGATGAATTATAAAACCCCTCGAATCGTTGGATTTTTGTTAAATCGCTCGTTCATTAGTGATTGTGTTGTGGTACATATAACTGTCTTCCCCGAGTATAGTTATTAGTGCGCGCAAGGTTACTCGCGGTTTTCACTGATATTTAAATGTCAGTGATACTGTTTCTTTTGCGTTATATGTTTTCAGAGAATGATTAACATTTAGTTCGAGCCAAGAAAATAATTCTTTTAACCCAGAAAATAAGTTAAACCTGTTGAGTCCAACATTGTATATATACGCAGGGTATAGTTAGATGCGGTCGGTCAT
Source organism: Sipunculus nudus (assembly GCA_026874595.1). Classification (NCBI taxonomy): domain Eukaryota; kingdom Metazoa; phylum Annelida; class Sipuncula; order Golfingiida; family Sipunculidae; genus Sipunculus; species Sipunculus nudus. The sequence continues at coordinate 13,793,057 of CM049312.1, read as the reverse complement.
GTGTGCCACAAGTCACGTTTCCTTTTTACGTTTTGATTTATACATCTCTGGCAGATAGGGCACCATTTATGATGCCAAATAGGGAAAGGTTTAAAATTGGACGATACTCTTTAATATAACTTTTATTAAATTAAAGGAGCTATTTGATTTCTCTCTCAAGCAATGCGAGTTTTAAGATGTCCGTCTAGCCATCACTTATAAACCATACATAGGTGACCCGGGGGTCCGTTGCTATGGACGTTCCGGGAAAGTGGTTGGGTAAATTAATATTTTTTTTAATGGGATCGTTGTGGTATGGTTTGATGTAACTTTTCTGAAAGTTTCGTGAAAATTTGTTGAAAAATGACGAAATTTGCATCTCACCGGAGAATGCCAACGATGGAACGCCAGAGAGCTGCCATATTGTTTGACTGATGCGGACTCAGCACTTTTCCATCTCTGGACGATTATAACATTGGATCAACTTCTTGTGCTTATAGAATACGTGTATGGGTCTCTTGTTTTAACAAGAATCCAAGGTAATTTTAATGTATCGTCATTTCGTATTGGCGAATTTGTTCCTGCATGGTGTTTTTTTCCGTCTCATGCAGATTGAGGGTCGTGTTTCATAGGATCAACAGAAACCTCCGTCGAACATGGCTCGGATTCTTATCAGATTCCTAAATTGATGGTGTTCAGTGTATATTGCTCTTAAAGGAAATATGTTCAAATTAAATCATATATATGGACCTGTGACGTTTTGGGTAATTGAAAATAATAAAAGTGGGGCTGTTCGGGTTTTACAAAATTAAACGTAGTATACGGCCTTTTCATGTATATTATACCTTTTATTCAAAAACCAAAAATAGAAAATATCATATTTCATTTATCATTGTCATATTTTGTTCGCTTGGGTGATCAATCGTAATAAAGGTTGCGGGACGTATACATGGCTTGAATATGGTTGATTATATATGAAAACGCGGGATTTGGCGGTTTAAAAGGGTTCGTCGAGAATAGAAATACAATATGCTGTGATACATTACAATAACCTATAGCCATGCAGTCATATAGTAGAAATCCATCACTTTTTTTTTAAATAGTCCTGTTGATGTACTGAATTTAAGGTCTAACGCTTTTATATTTAATTGATTTAGCCTGAATTTATTATAATATTGGCGTATATACTAGCATATATATCTTAAACCTTGATGCAAATCAAACTCATCGCACCAGTTTTCGTTATTTGTATTACACAGAAATTCTTTATTATGTGTTATGTTGATATCAGTAACTTTTTGACCCATCCTGTTTAGGACAGTTATATTTAGCACGGGTATATATCGATGTTTATAAGTATACTCATAGTATGTGATATATATATATATCGCCTAGCTATTAATCTTTAATTAGATTTTTTAAGGAGTTGTCAGAAGTATGTTTGACTATATATACCGGGCTAAGGATGCCCGCACATAGCTATATTATAACGTATTACTACAGAGAGGAGAAATGTAACTGCATGGAATGTATGTTGTAATGTGTACTTGATGATCCCGAGTGACTTGGCACGGAATGCGTTTCAGTCTAGCGCATATATCAACCCATCGATTAAATTTGTCAGGTTAATATGAAGGAGAAAAAGAAGTTTGCGTAAAGCAGCATCTCTCATATTGGATAACTGTGAATAAGAGATGCTAATCCTACACATGTGCACGGGGAGTGGCAGCGTGACTCGTGAGACGCTGGCCAACTGCATGGTTCACTGTCAAAATTCACCGAACATTCCATTCAACAGGTATGGGATCACGCTCATGAACCAGTAAGTAAATAAGGAGAGAATGTGAGTTTGATAGTTTGAACGATAAGTACGTCATACAAGAAATTATAAAATATTTATAGATTTATGTTTGTACAGATGAATTTTTAACAGACATTTATATATATATATATATATATATATATATATATATATATATATATATACACGGGATATTTCTTTTATGAAATTAATATTCAGCCTTTACTTTGGTGGAGTTATAAGAGCGAATACAAATAATGATATACTGTTCTGTATAATCTATGAAACAGTTAAAGAAATAATGTTTATCCGGAAATTATTATCGAAATCATGATGCGCCTTTTGTTTGGCCATAGCTACTTATAAGGAGATGCTGAAGCCCATGCATGCTGTTGTAGTAAGCAGTGGTATATATATTTATGCCATATACATTTTGTATGTCTGGAGGCAGGTGATGTATCTTTTGTATAATCTTCCTGGAAGCCTTAATTCAGATTGCTGTTGGCTTGTCATTTTTTAGATTGCACGAGTTTATCCTTGAAAACCTGTCCAGTCAAATTCAAGCTAATGGTGATGGTGTTATCTGAAAGCACATATATATATATATATATATATATATATATATATATATATATATATATATATAAATATATATATATATATATATGCAGGGGCGGATCCAGGATTTAGGAAAAGGGTGGTCCAACCCAGCAGGACAAATGAAAACCCTAAAAAAAAGGTCCTCAGGTCTGAAAAAGGGGGGGTCCAGGCGGCAAAATTTTGTATGAAGCCCTTAAAAAAACGTTTCTGATGAAAAAGGGGGGGGGGGTCCGGACCCCCTGGACCCCCCCCCCCTGGATCCGCTTCTGATATATATATATATATATGATGGAGGCCCGTATTTCGGAAACGCAGTGTTAAAATAAAGCAGATCGCTCCTTAATTCGAAATATTTAGGCTTTTCTTGTATATTCAATGTGCAGGATCATTCTCTATATATAGAAACGGTCTTTATATTAAACCATGATGTATTTATACGGAATTTAATTCCAATGCATATATATGGAATAAAGAATTTCTCTGAATTAAGGATTCCATTTACAGTTTGTTCTTATACAAAAGACATATGTATACATACATACGCATATATACATGTAGATAAAATATAAAATTAATAACAAACTAAATCCATGCATTATGAATCGCAAAATGCATGTTCGTTGAGCATATTCATTAATATATATCACATTCCTGTTAGGTCCAAATTTCGGATAACCCGGCGTCCTCGGTGCTCGTGTTCTAGGAAATCGATTAGTTTCCAAGACTAACGGGGCTTATATCCAGAGCACCACACAGACCCTTTGCTTAAGTCAAGATGTACGACCATGTTATCTGACTTTTTCTTCTCTCCTGCTAATTTATTTTTTTCTTGTGCATGGCCTTTTTTTTTAAATCTTGCACATGTGTACCTGTACGAAAAGCAGCGGTAGTTACCGTTTATGTATATATTTAATGTATCAAAGAAAGAACGATCCTTTATTCAATTAACGTTTACGATTGCAGTAGAATAAACTGGCGGCAGAAGCTTAATTAATTTTAAAACGAACCTTCCTGTTGAAATGCAATCTGCATGCATGCCTTCATTGCATCTCGCTCAATTATAAAGTTATAGTCGTTCGGTTCTTCTCCGTGCTATTATCTGAGGGAGCATTTTACTGTTTAGAAGGAATTCTATAATACGTGTTTGTATGATATATAGAAGCGTACTTGCATGTTTGCTTGTGTCGGGAGATCAAAACATTCATGTGGAAACACGTGGAAGAATCGTCAGGACAAAATGTACAATGACTATTATTCGATCAGAAGAACTGTCAGGGGTTGTCTTATGAACAGACGACGACACACATGGACTGCATGTCATGTGATCAGAAGAAATTGCCAGGACAGCAAAAATGTATTACGATAAATAAATAAATTACCGTGATGACATTCGACTGATATACGAGCAGAAGATATTATCAAGACAACATACAATTAAGGGTTATATATATACACTCATGGTGTTACTCGGACAACAACAAATTAAGGACTTTATGATCAGGAAAAAATGGGACAACATACAAATAAAATTATGAACAAAAAATGTTAGCGTGATAATTTCCTAGGACTATCATGATCAGAGTAAATTACCAGGACTGCATACAAGGACATTATTACGACCAGAAGAATTTACCAGGACAAGGTAACAGTACTTCATTGTGAAGAGAACAAATATCCGTACCACTTACAAGAATATTGTTCAACATACAAGGACTTTTTCAACCAGAAGAATTCACCAGGCATATATAGACAATGGCCATATATTACCAGAAAAAAAAAGAAATTCCAAAGATAATTTTCAAGGACTTTATAGCGATCAGTAAAAATTATACCAGGATAGCATATAGGCAGATTGTATTACGATCATCAGAAATTATAGCCAAATATATTATTATAGAAGATGGTAACAAGAAATTAATAGTAAATTGTGTATATATAGGGACTGCGTTAGAATTAGAAAAATGCATGCAAGGATAGTATTAGAACCACATTTTAAGGTCGGAAAAAGAAAATACTACATGATAAATTTAAAGGACTATAACGATCAGTGGAATTTATAGCAGGAATACAGAAAGACTGTATTACAATCAGAAGAAATTACCAGGACAACATGCAAGAACTCATACGATCAGAAAAAATTACCAGGACAACATATAAGAACTCTTACGACCATGCAGTAGAACTTACCAGGATAACATACAAGAAATCTTATATACGATCAGAAGAAATTGCCAGGACAACATACAAGAACTCATATTCGATCAGAAAAAAGAATTTACAGGACAACATACAAGAACTCTTACGATCAGAAGAAATTGCAAGTGCGATATAAGAGGACAATAACGACCAAAAGAAATTTCAAGGGCAACCTATACAGTTATAATGTATATTACGATCAGATGATACAAGTTCTACAAGGAAGAACTATTATAATCAGACAAACAACAGGACAATATTATACAGTGATTATATTACGAGCAAAAGAGGTTAATCAGATAATTGACAAAACTATATTAAAGATCGATATATATGCATTCGCGTAACTACATAGATTTATTGAATAAACTTATTTACATCTGTATCGGTACATTTGTCTGATACTGATTATGATATACAATAACAAAGTATAAGCAGTACTTTGTATATGTTGAAACGGTCTGGTGCATTCCTATATTGCTGTTATCGGTGCATGCATGGCAGGCTTCGGAGGTCAACGTATATAAAGGCTTGAGATGTTTTTATTATTTTACGTGTGTAACACATAAGATCATACGTTTTCTACTTGATAACCATATCTGATTGTAACGACGAATGACGAAGGATTAAAAAAGGGTAAAAAAGGTATGGCATAAGTACGAAAAGTATATATGATTTTCCATTATGAGCACTAGGTCACCCGATTTTGTCGTAACAGCGATAGACTTGAAGATAAAATGTTTTTTTTTTCTGAAGTCATAATGATTAACCCGTAAATAGCTGATCAGAGGGGCACTCATGGAGGTCCACCTGTTTGAGTCTGACACCTATTTTGGCTTCATTTTGTTCCCAGTCACACAATGTGCTTATTTATATTCAGTTTTGTAATTTTTAAATTTCCTATAACCTGAAGCAACCCGTGTCTGTGGTAACTGTTGAAACTTAGAACTAATTCAATTTACCCGCAAAGTTAAAGCAATGCCATTATTTGTTAGAATTCTAAAATGTCTACGAGCAGTTGAGGGTTGAACCGTATCTATGAACTGTTCCCCTCCGTTCAGTTCAAAGCTATAGGAAAAAAAAAGAATTATATAATCCATCAATCAACTTGCCAGGGAAATCATATGTTCACAAGTCATGGTTTCCTCAAGTTTCATAACTAAGGAACATCCAGTTTACACATCTAGATGATTTATATAACGGACACACTCCCGGCCTTGTTTAAAATCAAATCCCCGTCTTGTCTGAGCTGTTATAACACCACTTGGTTCAAAAGTGATGGTCTGTCTTTGTATCGTTAATTGAAGGCGCGCGGCATTTGGCGCCCTGGTGGACGATTTTCTAATTTGCCAAAGCTGGGCAGAACCCATTTGTATGCATAGGATAGCCGGTGGCGTTTGATGCGTTAATTCATGCAGAGGTAATTACGTGATGACCGGGTGTGCATCGGGACGGCGAGGTCACAAAGTGCGATATCAACCACGCTGCCCTTGTTCATTGCCATCCGGACGCCACCCATGTAGATCCTGCTGGGCCTGGCAGAAAAGAACACTTTCTGTAGAGGAGAGTGCGCCTGCGTAATTCGAGAAAAAAATAGCTCCTAAGGTTCAAGTACTTTTCTTAATAATTCTCTGTGGAGGCATTTCGATCTTGTATATTTTCATAATTTTCTTATTCATTTCCTGGGTACGTTTCGTAGAGCGTGAGTTATTGTAAACATTAATGAATATGCAAATGTCAATTATATTCTTGGAATGCTTATTTTTTAGATATTTTAAAGTTAGTATACCTGAATGTATATATACAAAAATAGGGCCTAATGAGGAGGCATGTGCTTAGGTTTAATTATCAGTGAGTGTTTTAAAACAAAGCTTATGTATATTCAGTACTTCTGTTATATATGTGAGTCTTTCACAGGAACGACATTAGTGGGTTTTTATAATTAACATATAAGAACTGCGAGAGAAGTACGACAATGATAATGTATAACCAAACACATAAAATCGGGATAATAGTGACACTTTACGTCATCAATAATTGCGATGAGACTTTTTGTGAGCACGGTCTGGTGACGCCGTGTTACGATGATGTCTGTTATCACACCTTTATTGGGCAGTAATTGTTATTATCTAGGACGGAAGAGTCGAGTTCCGGGTCCACCCTCTCGGCGTGAGACCCGGCTCCATGCGCGCGTCATCTGCCGGTGAACCATTGTCAATGGTTCCTGGCGCTGATTGGATATAGCATCTGGCTGTGAAGAATGGGAAATACTGTGAATAATCAATTCTACAAATGTATAAGGTGTATATGATGGCGAAGTATAACAGACGTAATCATTTTTATATATTACACAAATCTGTTATGTATTTTTTTAGGATAAAAAATCATTAGTGTCATGTGCTCAAACCGTTTGGGTTTTATTTCTAGCGGATTTATTTTAACTTGTCTCAAAGAGTGTATAGGTGGTTAGTCCTTTGTGTTACTTTGAGATTTTGTATAACAATATTTAAAAATAATAAAACAAAAATTAAAGAGTGATTTTATAGGTTATATACGTTTATTTCATGCCAGCATGCAGCAGGCGAGTGATAAACCGCAGGGGGCAGTTTAATTTGGAGGATTCCATGTGCAGGTGACACGCCGCGCATGAAAAAAATGACACTCATATGTGTAGGGCATCGAAGTCCACCGTCGTCAACTATTCCACATGTTCCGACTTCATTATTTTATAAATGTATACTCTTAGGCAAAGAAATGTTTTCGTGCTATTATTGATCAATTTAGCCCATTTTTACAACCGTTATAACAATGCGGGTGGAGGTATAAATATGCATGGTTGTAGATACAGAACCGTATTATTACCTTTCTGACCATTTCTGGGAAGACAGGGTGAAAGAAATTTTACGTGCCAAAATGTTTTCCAAAGATGCATGGTATATATGATCATACATACAGTTCTGTTTAAGCCAACAAACTTAAAGGCCACTGTAAGTGAGTAATCTTGAATTAAAAGAACTTTGTTAATAAATAAAATTCTGGGCAATCCTATTAATCATTTTACCAGTTAAAATATGCTGTGCACGTGTCGCTAAATAGGACCAAGGATAGGATTTGAATGTTCATTCAAAAGCTTTTTGTAAATCTTTATTTATCATCGCAATATTGATAGCGTGTTGGAAAATAAATTTAGTTAAGTGTTTATACCAGAGGATGCATTCATTACATTCATAGAGGTACTGCATGTTACAGTAGACGTGTGATACAACGTGTCCATTTCTCACTAGGGTTACTTTAAGTTTTACGATGTTCAACATGTTTATTTTCATTGTCGCAAATCGAAGGGAAAATTGTATCCCGTTTTAATGAACTAACAGCTTCTCTGTCTCGTGCTGTAGTGTATATAAGTTGATTCCATGAAAAGTTTGTATCTCTTTCTTGATGGATTGGCGGCCAGCCGGCAGGCAACCCATATATAATAAATGAACTGACATCGGTTCATGCCCTGCCACCATTCATGAAGCACTTAGTCACGTGACTTGTCTGCACTCTGTACCTTTCCTTTACGAGTAGTGTACACGATCGTACACAGTCTAAAACCCAGAGTGTACTGCATGTATTAACACACACACATATATATATATGTATGTATATACATATATATGTATGTCCATGGAGCCTCTTTATGAAGGGATGCGGTTTGTACTTAAATACACAAGTATACTGATGATATCTAAATGCGTAGCGTACATATTTGCTAATATACAGGTCTTTATCCTTTCCTCATAGCCTTTTAAAACAGTTCAGACTCGCGTATTGATACAGTTAATGTGTATTTTTAACCTTTTTATTTTCTATTACACGATTATACGATAGGTCATATATGTTATAACTTAGTTGTGAAGGCATTGTTTCTTGAACGGGCTATTGGCTTCTGTATCCTTCAGAGGGGAAAATGTACAGAATGGGTTTTCCCAGTGCATATGGTGGATATGTTGTATTATTTTGTAAATATCTCGCATTTTATTATCAGTTATCTCGCTCGGTTCCATATATAATTCTTTAAATATTTCAAATTCTTTATACGATCAGCTTATTTTTGGTCACGACCTTTTGTGGATATATGTTTCTTGTACGATGGTACGAGCTTGTTTTTATGGACGTTATTCTGTAGCCAAGGATTCATGAATTTTTTTTGCAACCTGACTCTTGATGTGTATAGACCATTAGGGCTGCGGTATTTTCAGATTTATATTGCGTTATAAGCCTACCTGAAGACATCTCGTAAAACTATAGTTTGGTCACCGGGGTATATTTCTTGTTTTATTACTCATTTCTAAGTTTAAACGCTCTCCCGTAAATTCAACTAAATTTGCAGCATATATATATATATATATATATATATATATATATATATATATATATATATATATATATAAATCACCAGAATACTGCATGCCTAATCTAAATATACCACTGGTCGAAGAAACCGTTGAGCCTCTTAATTCTTATTTTAATTTATTTGTCCACTTTAAGATAGATTTCGCTGTAATTCCTTTTTAAATTCATATGGAAATTTATTTCAACACATGTTAATACCAAAATATCACAATATACTAATAAAAGACAACTCTGTTGAATACCATATGCACCCGCCTGTGAAGGCTTAGTTCAAATGATTATCATCAAACCATTGCTAGATTAAATTTTGATGATAATATAAGACGGATATGTGTATAGTTTACTGCTAGAACATTCTCGTGCGTGTTGCTGCCTTGATGCATGAATGTATTATTATATAGTACAGAATTATCGAACTATACATGTGCATATAACTATTCGCTCCGTACAATAAACGTGCCCATCAAGAATAAGAACGATTTATTTATGAGTATTAAGGCCTATCTATCAGCGTATACAACCAGGGCAGCGTATCACCGATACTATAGTGTGTACACGCACGCTAACATGTCATGTATACACACGCGTGTGTATAACCTCTTATATCACAAACATCCCGCGCGTCCACTGTGTGGCCTATATATTGTCGTAAACGTGTCACAAACGCTGAGCCACGATGTATACACGGCATACATCGAGGTAGGGAGGGGTGTCACTGTTAATAACAGGGAATCCTGGCGCGGCGGACCTACGAAGTAATCCAGACTACATCACGTCACGCCGGCCAAGCATCCAGCGTCCCCCTCTCCCACCGCGATAAGTCGATTAACCATTCGGCCAGCAGCTTTACCGGAGCGTAAATAAAAAGGGAATCCCGGTTTTATCACCTTGTGTGCATGTGTGACCGTATGAAAGCCAAAACCGCAGAGTTGCAGCTCTTTACGCTGTGTCAATTACTAATGAAAACCGATCGTGCAGGGTCCGCCCCCATTGGCCCCTGAGCTGTCTCGTGTAAACGGGAGGACGTCCCCGTGATCCGGTCTGTGATCAAACTGTTATTGTAGGGAGCGCGTTCACCCACCTCTCCCCGCATGTGGGATCTGAAAAAGATAATGATAAAAATAAATATTGTTCTTTTATATTACATGGGTGTCATTACTAAACATTTCTTCAAGTCACGCATGCATATATATATATATATATATATATATATATATATATATATATATATATATACACGGGCCAACGTTTTTATATACATATATTCAAGCAGCCGCATTGAGTTTTACCTATAATTTCCTCGCTCACGTTCCTGTATAAAATAAAAAAGCTCCATTGACAAACTCATCATAAATACGGCCGTTTATACCATTGAGGCGTCATGGTTGCTGGGCAACAGAACACTGGTTGACGGTGGTATTCTCAGGAGAGGAGGGATGCCTGGATCAGGATCATCTTCCGAGATGCAGGTTGAATTAGTGCAGATCAGCGCAGAGACCAGGCGCCAATGTTCTATATAATTTCTTTCTGAAGGATCTGTGTAACGTTTCAGTGTGAACGAATTTATGAATCATGCATGGTTGTGGTCTCTGCTCTCATATCTAACCGGGTAACGTTCTGTACGTTATTATCTCTATTATTATTCTCAGCTGACATTTACTTATTGTTTTAATAACTTTACTGTAGCATGGGAGAGGATACGATAAATTTTGGGGTTTAGTATGAATGGTATTTGAATTTATTTGAGCACACGACTCAGTAGGTACAAATATTGGGCTGGCAAGCCTATATAACTTGATTCGTGATACAAGCCATATCGAGGAATGTATCGCAATGGTCCTCAATCATGTTCCATTCATATCGTGGTAAACACTAGGCTGCTTACATTAGGCTGCGAATGATTAATTAACACTAAAGAACACATGTGAGCTCACAACCAAACTGAAACTCCATCTCTTTGATAACGATTCACTTTCCTTATCGCGTACAATTTGGCTGCGTCCAGTAACCCGTGCTAGCCATGCTTGTATTCATGATATCGGACTATAGTAGGCCATGAGGCGTTAGAAATAACGAAAATATGTACATCCTCACAGAGACTTTAATGTGTTCCTCCATGAATAATGTAATGGCATGTAGTCTTACAGCCATGCGCTGGTCGCAGACTCTCTAATTACAGTGGAACCACGCCTTGCGACCACCCCACAATTGCGACCACCCCCACAATTACGACCCCTTTTCTTGGTCCCTAATATGCGATCCAGGTAACTAAGAGTTTCATAAATACGAACACCCCCAAATTACGACCACTTTGGTCATTCCCCAAGGTGGTCGTAATTTTGGGGTTCCACTGTATATATAATGCCAGGTGGATTGAATGGCGCTAACATCTTTTAAGGACCCGATTGTTATGTTATATGTATAAGCTTACTTTAATACGTATATTATAGGAAATATAGATGAAATGATTTATATTTAATATATATATATATATATATATATATATATATATATATATATATATATTGCGACCTATAAAGCTGATTGTGAATCTTTTGATGTTGCCGATCGCAGTCATGAAGATTATATCGCGTCGATCAATTTGCCACTTTAACAGGTATTACGTTTCTCACTATCGATATGCACGTGGGCCCCCACCCGTGTGTGGCTTGTTGACGGTTTCTGTTTTGTAGTTCTGGAATGATTTTTGTTGCCTGTGTGTTTTCCTGTATAAACCGTCCGACAGCTGTTCGTCGGTGAGGGAATATTTCCATGTGTCATGCATTTAACAGAAGAACGGTCGAAATTATCTCCTTGCTTAATTTGCCCTCTATACAAAAAAATCGGTTTCACAGATGCATGCATGTGTACAGGGAACTGTGCGCATGCTTGGCAAGCATTGTGCATGCAGGCGGGATTCATTCCACTGGTATTTATTGCTATTAAAGTGGAAGTCATCACAAATATCGCTGATTAAAATGTGTTGAATCCTTTCAAATAAATTAAAGAGGCTAGCAAAAATCGACCAATGAATTAGATGACAACTATATATGCGATATTACAAAAGATTAACCCAAATAAAATGTTCCATTATACATTGCTCAGTATAGGGACGGTTTATACAGTGAAACAAATACTCGTAAAACCGATGTAGATTGACTAAACCCGAAAAGGAACAACGAATCGATATAATTTATTGAAATTATTTCAATTACATGACGTCTTCGGATATTGATTAATTATATAAATACAAAAATGAAGTGTGAGAATATTACAAGTTTTCTCAAAGGGTTATATTCCCACGATAAGAAGACATTCAGGAAATTATAAGATAACTTTTATATCATAATCACATGCAGTTTTTGTGTATGACCATCATTATAAAACTTGGCCAACGTGACCTCATTTTGAAGGTTTGCAGAAAATTTGATAGAACTAGATGGAAGCATACACATTATGCTTCGGCAAGCAAACGGCTGCATGATTTGGTTTCTTTTTTCTAGCACTATATAGGTCATATATGGACTTCACTTGCGGAAGTCCTCTGTCAGGGCACTTCTTGTAAAAATGAAGGATTTATCTCCTCTAATTTGGCATGAATGTACATTTGCTTTATTCTTCCGGAACTGAATGAGGTCAAATTGTGAACAGGGACCAGGTTCAGCCGGTAACGGTCTTCCTCTAGAATTCCTTGGGGATCTTGGCCTCGCTGTCGGCCTCGAAGCAAAATATACACTGCCTTTATTCTGGTCTCGACTTCGATACTTAGTTATTATTCAGTTTATGTAAAATGTACGCCATACACAATTCATGCATATATGTGATTGCTTTCTGTTCAACTTTTTTCTTTCCTCGGCAAAAGAGGTTTCATGCAAGTCTTCATGCACTGTACCTGCCAATATATGTGTACGGTTGTCTGTTGCTGCTGATAATTTTAGAGTTCATTGATATCTTGTGGAAACATTAATTGTTTCTTGTTGCATTGTGTAGATAATAGTTATGGGGTACACATATGGTCTCGAGGTCTTGGATTACTTGTTCACGGTCCTGCATGGTATATAAATAGCGGTTTCATTCTTTGTCTGGGGTGCATTGGCTAGTCATGATTACATCTCTGTTGAACATAGAGCAGTCTATATTGGGTTTTATTGTATGTATTTTTCAAAGTGTTAAATTAAAGGTTGAAATCAGGAACAATTAGCATGAAGGTTTAGGTACTAGAACGCAATCACTTTCTGTATGCATCCAAGAAGACTTCTTCTAGGAAGACGCGGTATTTCTTGCATCACTAAAGTCATATGACATTCGGCTTTCACATGAAACTTTAAAAATAATTCCATGTTTTGCATTTTTAACGTTTACATTTGGAACACGTAATGCAGAGCCGTGTTGTGCGTGCTAGTTGAGGACCGAGGGCGATTTCCTAGACATGTAGACAATGCTTGATCGATACTTGTCTGTACTCGAGAGCTGTCCCCTGCAGAGAATTTATCCGTGTGGTCCCGGAGAGCAGGGGACCTAGTTACAATGATCGGTTCCACTTTTCCCAAAAAAACTATTATGTATTATCAAGATGAACGAGGAAACGGAATTTTTTGTGTGTGTGTACAATGGAATTTCGCGATTTTAGATACCAAAAAAATTGCTTATTACTGAATGATTGGACGTTGCGTCTGCGCAAGTCCTCTCTCATATCAGCGATGTTCCGGTCCTCCATACACATCTATTTAACGTTTTATTATGACATTTGTGATATAAAGAATAAGGAACTAATACGGAACATTCAACTCCTGAAATAACATCCCAAAGGGAGGCCTGACATGCGCAGTTCATGAAGTTACATCATATAAGATAGAATGGAATCCGGGACACCCTCAACTATAAATATCGCCTATATACACAGGTTGTATGCATAGAGTTTGTATGTCTAAATTTGATGTAATGAATGAGGCAAGCAGTATACATTATAGCATCAAACTGCATGTTATCGTGATAGAAAGGATGTGAATTTAGGACCGACGTATATGCAGTGCATGGCAGCCCTTATATATACAATAATACGTACCATTTGTCTTATAAGCTTACATGCATGTACTTTTATTGACATTCAATTGAGACTGCCAGTTACACAAGCCATGTATCATTCATTAAAAAGGAGTATGTGTATTTTTTATCACATTTTTTATGTAGAAATCATCTCTCATTTCATCTACATCACTATATATGTATTCTCCATGTTCTTGGAATCGTATAATATAAACAGAAGAATTCTATCAATTCTATTCTACTGTCTAATATCGAGTCTTTACTATTGTTAATATTTAGCTATTATGAAACTTTGTAACGGCTTGTTCATACAATGCGTATATTTATAACAGAAACCCTTTTTCAAAACCCTTTTGGCTTACATACTAGGATTGCCATATTTTCATCCTAGGATCACCAATTTAACCATTTTGTTGTTCCATTGGTTAAATATCTCATATGAAAGCTTATAGATAACCATTCTTTAACGGAAAGCGGCAATATTTTTACCCATTCACTCAATCTTCAACAATTTGTTTTCATTTTCAGTTTTCGATTTTATAATCAACCATTGACTGTTTCAATTTTATTCTTTTTTTTCTATATAGTAAAGACTGCGTACCTAATATCGATATAAGAACATCGATGGACATTGGCTTTTCAGTCTAAGAGTGTCTCTTACCTACGTGTCTGCTTGGGCCTATGGTTTCTTTATATAAACGCAGACAACGACTGCTTAAATATAGAAGTGTAATGTGAAGACAGTGACTAACGAAGGATGTGTGACAGTGGAATCCTGGACTGCACCGGAAATATTACATTCCACCGAGGATCATCATAGGTTTATAAAAAGTCAGAGAAACCAACAGGGTGCAATTATTTATGTGTATGTCGATATTATATGACAAAAGGACACTTTTCCCATCGTTCTTCTCAATGAAGAAATTAATACATATGTTGAAGAATATATTATATGTCGATGTTATATCACAAAAAGGACATGTCCCCGTTCATTTTACTTCATGAATACATTATATATACATTATGCCAACATTGGCACGTTCAATAAACACATCGCTATCTTTGAGGAAAATATTGATTCTTTGAGACCTTTAACACACCTTTGTTGTTCGTATATGTATCCGGTTTCCTCTTTAATTGTGTATGACAGGACCTAAATGGGCCGATTTCGCAGGGTTTTTTTCTGTAACACACAGCTGAGGCTCAGCTCTCGAAACAGCCCAATCAATCGTTTAAAAAGAAACGGGATTGATTAGAAACCACATTCTTTTTTCATTGCATCCAATAAACAGTATTAGCCATTGCTTGTAAAATGCATTTTTATAGCATTATCCTAAACTGCTATGAAAATGTGTTCGTATAATTACAAAATGAACTAAAATGGCCGATTCCGAGCACCATAAGAGCTGAAGAGCAAAAAAAAAAAAAAAAAAAACCTGGGATTCTCGATCTTTCTTGTATCTTATCAGTACGTGCATTTCTGGCCAGGATTTGCTTATAGGTTTCACATTCATTCATCGAGAAGGATCATAAAGAATAATGTTGTTACATTGCTGCTTTTGTCATATGTTTTTTTCTTTTATTCTCCTATTTGGTGTCTGTTTTTTTTTCTTTAAATCAATTCCTACTTTCTTTTCACTAATCTACTTCTTCATAAGTTAGTGCTGGAGCCTATAGTTGTTCTGACTATGGAATCCCGTGTTGTGTAAGACGAACTCCTGTAAGATTTAACAGTGAGTCTCATGCCGAGCCCGACAGGAAGCAGTGACCAGTGTCGTCTGTTCCTGTCTGTCTCAAATTTGTCACGTGATTCTGGTACACATCGGAAACTGTTTTCCGCGAAGTGCAGACAGAGTTCGTATAATTGGTCTGGGGCCCCTCCTTGGGGCAGGAATAAGGGGGTCTGGCAAACTTCCGTTTTTCTCCGTTCCCAAGATATAAGAAAAATTATGAGGTTCATTCTTTGTATGCCATGAGTTAAAAAATATATTTCACATATATTATTCCATGTCTGAGTGGAGTGGTGTTGTAACACTTGTTGTTTAAAACATGGAACCAAATCGCA
Source organism: Sipunculus nudus (assembly GCA_026874595.1). NCBI lineage: Eukaryota > Metazoa > Annelida > Sipuncula > Golfingiida > Sipunculidae > Sipunculus > Sipunculus nudus. The sequence continues at coordinate 13,776,972 of CM049312.1, read as the reverse complement.
GTGATACACCTGTCCGTGTTGTATACTGTTTTCCTGATACGACTGTACTTTATAATTATAGAATCCATGTGGTACCTGTTAATACGAACTGTTAAAACAGCTGTAGGCTCTGAACTATGAGACACTTGGACGCCTTAAATCTCTACTGCACTACACCTTATCATCAGATATGTCTCTTCAGTTGTCTTCAAGTAAACGTACCTTTCTTTTATATTTTCGTATGTTATACCTGTATAGATACCGTATACATTAATCATCATAATACTTGTTATTGTTGATTCTTTTTCAGTAGCATGAAGCATGTAAGCAATTAATGAGACTGAACTATATATACAGTATATATATATTCGTAGGCAGTGTATGTAACTTTGCGAAAGCTACTGAATGACTCGCTGAGGTGTGCAGATTCAGCACCCATGCAGAGAACCTGTTATCGTTCCAATTGTTAACAAATAAGCATGTTCATCGCCACGTTGATGTATTACTGTGAAAACCCCCTTTCGTTTACTTGTATAAAAGACATTTCATCTTCATACGGTTATAATGCTGTACACTTACCATCGTAATATAAAGCCGCTGCATTCATCGATTCTTTTCTTTAACTTTACGATTCCCGCAGAAAGAATACATCTTTATATAGAGTGATGTAGAATGTATTCAGAATTTAATAATTTTATGCTCAGTTTTTTAATTAGATTGAAAATATAATTTTATGATAGTATTAAAATACATGTTTTTGTAACAGTATGTTACATGTTTGTACTATTGGTGTCCATAGATGATATAACTTGTTATCATTTAAGGTTATAGCATTCAGATGTAGTTATTATTATTATTATTATTATTATTTATATTATATCGTATTCAGTAATTTTGGATAACTTTTGATAGTAGATATGAAATTAAATTCTAATAAAGCTGAAATTACAAATTAAAAAAATAATAAACTAATTATACCAGTGAGAGTTAAAAATAATTTAATAATGCGTATAGCCCCAGTTCTGTCCATGTCACTCTCCAGGATGCGTTAAACAAATTTTCTCTCAAAACTAAAGTAAATAGTGTCGAATGGCGAGGAGAATATAATTCCTCGCGTTGCCAGAGAACTCTTATGGTGTTTGGTCGCTGGCGTTAATTGCAGAGAATCGGTTTTCACACACACAAAAAAAAGCGTCTGTTTCCTGAAATAGCAAAATAAGCTCATTCATTAGAGAGTTGACGTCTTGTCGAATGTTTATGGTAACCGCCAGGAAAAATCAACGTTCAATGAGTTCGGGCCATTTATTTTTCTTCAACGATAGATAACTTGCCGAATGTGTTCTATGATCGACTGTTTGACAAAGCCGTGCGGATTTAGTGACAAAATGGGCCGATCTTTTCTGAAGTCGAACTGACAGACGTTCTCCGGAGCAGGCCAGCATTTTTAACAGAACAGTCAGCATGCGACTGGTACAGACCATTATCGCATAACCCTTTGTCTTCACTAGTTGATGGCCGCACGCATGATTGGTTTTGCAAGACTTTGACCTGGTCGTACTCATGAAACCATTCGTCAAACAAAATTCGTCGAACTACGCATTAAATCGGGTCTCCTCGCACTTGTTGGTTTATAGACGCTGATCCGTGCTTTTCATAGTAATTATACTTTGATCGAACAGATGCGCATAAAAGTGTTGTCCTGTTGAGTTCTGCCAAATTCTCGCTGTACTATACCGTTCAGTGTTGCACTATTAATTGTAGAAGACAATGTGTAGAAAAGTTTTTAAAATATGAAAGTGGTTAAAAACTGACCACAAGGAAGTCCTAGGAGCCGTTTGTCAATTTTGTACATGGACAATAAATTGTCTCTATTCTTATTTTTGTCAAAATTAATGAAAATTACTTATTTTACCAAGGAATTTGTGAGAAGTTTATGGTCCTTGCACAATTGAAGGATTCAATCATAAGGGAGAAATTAATAGTTATAGAGATTTTCTTTAAAGGTACATCTCTTGACTTAAGACTTTAATTATCTGCATCATTATAAGCCTAATTAAAGTGCTTATACAATTTATTAAAATAAATTAGCATTCATATATATAATATGATATAAATTTTGCGGGTTGTATCTTTTACCTTAGCATTACTTGTGTACCATATTGGAAATATGTTGCATAATTTTCAGAGAGTGTTTCTGTTATAAACAAGATATTTGGGGATAAATCTTTGTACCTCTGTCATACTTTTAAATGTTCAACCTCAGCTCATGCCAGGCAAATCACTTTAAAATAACCTCAAAGTACTGCCTCCCCAAAATCCTGGTATATTGTACCGGTACAAAATTTGTGTTGATTTAAAGATTTTTCGGCTTTAATTGTATGAGCCAGGTCCTGTTTGTGTCTGTATAAATCTGTTATTGAACAATATCACTTAGAAGTGAAATTATAAAACTGGCTACAAAGCTAAGCTGAATATTTGAATATGTATGTAAATAACCTTAAGCAAATCATGACTTCAGAAAATATAATAATCTCTATTTATCAGCCTGTTATTAAAGACTGATGATTAGTTCAATAATGATGTAATGTAGCTCTTTGTTCCGCAGTACAGTTTATGCATGCAAGGAACATGTTACTGGTACCAGTCACTGGATCAGTCTCTGTTAGAGCGACAGTCTGTCTACATTTCTACTTGCACAGTATTCTGACAGTACATGCATATATGTATAGTTCAATATTGGCCAAGAGCTTGCTTACTAGTGCAGAATATGTGCCAAAATGCAAATGGTCTTTGATTGTATTGTTATGTCTGTTACTGGAACTGGAAAATACAACAGCTCAGTGCATGAAGCATGCTCCTTTTATTACAAGGACTGCTGTGAAACCAACCACAGAGTATTTACCGCTACATGGCATTACAAGCCTTAGCTGTAGCGTGATGCACTCATTCAATTGAAAATCCATGCATCACCCATGGGTGCCCCTTTTATTCGCTGGTAAGCACTTGTGTGCATACATGTGTTGGGAGCCTTCCTAAACATTTCTGACCTACTTTTCACTGCCCTAACCTCTGACCTTGTAATTGGATGACATAACCTTTGAACTTGTCAAAAGCTGCCTGCAGCCAAAGATAGGACCAGTATGACCTCTGGGGGTCAAATATAGTCCTACACTTCCACTGGAGAAAATTAATGGAGGGGATGTATTGTTAGGGCTGCCAGGGCTGGTTAATGTTGTCCTGTAGTCGTGATGGTTTGTTTATGACTTGGCTGTGTCACGAGTGTTATCTTGTATGAAGAGAAGAGCAGATTTTTATATTTAATATGGTGAATGTATGTGTTACCAGGTTACAACTCGCATCACTTTATGTCAGGATATTTAGGAAAACTGTGTCATAAGGAAATGCATTTTTTATGTAACCCTTGCTGGTTATTATCCTGTTTCAGAACATGGTGGATTTTGAAAAATACACATTTTGTGTTCTTATTAACAGAACTGACTTCCATATCAAGTTGACAAAGTATGGCTCCTCAGGACCAATACCATACAAAATTACCAACTATATTGGTTTTTTTTCTACTGTTATTTATCAGTTTGTAGAATATTCTGGTTCCTTGAATATATTACATTTTTCTGAAGATGAAATTTTTCATAATTGTTTATGATGTAAATGTAGGTTCAATATACAGAAATTGGGCTAAAATCTCATAACTTTGATGTTTGTAGTGTTGAGACTGATTGATGTTAGTTATCCTGCTGCTTTTTGTGTCCGATAGTTCGCTTTTAGTCACATTTGTCTGTGTGTGGGTCAGGAGGCTATTGCAAATCATATGATTTTAATCCATGAGCTACATTAAGGATATGACTAGTATAACAGGCATTAAGAGCTTATATATATATATATATATAAAAGAGTACTCATCAGAGTACTAAGATGTTTTTATTTGAAAGAATTCATGGTGTACCATGATGACCACAGATTAAGTCGCCATTGATAAATGTTTGGAGTCCAGATACCAGTCAATCATGTTGCATGGCCATATATTCTGTTACGGTTTCTGCCCTTTTTTCAGCAGCAGGGATCAAAGGTTACATTTGTTAATGAAACATTATAGATGCATCTGTACAAACTCTTCTGCTGAACTTTTATTAGATATGTTTGGCTTTATTTATGTGGCATCTCCCTCACTTCAGGTGGCTCTTTTTTTCACTGTTTATTTATCCTTTGTTGATATTCTTTTAACTTGGTAACATTTTACAAGATATGACAGTTCAGTGACGTGTTTCACTATAAAGCATGCTGCTTGTCTGTCTAAGGGTGTGCAAAGAATATTTTTGTTTCACCTGGAGGTGTCCTGTGCCTTATCTGGTAGTCAACGTGTCAGGAAAGGTCAATTTCAGATAGAGATGGTAACGTTTTGTAATTGGACAATTGACCTAACCACCACAGCCAAATGCACTGCCCTTTTCCCCTAATGAGACCCCTAAACTCTCCTTCACAGAGGGCTTTCCATGCCAATGATTGCATGAGCTGTTTACAACATAAATTGTGACATCACAAAGGTCGATGACAAACGATGTCGCATTGATGACGTCATCAACTGGAATTGCTATATCTCTGTCCTCAAGTGTTGTGTATATCACAGTCATTGTGAACTGTCTTGCAATATTTTGGATTATTTGTCTCATAAGAATTATGCATCAGGTAAGACATTATCATTCACTCAGTAGTCTGAGGAATGGCTCCTGCAACCTTTGGCCTAGAACTTTTTATACTGTCTCCTTTGTATATATATAAAAAAAAAATCCCGGAAAACAAGCCGAAAAAGGTACTGGTACAGACTAAATGTGTTCCGTTTGGTAGAGGTCTCACAAATTATGCAAATTTTGTTATTGTAAGGTAACTTGCGGTTTACAGTAATATCGGCGACCTGATTGGCTGCACAGAACCATTATGCTTATGAATATTCGATAAATGGAAATTTTATTCAGGTCACGTAAAGTTCATGGTGAGGTCAGTTGGACCAAGGGCCAGTATAACATATCCTGACAAAGAGCGAGTACCATTAAACAAACACCAGTAGAAACATTTTTGAAACTTAAGTATATTTCAGAAATAAATAAGCCATTTGACATTTTAAGTTGCCCAGGTTTGCCTTCTGACATTACAGAGAACCAAAGAGAGGAAGGTCTACACGGATGACGGGCTCGACGATGATGACATCGAAGGGAAGCGCAGCTTCAGTGTGGATGAGAAACTCAAGAGCAGCAAGTACAACTCAAAATTTGTCCGGCACTTGAACGGGGAAGGTAGCCTGATTTAATCACACTTATCCCCTCTCACAATGTAAACTGTATAAGAAAACCTGAATTCTAACTTGTTTCCTTATTCCAAAGGAGCAGATATGATAGTTATGTATGTATATAAGAAGTAAATGATGTTATATTTATATTATTAAATTATCAGTTTGCAGATTTCCTGGTGGACCAGTAACAGTAATTTATTTGAAATAAAAGATGTGTGCTTTGCATGTCAACAGTATTTGTATATTTGTTTTTTTTTTCCACTAAGACCAAAACTAGGGGAGACCTGTATTGCAAAGTATCTTGAATTATTTAACCTTACGGATAGATCAGAAGACTGTACAAGCAACTATTGTTTAATATTTCATCAAATACTACTTTTGCCTTTTGTTTCAAGAGGGTTTCAAATTAGTGATATTCATGAACAGGAAATTATCTGGAAAATAAAACCTTTGTGGAAATGAGGTCCCATTGGCAAAGGTAAATCAAAATGAAGAGGTTGCTACTATGAATGATATTAAAAATCATCTGCCAATAATTAACAGGAATTTATATTGGTATGATGTTCATTTTGTCCCCATGCAATAAGTAGGATTGTAAGCACATATTATTGTCCCCCGCTTCCTTGGAATGGGGACATTGATTTGGGTTTGTCTGTCTGTCTGTCCATCAGGTTTTCATTTCTGTGTGATAACTTTCCTAAATATTATCCAATTTCATTCAAATTTGGGTCAGTGATTGCTCTCATGCATACCTTGGTTGGGATCGGTTTTAGAGTGTCTGTCTGATAATTTATTCTCACTAGCTCAAAAAAAATAAGTAAAATTTTGTTCCCATTCAAAACCAAAAATTTTAATGTGTGGCAACATCTTCAGGGGCAATGCAAACTAAAACTGCTTCTATGACATGTAGAGACATCTTCAGGCGAAAATAAAAACAAAAACATATTGATAGGGCAAGCATGAAGGACAAAGGCAGACGTGGGGGACATAAATTCCACTATTTATTGCTTGTTTATTATATTAATTAATGTAATAATGGATATGCTATGTGTAGATTATTACATGGCAAGACCATTAAGATGGAACCCTCTTGAAACAATGAAAAAGTGAAAATAGTGAAATTCCAAACTCGCAGAAATGAAGCCAGACACAGTATTCTTAATATCTTCATTTAACCGTTGATGTACAGTACAATCATTGTGGTGTATAAATCTTTTCAGATGTTAACCTCAAGCTGTTTCAGAGAGAAGGGTTTGAAACACCTATGTTGGTGCTGGAGAAGGCTGGCCTGGGTCTACGTGTACCCAGTCAGAGCTTCACCGTCAGTGACGTCAAACAGTGTGTTGGTGAGCTCTGGTTTATTTACTGATCTGTGCTCAAATTGTTTTCTTTGAGAGAAAAAATGATTCATATGCTTAAACCCAAATCAATTCCAAAATTTGTTTGTATCACCCAAAATTTGTTTGTGTCACCCAAAATTTGTTTGTGTCACCCAAAATTTGTTTGTGTAATCCAGTACCTAGAAATCCATTACTCTGTTAATTTTCCCCAATTTTCATAATAAGAATTATTGAATGTTTAAGGTGTTGGACTTTTCAACCTTAAAGTACCATAATCATGCCAAGGACCAGGAAACCTAAATCCTACAGAACTACAGAAATTCCCATTTTAATGGCAGATTTTGACAAGATTACTCCTTTCCCTGTGCCAAGACATGGTAATGAATGGTAATAAAATGTTTTTCTTCTCATTTTGGTTGTAAATTCTGTCTTAAGCTTCAAAACAAATAATTCCAGTATGTAGTTATTGTAATATAAAGAACTGAATCACCTGCTAAGTTCAATACTGTACCATCTCAAAACAACAACAAGATACTCACAGAAGTCTCACATTATTAGAAGATAAAGTATTCAAAAGTTAAAAAGTAAGTAGGGGCCTGGACAGCTGAGTGGTAGAACACTTGGCTCTCTCCGCTGGGTTCAATCCCCAGTGTGGCAATGAGAGTGGGTTGTAGTTCCCCTTCTAAGGCTGGTGGTTTCTCCGGTACTCCGATTTCCTCCACCCCTGCAGACTACCGAAAACCATCGCCAGAGCCATGGAGAGTGCCTCGATTAGTTTTAATAACTTTTGTACAATCCATGTAAAATAAATAAGTTTATATAAGTCTACAGTTATGGGTAATGTCTGCACTTCAACCTGGATGATGATATTATATTTGAGGTGAACTATTCCACTTTGTTTCATTTCAGCTGAATTACTCAAGGAAAGCTTGGTTATCCACCAAAATAAACAACAATTACATAGCCATATATGTTGGTGATGATATAACTCAAAGAGACCCAGAATATTAAAAAAATGCTACCTTGTCCAGTCAGTAATTAGGTAGATGCTCAACAGGTGGCAGCAGCTTCAGAGGTTACAGCTTTTGCTTTACTTCAGGAAATGCATGGTCCCCAAAATTTATACCTCTTTGATAACTGCTTAAGTTGAATATGGAATATGGGATGAGTTCATGTTTCTTTTACTTTTTCTTTTACCTCTTACTTTTGTCCTTCAAGGTTTGCCCTTTGAGTTTTTTTTTTTCAAATAGACAGTATGCCTCTAGGCCTGATAAAATCTAACATTTACAGACTTAATGCAGATATTGGTGCAGTTATTAAAGTCACAGATTTCCTGTTTTGTGTGTGAAGGAAGCCGAAGACAGCTTGATGTGATGGATGTGACAACCCAACGTGCGCTTGAAATGACGATGAAAGAATGGGTGAAGTATTACGAGAACACAGACCGGGACCGATTGTTGAACGTCATCAGCCTGGAGTTCTCTCACACAAAATTAGAAAATTATGTGGAACAGCCCCATGTGGTAAGCAGAATAACTCTCACACAAAACTAGAAAATTATGTGGAACAGCCCCATGTGGTAAGAGAATAACTCCCTCAAAATATTGTAAGAATGTCCTTTTTCCCCCCATTTTTTTATAAATATAATAATCTGTGATTATTGTTTTAAAACCCCGTGCAAAGCTAGGACTATCCTTTTTACTGAATTCTGTGTGTATGTGTGTGCCCGGAAGATATCTGAAGAACGGTATCCTGGATAGTATTGAAATTTATCATATTGGTTGGTATTTTGAAAATCTCCAAGAATTAAAATTCTAGTGTAAATGTAAGGTTAAATAACCCACTGGCCAGGAATGAGTATTTTATGATTTTTTCATAGCACATTTGTTACACCAGGATATAGCATGTGACAATATGGCCATCTTTGAGTGCGGGTGGTGACGTCACAGAGGTCAGTGACAACACTCCATGTGTACTTGCCATTTCCCTGAAAGGTGCCACAAAATCAGTGTGTAGCATAGGGGCCATGAAAATTGTTGTTGTTTATATAGTCACGGGTAGCAATACCACAATATCCAGGGATTTTTTCAGTTATTTCAGATATAAAGTTCCCAGGATTAACACAGGCTTAATTAACATTCAAGGGCACCAACTTTGAACACAGTCTCGGGGGCAGGGTTTGTGTCCCCATATCAGACGTTATTTTTATGCCCCCGCCACAAAGTGGCCGGGGCATATAGTTTTACCCATGTCCGTCATTCTGTCATTCCGTCCTTCAGTCATTCCGAAATCAAACAGTTGTACGGACTTTTTTTCCCAATGCCTGCAGATATTGGCCTAATTTTTGGTGTGTGGGCAGATATAGACCAGTTACAGATCGAGTTCGCGTTTCGTCCAGGTTGACCTACTTTTGACCGTTTTACGGCTCCTAAACTTAGAAAATTTCATGAAAAATAGAAATATTCATGACAGATACACATGTACGGACTTTTTCGCAATGCCTGCAGATATTGGCCTGAGTTTTTGTGTGTGAGCAGATATAGACCAGTTACAGATCAAGTTCACGTTTTGTCCCAGTTGACCTACTTTTGACCGTTTTACGGCTCCTGAACATAGAAAATTTCATGAAAAATATGAAATTTCATGACAAATACACATGTACGGACTTTTTTTCGCAATGCCTGCAGATATTGGCCTGATTTTTGCTGTGTGGGCAAATATAGACCAGTTACAGATCAAGTTCGCGTTTCGTCCCGGTTGACCTACTTTTGACCATTGTACAAACATAGAAAATTTCATGAAAAATAGAAATATTCATGAAAGATACACATGTACAGACTTTTTTTCGCAGTGCCTGCAGATATTGGCCTGATTTTTTGGTGTGTGGGCAGATATAGACCTGTTACAGATCGAGTTTGCGTTTCGTCCTGGTTGACCTACTTTTGACCGTTTTACGGCTCCTGAACATAGAAAATTTCATGAAAAATATGAAATATCATGACAAATACACATGTACGGACTTTTTTTCGCAATGCCTGCAGATATTGGCCTGATTTTTGGTGTGTGGCCAGATATTGACCAGTTACAGATTGAGTTCGCATTTCGTCCTGGTTGACCTTTCTTATGACTGTTTTACGGCTCCTGAACATAGAAAATTTCATGTAAAACATAAATTTTCATGACAAATACACTTGTACAGACTTTTCTTCACAATACCTGCAGATATTGGCCTGATTTTTGGTGTGTGGGCAGATAATGACCAGTTACAGATCAAGTTCACGTTTTGTCCCAGTTGACCTATTTTTGACCGTTTGACGGTGCTCTAACAAAGAAAATTTCATAAAAAGGTGCATATATATGTATGGACTTTTTTCGCAGTGCCTGCAGATATGAGCCTGATTTTTGGTGTGTAGGCAGATAATGACCAGTTACAGATTGAGTTCTTGTTTTCTCTCAGTTGACCTACTTTTGACCATTTGACTGCTCCTGAACATAGAAAGTTTCATGAAAAATATAAATTTTCATAACAAATGCATATGTACTTACTTTTTTTCCTCAATGCCTGCAGATACCACCCTGATTTTTTATGTGTGGGCAGATAATGACAGTTACAGATCGAGTTCGGGTTTCATCCCGGTTGACCTACCTTTGATTGTTTTACGGCTCCTAAACATAGAAAATTTCATGAAAGACAGAAATTTTTATGGAAAATGCACATGTATGGAATTTTATTCACAAAGCCTGCATATACTGGCATGATTTTTGGTGTGTTGCTTGATAATGACCCGTTACAGATCGAGTTTGCATTTGCCCTTGTTGACCTACTTTTGACCATACGACACCTCCTGAACTTAAAAAAATTTTCAAAATTTTACAAATGTTTCTAATTTGCCCAAGGCGGGGGCATTCGTGTCGTTCCGACACATCTAGTTATCTAATTCTATTAAAAATGCCAGTTTTGGCTTGTTATCAATAAATCTGTTTTATCCCCAGCATTAAATTTTCCTATAATTAAGTAATTATAAGTTTTAACCAAATGATTGTTTATTATCATTGTACAAAAAGAATGGACCCAGATGCAATCCTTCTACCCTGTCCTCTCATAAATTAGCACCGCTATATTAACAATTTAAATATAGTTAATGAGAGTGATAATGAGTGTGACTGTCGCACCTCTAATTAGAAATATATCTGCTCAGGTTACATGAGGTATTGCACTGATGCTTAAAACCCTGTTTCAATCCCATCCAGATCCAGCAGATCAAATCAATAAATTACATTTTTGCAGTAAATGTTACTGTGTGGACAGTTACCTGTGGCATTCAGGTTATTCCTGATCCAGTTATTGAAACTTTTTTTTTAAACCATGCTCCTGTACACAGAATTCATTGTCACTGCATAGGCTTTGGTCATGTACTGTAAATAGTATGACATTGCTATAATGTGAGGAAAATATTTTGATGTTTGTACTTGTAGGTACGACAGTTAGATTGGGTTGACACAGTGTGGCCTCAGTACCTGAAAGAATGTCAAACAGAATCCACCAACATCATAGAACGGATGAAATATCCCAAAGTACAGAAGTAAGTGTCATATTATTACGAGGTGAAGTGGCAGAAGTCTCACAACATAGAGTATTCAGTAAGAAAGTATGGGTTATGTCTGCACTTCATCCTGAATGATGATATAATTATTTTAGGTGAACCTTTATTAAAAAACCCACCATGTTTCATTTTAACAAAATTACTCAAGGACAGCTTGGCTACCCACCAAAGTCATCAAAATTGCCATACATATATCTAAGTCAAAGATAAAGATGCCCAGAATAAAAAAAATACCTTGTCATGTCTGTAATTAGATAAATTCCCACCAGGTAGCAGCAGTTTCCAAGATAATATTTTCATATTTTTAAGAGGGGAATAAGAGAGTTCATTTATCTTTGGCTGTGGCTTACTCTCTTTTATTATTTTTAATTTTTCTGCCAATTTTGAATCCATTTCCCCACTTGCCTTTACTTTTATGGACAATATAACCCCTCAGTCCATCTTTGTCATGATCTAGGCAGCTTTCAGGTAGACAAACACATTATTTTTGTGAGGTTTGGCTGAAAGTTCCAGAGTGTGAAGGTTAAAGGTCCCTAACCAGTGCTTTATTTTTCAGATACTGCCTGATGAGTGTCAATGGCTGCTACACAGACTTCCACATAGACTTTGGAGGGACATCAGTGTGGTACCACATCCTTCATGGGAAAAAGGTAGCTGATGCCCCCAGTACATATACTGGTCATGTTTATATAATACCATGTTCTGCTGAGCAAGAAGCATTCAGTTAAATACATATATGGAAGTTATTGAACTGTTGTAGGACCATGTATGGAAGTTATTGAACTGTTGTAGGACCATGTATGAAAGTTATTGAACTGTGGTAGGACCATATATGGAAGTTATTGAACTGTTGTTGGGCCAGAAATAAAAGCTGGTTTCTCAGCTACTATACGCATCAGTTTGAGCCTCTAGATCAAAATTTTTTTTATAAAATTATCAAAGGAAATTTGCCTCTTATTTAGTTCCAGCCACTCAGAAGTTTCATTAAAAAAAATAATAATAATACAATTTGGATAAAATTACCTTTTGTTATGTTGTGTTTTTTAAGGATTGAATAAAAGCTTTCTGTTATATCCTTTTGTCCCCAATCATATGATTTTTTATATCAAGAAATTATAATGAAGTAAAATGATAATTTCGACCACCCTCCCTGATTTTGAAAAAAAAAGTGCCCAAGAAACCAACTTTTTTCTCTTATTCAGAAAATTCAGGTCTTAAGTGCTGTGTGTTTAATACACTTTTCCCTAAGTATATAAAAGGGTGCAGCTGATTCTTGCATCTTTAGCGATACTCTCTACCTCAAACTGTGTAACATTCTCAGCATAAGCATTATGTGAACAGTATGTCAGATTTTGAACTTGAATTAAAAAAAATGGCTGTGAATGTGAATGTTGCCCTTGGATCCTTCTCAAGTTTTTAGCCCTCAACCCATGGGGGCCTTTTCCATGTGCTGAAAAAATCACGCAAGTGTAAATCAGGTATACCTTTTCCATGCACGTGGAAACACATACGTTTCCGCGTGCATGTGAAATGGACATCGTGCGATGCACAATTTTTCAGCACGTGGAAAAGTCGCACCAGTGTAAATCATGTGTCCCTTTTCCATGCATGTGGAAACGCGCGCGGATGAGCCTTCTTGTGGAGGTCAAGGATGTGAATGCAGTCTGCTTGAGGACGCCCCAGCATAGGCCTCTATCATGCATGGCGACAAGTCATACTTAACTGCTGTTCTGCTTGTCTACTATAATGCATGATTATATATATTTTATATAACCATATTTATGTGCTGCGGTGGTGTTAAATATCTTATTACGGACAGTGAATAATCTCTTATAGCCTATAACCTATATACAACCCCAACCCGCCTGTCTATATACACACTATTCCGTAATAAAAACTGTACTTTCCTGCAAATATAACGAAATTTTAAATTTATACATGCATAAAGTGAACTGTACATAACAGACACATGTTCGAAATGATGCCTGGAAGGCTGTAGGATGGGGAATCCCTTGTGAAAACTAGTCACGGGAAGGGGAATTCCGTGGAAACGCAAATGGAAAAGCTCAATTCAGCGCGATTTTTTCAGCGCGTGATACGGGGCCTTAGGCTAAAGGGCTTTTGTCGTCACCCAAGCTGTCAGTCGGTCCATCCGTCTGGCATCCTTAACTTTTACCTTGTGAACAGAATATCTCGAAAAGGATTCACCATAGGAATTTTATTTTTTTGGTGAAGATGTATATTAACAAATATCTGTTGTGTTCAAAGATGGGTGACCTTGACCTATTTTTCTACAATATAGAGCTGATTAAAGAAAAAAATATTAGAAGCTGCATAAGATCAGTCTTACCATACATGCAAAGGTACAACATACCCCTCCAGTTTAAATTTATAACTGAGAGAGGTACAGATATACATCCATGTGAAAACAAATATTTCATACTTGTTACTGTTACCACCTATAAACACTGTTCTTTTGGCTAAGGGCTTTTGTCAGCTTCTGCTGATATTCTAGTTATATCAGACACTGTGAACACAGTATGTCAAACACTCTTAACACCTTATAACATTACATCAGGGTCATGTGGTAATGGGAAACCCTGAAAGTCTACAGGGTTTAGATTTAACTTTGTAAATTCTTGTGTATTAACCATATTGGTAACGTTCTATGTCATGTGAATATATTTCATAATTCTGCGGTACAGATTTTCTGGCTGATCCCACCGACAGACAAGAACCTTGAGCTGTATGAAGCCTGGGTGTTGTCAGGGAAACAAGGAGATGTGTTCTTTGGTGATCAAGTAGAACAATGTCAGAAGGTCAAACTGGAGGAAGGAAACACGTTCTTCATACCCACAGGTAAATACTCTTACATAACCACAGGTAAATACTCTTACATACCCACAGGTAAATACTCTTACATACCCACAGGTAATTACTCTTACATACCCACAGGTAAATACTCTTACATAACCACAGGTAATTACTCTTACATACCCACAGGTAAATACTCTTACATACCCACAGGTAATTACTCTTACATACCCACAGGTAAATACTCTTACAGACCCACAGGTAAATACTCTTACATAACCACAGGTAAATACTCCTACATAACCAAAGGTAAATACTCTTACATAACCACAGGTAAATACTCTTACATAACCACAGGTAAATACTCGTACAGACCCACGGGTAAATACTCTTACATAACCACAGGTAAATACTCTTACATAACCACAGGTAAATACTCTTACATAACCACAGGTAAATACTCTTACAGACCCACAGGTAAATACTCTTACATAACCACAGGTAAATACTCTTACATAACCACAGGTAAATACTCTTACAGACCCACAGGTAAATACTCTTACATAACCACAGGTAAATACTCTTACATAACCACAGGTAAATACTCTTACAGACCCACAGGTAAATACTCTTACATACCCACAGGTAAATACTCTTACATACCCACAGGTAAATACTCTTACATACCCACAGGTAATTACTCTTACATACCCACAGGTAAATACTCTTACATAACCACAGGTAATTACTCTTACATACCCACAGGTAAATACTCTTACATACCCACAGGTAATTACTCTTACATACCCACAGGTAAATACTCTTACAGACCCACAGGTAAATACTCTTACATACCCACAGGTAAATACTCTTACAGACCCACAGGTAAATACTCTTACATACCCACAGGTAAATACTCTTACATACCCACAGGTAAATACTCTTACATACCCACAGGTTAATACTCTTACATAACCACAGGTAATTACTCTTACATACCCACAGGTAAATACTCTTACATACCCACAGGTAAATACTCTTACATACCCACAGGTAAATACTCTTACATAACCACAGGTAATTACTCTTACATACCCACAGGTAAATACTCTTACATACCCACAGGTAAATACTCTTACATAACCACAGGTAATTACTCTTACATACCCACAGGTAAATACTCTTACATACCCACAGGTAAATACTCTTACATACCCAAAGGTAAATATTCATACTGATTCTTTTAATCAGTCTTGCAGAATTCATGGAAGAACGTTTATAATCAGGTAAATAGTAAAAATGAAGAGCATTTCTGTATGTGCGTGTTCAAATCAGGAATGGGGGCTCTCATGTGCCCCTAATTATGCAGAGAACCAGTTCCAGAACCAAGCACATGTTTACACAGCTGGTGATATTAGCTTTGTCCATCACAGCAAAGGAATTACTATTGTATATAAAACTGCCATAGCAATGAAGAGATATGTTAGGTATAATACAGTAATATACATTGAATTATTGTGATCCCACCTGGTAAATATTAGTGGTAGAAATAATTTGTAAAATCATATTTGATGATTGATAGATGAAAAGCCAGCAATGATCAATTATTAATCGTTTATTGTATGAACTGTCTACACAGCTGAAATAAGCTGTATGGAATTATACCTAAAATATTGAGTAAATTCAAACTAACTTCAACATCAAGCTATAAGGTCAGGGTAATGGGCTACGCTCTTTACACAGCACTTTACCCATAGGCCAACTACCTATATCGTAAGGGCAGTAAATCTTGACCTCATATCCTGAATCTCTACACCAGAGGGGAGCACCGTATTTTTGTCCAATCAGATGAAACCCTGTGCTGGAAGACAAAACGGTTTACCGGCCAAGCGAGGAATATACAGAGCCAATGTTGTTCATTTCACTTTGAGTGACAGCTCAACGCCCCGGCAACGGTCTGAACAGGCCACAGTCTCAGAGAGAATGGCCCCACATGTTATTTTCCTGGGGCCTTTGGCACATAGGATGCCCTACCAGTGAGCTGTAATTCAAACAAAATGTAACAACAAAGGCTCTGTGCACACCTCGCTGGCTGGTTTAAGTTTTGCAGACAACAGATACATGGCTAGGCTAACATAGTTGTAATGTCATAATCGAATTGGTTGATGATGCAAGAATGCAGAGGGAGCAATTAAAATTCAACCATAAACTGTCATCAAGCGGCCCATGAAGCTCAGCTATGGGCGGAGCCAGGATGCCAGTTGAGTGTTTCTTAATTGGCATCTGGGGCCTGTATCTCGAAGCCCTCGTTAAAACCATCTTGACGAGAGTTTAACCAGATGATAACGAGGGGTTTAGCGAGCAGTTAAAGGTCGTATCTCGAAGCACCGGTTAGACCCACGTTAAGTTCTCGTTAGAATTCTCTAGCGACATCGTTATGGTATTGTTATCAGTAGGTACACGGACTTCAGGGAGTCCCTAGTTAATCTAATTTTCATGCGTCCTCCCCAACAGACGGTCTTTTGTTTCTAAATATAGCATTTTCGATGGCAACCTCACGTTTGAACACACGCAGTAGCTTTGGTTGGTCGACTTCGAAAAATGATGAAAACCTGAACATAGTGTCGTTTGATGTGCCAGAGTCTGTAGAATGACATATTCAAAACCCGCTGATATCTGCTTTGTGATTTTTTTTAGAGCAGCTATTAATTTTAATATTTTTAAATTAAAAAATAACATAGTGTATACCTTATTACGTTATATTAGTAGCCGATTTTCATATTTATAAATGCATATATAGCACGTCAGAGTTATTTAGAGAAATGCACTTGATATAGCAACTAGAAAGATTAAAATTTTAAACAAAGAATATAAAGATTAAATTACAAAACTATACTAGGATATAATCAAGCCTCTGCATTAGATTGTCTCTGCACTGTATAGGTATCGCCTTACTTGATCATGTTTCTGTGCATTGTCATTGTATCTGTTTTTGTGTAGTGTGTTTGTTTCTTATGTGTATACATACATGTTTATTATTTGGTACTGTCCATATGTTGTTTAATTGTGATGTATTCATTAAAAAAATCAAATTTTAAACATATGAAAATACATTCATTTTCATTGTCGATTGAATGTTTTGTGTTAATCATACAGTAAAACATCTACTAGTCACATGTTGGTCCTATTATAAGCATTTTATTCATTCAGCTTTATGTTATAATATTTAAAAGAAAATATGATATAGTTTGAAATAAATCTTTCAATATGGGCTTATTTAAAATATTCATTTTCTGTGAAATCCTATAGGCATTGTTATAAATATTAATTTAACCAACTAAACAGTCTAAAACCATGTTGCAAATGATGTCTTTTTTTAAATTAAATATATTTGCTTTCAAAATAATTGGCTTCAAGTAAGTTTAAAGGATAAAAAGTCTTTTGTTTATAATAACTCTGCTTGGTCTGGTACACAGAAACAATTAACAATGACTGGTGAGCTCGGTTTCTTTTTGTATCCCCAGACAAAGTCGGGATACTATGGTTTCAAGACGGTCCTTCTGCCGCTGCCGCCGCCGCAGAAAAACCTTGTGAGCAGGATAACTCAAAAAATATTTCACTGATCTTTTTCAAACTTTACATTTTAATAGATATAGGTAAGGGGACTAGGGCTGAAACGGGTACAAAATTTTGGACTTGAGTACCCGATAGGCATTACCCGACTCGGACTCGAGTACTCGTTACCATGGCAACGCTGTGAAGATAAAACGAACATCTGTTTACTGATGCAAAATATGCATAAATTTGACTTAGTGACAGCTTAACTTTAAGGAATATATATTTATATATGTATGTATGTATGTATGTATTTATGTAAGGTGTATAAATAGCCATGCTGGTTCAATTTTATAGATGAAAATGGTATACACATAAAAGTCGGTTCACTTTTCCGACCTTTAGTGAAGCAGTGACTTTTCTGTGTATACCATTTCCATATATAAATATATATATATACTAGTATATGTAAAATCGTAAGTGATCTAAGTATTCCGTAATAATGTGATAACCGGGCTTAATATAAATATTAGGGTGTATGAAATGTCTCACAATGCTGACAAAATATTAACCTAGAAATATTTGAAAATCTACCCGTATAACAATTATCTGTATTTCAAATTTTCTGAATTTTATTTTTCAGATATTCTATTTTTATAGAATATGACATATTTAACATTGAAGGCTCCCTTCATGTTTCCCTCTAATGATTTTAAATTATTAAATCAGGTTCTGTGTAAATTTGAATTTTTTATGCTGTTATCCCAGAGTATTGTGTTTTAATATTTAACTATTCTTTCTAAATTCTGAAATCCACACATATTCCAAAATCGCATATACCAATTATTCAGGAAAGTATTGAAAAAACTTTAATTTCGGAACTGGTCGACAATGTCTGTATTTCTGATTTAGGCTATACTCGTAGTTTTTAATACATATATACAAACGTTTCGTTTTTTCACGAACTTGGATAAATCCTCAATTGTATCAAGGGAAATCACCAAGGGATGCACCATCTTAATGAACATGTACCCCCAGATAGAATATTTCTCTTCAATTAAAATATACCTTATGGGTAACATATTATCATTCTATTGGTTATCCTCGTAACATAAAATTTGACCAACCCCACTATATATATATATAAACCTATATAAATGGTAATCAAATAAAGAACAACCATTTGATTTGCTGACATTCTATAAATATATCAGTTTCCATTATAATGTTTGGAAAATATTAATTTTGTTTGTACAATAGTAAATTTATACAAATATACATAGTTATTAATATGTTAATATAAGGCCAAAAAAAATTAAAGGTATGGTTCTCAGGCACCGCCCGCATCAATTTTAAACCCCCGCATAAAAAATTTTTATTTTTATTTTCAATAAAAACTTTCCAATTCTGAGCTGCTGCCGCTCCGACATTTCTTTCAAGAAGATAAAACCATACAATTTCCTTTGTTTTGTAGTGCTTTTACTTATTTAGCAAAATAAAACTGTTATTTTCATGCTTTTCCCTTATCATTTGACATTTTTATCGAAACATACCAAAAAATTTAAAATAAAAAAAGCGCCCGCCCGCATTGATATCTGAAAAAAAGTGCCTGAGAACCATACCTTTTTTTTATTTTGGCCTAATATTAATGAGTTTGATAAAAAATGTAATTTTAAAATAAAAGTAAAATAAAAAATATGGTTAAGTAAATGATATTATTTAATGAACTTTTGCTATTATTTTAGCACTGAGGGTTTAACAGAAAAAGCAGTGACAAAATGAATATATATATTTATATATGTATATATATATATTTAATTAAACTTACTTTTAATTCTAAAGATTCATACATACAAATTAAATTTTTAAATGCTCCTGGTGTTTCAAGCAGACCAAAATAATGAAAAGTGGGTGTTTAACTGAATTTGGTAACACCCTCGGAATCTAGAATTTTAATGAACTTTCATATTTTTAGAATTAAATTTAAATTTATATTGAATCATGAATCACAGAAGACCATTACAGTGAAGCATTACAACAGAGACCCACCTCAAACTACCAATGGCATTCTGCATGTGCATAAATTAACTATGGGCTAATTTTTGATAATTGTTATGTTTCAAATTTATATCAACATTTAGATAACCTTAACACATTTATTGAAATGTTCCATAATTATCATGGCCCTGGTCCCGTAAGATTATGCATAGAGACCTTTCTTTCATCTTTAGACTTGACTCCAGAAACTATCATCAAGACAGGATATATTAATATTCTCATCTAGTGAAGGGAATTGTCACTTTTCGATTCCCTGTATGTGTCAACTGTCAACTAGAATTTTATGCATTTGGTATATTATTGTAATCTTTGACACATCTAGCCATGTTCCATCGTACTAGATCCTGCACAAAAAGGAAGGCATTTCCACCAAAGATGTATATCAGGCCTTGATAATACATGATCGTATTTCAGGGGTTCACAGAAAGGGAAGAATCACATTTCCTATAAATCCTATAAATAAATATGATCCTAGGGTAAACTATAGTAGGTGACTCATACCTGCATGGAGAGACCTTTATTGCCTTGTATATGAATCATAAGAAGTTGCATTACAAAGAGCGACATGTCCGTATAATGTATACAATTTTAGGTTTCACGGACAGTTATGGCTATGAATGGTCCGCTCATGAGGTCAAACAGAGACTTTCATATAATTTAGTATTTTTATTACCTTAGCAAAAAAAGGTTATTTTTTCCACCTGTCTTTCGTCTGTTTTTAAGATTAACTGCTTCATGTAAACGAAACGTTATAGAGAGATTAACCATGTAAGCATCCACTGGAGTTTTGTGTGAATCAGGATAAAGGGGTGGGTCCTGTAGGATTATTATTTATTTAGTTGGGATGTGCGGCCTAGTGTTTCATACAAATTTCAATATGGCACTTCAGGAATCGAACAATGTTTTATAATCTGACTTCCAATAGACTGGAAAAAGAAAAAGGCATTGAGGGAATCAGTAGCCTTTTTAAAATTTTTCATATTTGTATTCATATTTGAAGATAATTTTTTTGCCTAACTTTTTGTAATTAGGGAGCCGTAATTAGGCGAAGTAAGCGCTGGAGACAGCTAATTAGGACTTGAAACTAAAGAGCAAACTGCACAGAAACAGTGATGTAGTCAGGTCCCCACCATCCGAGGCTGTGTTCAAGTCCGATTCCAGACTACTCGAGTCCGAGTACAAGTCCAAGTCCTTGGGTTTTGAGTCCAAGTCCATCTTCTTCAAGTCCGAATCACTTGGAAGCCGAGTACAAGTCCGATCCTGAGTCCTATATACATTTTTAACATGAAATTTTAAATGTTTATTTTATCATGTATCTTTTAAAGATATAGTTTATACATGATTTTTACAAAAGTCAAATTTTGTATGACTACTTTTCTGTTGGTAGTTCGCTCATTTATGTAAGTATTTTAAAGTATGTGATGTTTTCCTACTGGACTCGAGATGGCCTCTTACCTATCAGTCCAATTAAATGTTCGAGTCCAGAACCTTCAAGTCCAAATCCAGACTCGAGTTCGATATCCATGAAAAGAATGTTTTCATTTATTTGACCTATCTAAAAAATAAGTATATTTGCTGAAATTAAGTATTTTCTTAGATGTCTACATGAGATTCTTTGTAAAGAGGTCTTAACCAGTGGTCAGAAGCACCAGTTAATAACCGGAGAATTTACAAGGCCGTTAAGATTAACGAAAGTTTTGAGATACACCTGAATTTTAACGATGAGCTAATTGGCTGGTTAAGAAGAACAGTTAACTACCGAGGGCTTCGAGATACCCAGGTAAATAATGAGGCCCTAACGAGGAGCTAACGGGGGACCACCAAACCACTTTGTAATAACGAGGAGTTAGCGAGGTGGTTTACCTTAACGATGCTTTCGAGATACACCTGTTAATATTAACGAGCCCGTTAACCTCTGGTTATTTTAACGAGGGCTTCGAGATACAGGCGCCTAGTTGGCTGCTTGTCACATCATATGAATGTTCTTTTCAGCCGACTACGAACTGCCACCTGGTGTCTAAATGTATCATAAATGGTCAAAGCAGGCAGCGAGAAAATCAGTTGCTTCTTTAGAAGCACAAAATTTCTGCTGCCTCAGGAGCATTATCCTTTGCACAAAGTTAACTTTTAATGCCGTCTCTGTTTGTGCCCGTCCTTTTTATATCTCTGACAGAACAGGAATATTTTATTGAGATCATGTGACATCTTGGATGTGCATTCATAAACGTTCATGATCGATTATGCAAAAATGCAAAAGATTTCTTCATTTATGAAAGAAAAGGACCAATATTTGATATAATCAATTAATTGGCTCACCACTAGATAATATATGGTATACTGTATTCTCAATGTATCAAGATAGGAAGATTACCACAGTATTTCAACCTAAAACAAGAGTAAAACAGTAGTGTATGACAGGGTAATAAGTGATTACCTACATGTTGTTGTTTATGCATATGATATTGATATGCAAAGCTCAACAGTGGACCATGTCCTCTTTGTAGAAGTATTCCTGTTTACAGATGTTCACATTTTGAATTTCATCCTTTGCACACAATAATGAAGTAACTGGTCCCTTGGTTCCCAATAACAGTGTCATACTGTCATACATTTTAAGCATGGAAAATCTTACTCCTCAAAAGAAAAAAAATTCTGATGATGTCATCTATTATGAACCTTTAAAAGTCTTTTTAAGGCCAAAAAAAGGTATGGTTCTCAGGCACTTTTTTCAGAAATCAGTGTTGGCAGACAGGCAGGTTTTTTTCTTTATTACCTTTTTTGTATGTTTTGATAAAAATGTTATATGATCAGGGAAAAGCATGATAATAACATAAATTTTTTTCCAAACAGGTGAAAGCCCTACATTACAAAGGAAAACTTATCAAAATTGTATTATTTTATCTCCTTGAAAGATTAAAATCAAAATAAAATTTTTTGAAACAAGGGGTTAAAATTGATGCGGACGGTGCCTGAGAACCATACCTTTTTTTTTTGGCCTAATATTAATAACAGTTTAAACCTATGTATGTTAAAATTATGACATTGTGTGTGCACACTTGTATCATACATGGAGAATGTTAGACAGTACTGATGATGTGTCGTGGTCCTTTCAGGTTGGATACATGCAGTATATACGCCCAAAGATTCCCTTGTTTTCGGAGGTAACTTCATCCACAGCTTCAGTATCCCCATGCAGCTAAAGATCGCGGAGATAGAAGACAAGACACATGTAAGTCACACCATTATTGTTATATACAAATATCATGTACCTGCAAAAAGGCTTGCATGTAATGTGCATTATATAGCTATTGGTTCACCTTCACATTGTATCATCACTCAGGTGGTTAAAAATAACATTTTATCTATAACTAATGCACATACTTTTCTGTTGCAGTTACCACTCTTAAGTTATATTTTTCATAAACTGTGTTCTTAACTGACCTCTTAAAGGTCACTGATCATATGTTCTTATCTCCACTGTGCCTTAGCTTATATTGTGATAAGGTGTGTGAAGAGACTTAAAACAGATCATTATATCTGTTATAATTTAACAAGAAACATTTCTGTGGCACTTAAATGTTTAGCACCACTTGTAATTACTTAGAAATTGCTATGCATGATGATTTAGGGTAAATTACACCATCTTTTATGCACAGATCTAAGTCACATTTTATATGTTATTAGTTATGCCCTGCATCCTTATATGCAACAATTCTAGCATCTGATTTGTTCAATATCACATTAATTAAATTGTGTTCATATCATACATCAGCTAAGAACACAGTTACAGTCAGTTTTGCCCTCCTGATCTGTGTCCAGCTAAATCACACTTGCCTGCATAAACAGGCTTCTAGCAGCACCAGCCAATATTTTTCTTTATCTACATGAGAAACTGCATTGGTGATATCCTGTATTAGAATTATCTTAATTATGGATAACATATTGATTACAGGTTCCAGCCAAGTTCCGATACCCATTCTATGGTGAGATGTTGTGGTATGTGTGTGAGCGTTACGTCAGCTGTCTGACGGGGAGAAACTACCGTCAGAAAGGCGAGGAAGAATTGAAGGAGGAAGAGGAGCTGAAGAAAGCAAGAGAGGCAGCCAAAAGGTCAGCGAATGCTGAGATCAAGGTCAAGGTCGAGGCAGAGCCCAAGGTCACTGAAAGTGTTGAAGTAATAACTGAAGACAAGGAAACCATCAGTGAAACATCCGTCAGGGTGGAGAAGTCAGAAACCGAGCCCACGGAGGAGGATGCTGCCAGTAAACGGAGGAGTATGGTCAGGATGGACTTCTCTCCACCAAGGTAAACTTACTATAATATGCTGACTGTGCTGATGCATGTTCCTGACTTGTTCTCTCAGTCTCTGCCACTATGGTCCAATCACAACTGAACTGATGGATCGCAGATGGATCTGTGCCTTTTGATTGTTCTTAAAATAACTTCATCATTGAACATGTCCAACAAATCCTGTATTTAACCAGTGTTGTCAGCTCTATTATCCATTCATAACAGACACAGAGCTTCCACAGTGTCTAGGATAGGAGACGGCTATATAAACATACATAAAAGGTGATTTTGCACCCAAAACAAAATCAATGTCAACATCAAGGCTTTTAAAGATATCTTGAGATCTTTCTAGATCTTTTGGAAAAATTTGTGTTCAACAAACAATATCAACAAAGCAACAAGACAGCCAGACAAAAGTAAAATCTTAAGTAGTCTTAATCTGACTTCGTTTAGGATTGACACAAATGTTTTACTGTCTTCCTGAGAATATTTAGGTATGCTTTGTTTCACAGTGAGTCCTGCACTGATGATGTGGTGTTGACTTTTGCAGTATTTTTAGCAAACCTGTGAGCTTATGCGATGGTGCGGCGTCGTACGTCGTGTGTTGTGCGTCATCTGTACGTTAACCATAGCTATCTAAAAAACGGCAGAAGCTAGCATCACCAAATTTTTGCAAATAATCAGTCATCTGGAAAACTCTATCGGATTTTGTTTATTTTTTTTCTAACAGCATTTTCTTAGATTTTAAAGGGAAGAAGCTAAAAAAGCTTTGAAAATCTTCTCCGAAACTGTCCAGCCAAATTGTCCAATATTTCACAGAAATGATCCCTGGAACAATCTTTCTCAAGTTTGTTCGAATGGTTCCAGTTTGGAGATTTTTGGCCGAGTTACAGGAAGTTGAATTTATAGTCCGTTCCACCAACCGTGACACTAGGTTTTTTTGGGTTTTCTTCTCATCCTGGATTTATAATGTGTGTTCATAGCAGTACGGCGAATGCTGAGAAAACGACCTAATTATGAAAAACAACTAACATCACGACGCCGAGTTCTTGTTTTTCTTTATGTGAGAACTGCAAAGCCAACTCAGCGCTGTATGTGAAAAATTTGCCGTCATAATGGAATGACGTCAAGGTCCACGCGTGAAATTTCCTGAATACACGTTATGAAGAAGCAAGCAGGTGGCACCGTGGTCAGCAGCCAAAGTTGAGCCCTTCTATTTTATAATACTGTATATGGCCGATTTTTAAATTGATAGTATATACGTACGGTACACAGAGCCCTGGTCATGGCTATGCCCGAAGCTTCATTCATGTAACTGGTGGTATATGCGTCAAAATCGCTTTGCTAGGCCCGTTAGCGTTCAGTTCTGGACTACAAGTTTTCTAGCGACAGCCGGTGCGAATCTGTTCACATTTGTTATAAAAAATGCAAATTTTAATTCCCGTTAGATTAACGAATACAACTTTAACAAGAAAAAAATGCAAAAAGTTTACAAAATTCCATGCGAATCTACGTATTTCAGGACCCCGAGACACCGGCACTGGCATCTTGTCATCCCTATTTATAATGAACTGGTCAGAATATTCGCCTAACTTTTTACCGCTTTGTGTGTACTTGCCTTGAACATGGGCGATCCCATTTCAAGGTTGGGACGACCCCGCACACTTATTTTAGATGTAATGAATATATGTTTCTGGGATCGCCAATAAATTCAGATTTGGCCTAAACACAAGAATTTAAACCCATTTCCAAGGAAAATCGTACAAAAATCAATGCAAGGCAGGCTTGGTAAAATGTTAATCAAATACTGTGCTTGCGACATCTATTATTAGTTTAATTTAAACTTTGCCAGAAAATGTAATGTACATATATTCAAATGCCCGAGCTTGAAACTGACACGAATGGACTGCGCGACCCCCGCTCAGAGAGCCACCGGTGATACATTGTAAAAGAAAATCACTGGGGCTACTTGCCCGGTACATGTGCCTGGGGGGAAATCTAGGGCACACAGGCATGGTGTACAAGTTTCTGGCGTTTTATTATTATTGTTATTGCATCGCTTATGACCATTCAATAGGATATTACCCTTTCATCTATATCTAAAATGGGGGGGGGACACTTTATTTAGAAATCGCGTTCTTTTATACGACACTTTTTAGCCGAGATATCAAAATAGTTTTATTGTTAATTTTAAAAAAATTAAGTGTCTTGTATTCTCAAACTTAAAAAGGATCTCCTCTGACTCTGAAACAATGTACAGTCGTATACATGTAATTAATGACAATGATGTACTGCTGCATTTTATTATTGATTGACTACTCCACATTGCAAAACAGCGGGAACCTCCCACCTGCAAAATGGAACACGGGTTATGACATCACGCGCATGCGAGGCAGAATCAGATCAGTTGACCAGGCAAAATATGTTGTAAACGCCTGCAGAGTTTCTCCAGGATTTTGATTTTTATTCATTACAGGCTATTCATCTCAGGTATGTGGCATTTTTCCTGTCAGAAAATTAGGTCGCGTTCAAATTTAACTCCTAACCAAAAATCTTTGTTTTGTTTTGATTCTGATTCAAAATATCGCGAAGAAACCTAGTGTCATTGTTGGTGGAACGGACTATAGTCATCTGTCAAAAAAACCACATTAAAATTAAAATCTCAGAAACGGCTTCAGCTATAATCACTAAATTTTATACCAATGTTTGTCACATATGTCATATCTGAAATTGAGGTATTGGTGGCACCACCTACATTGATGTGTTTTTTTACAAGCGAAAAATGTATTTTTAAACTCTTCTAGCTTATACACTGATTTATGATGAAACTGTTAAGCTGATTGGTTTAAACTTTACAAGAATTATTCTATGGTAGGGTTCTGCCAGTTTTATAAGAATAGATTGGGTAAAACAGCTTTAAAAAAGCATTGTAGCCAATTGAAAAAGGCTTTCTGTGTTTGAAAACAGATTTGACAACATGCTGAGTTTCAGCAGCCAAGTCAAGAGGTCACTCAGTGCAAACAGTTGGGGTCCAGACATCACCATGGCAACTGACCTGGCTTTGGCTGGTGTCTAGACAATGTGTCTAGACATCTAGACATAGCGTCTAGACGTCTAGACACAATGTCTAGATGCAGATTCCCAGATTATTGGAACTATATCTTTCAACTGTTTGAAAAAACTTGGTTTGCATTTTAAGTGAATCTGGTTTATCATCAGGTTACATGTGAACTGCTGAGCCCTCATTTTTAGTTGACCTCTGACCTTTCCTCGCTGCCCAGTGTCCATTTGTGCATCTGTTTCCACACATAAACCACCATATCTCAGGAACCATTTGACCGATCAGGCTAAAAATTTTGCACAAATGTAGCCCTTTGATAGCTTTATAACATACACTAAAAATGGTGGCGCAACCTTCAACCATTTTTGCACAGCGTCCATCTGTTCATCTGCCTTGGGATAATATCACTCATATCTCATCAGTGGTTTGACTTTTCCACCTGAAATTATGCAGGTTTATACATCCTGGACAGCTTTCTCAATTTTATGACAGGTGGCGCCACCTACATTCACGTTTACTCTGCAGACATCCAAGCTCATATCTCGGGAACCGTTTGAAAGATTGGGCCAAAATTTTGCATGTGTATAGATCTCACATAGCTCTTCATCATAGGCAAAAATGGTGGCGCCACCAGCAACCATTTATGCACAGAGTCCATCTGTTAATCTGCCTTGGGATAAAATCACTCATATCTCAGCAGTGGTTTGACATATCCACCTGAAATTTTGCAGGTTTATACATCCTGGACAGCTCTCTTGATTTTATGATAGGTGGCGCCACCTACATTCAGGTTTACTCTGCAGACGTCCAAGCTCATATCTTGGGAACCATTTGACCGATTGGGCCAAAATTTTGCATGTGTATAGATCTCACATAGCTCTTCATCATAGGCAAAACTGGTGGCACCACCTGCAACCACTAATGCACAGAGTCCATCTGTTCATTTGCCTTTGGATAAAATCACTCATATCTCAGAAGTGGTTTATGACTGATCCACCTGAAATTTTGCAGGTATATACATCCTGAACAGCTTTCTCGATTTTATGACAGGTGGTGCCACCTACATTCACGTTTACTCTGCAGACATCCAAGCTCATATCTCGGGAACCATTCGATCGATTGGGCCAAAATTTTGCATGTGTATAGATCTCACATAGCCTTTCATCATAGGCAAACCTGGTGGCACCACCTGCAACCACTTATGCACAGCGTCCATCTGTTCATCTGCCTTGGGATAAAATCACTCATATCTCAGCAGTGGCTTGACTTATCCACCTGAAACTTTGCAGGTTTATATATCCTTGACAATTTTCTCGATTTTATGACAGGTGGCATCACCTACATTTACGTTTACACTGCAGACATCCATGCTAATATGCAACACACCTCACTCTATTCCCCTTGCCACTAAATCCATGCCTCACTTCACCTGTCCCACTCTGATTTCTGCGGATACACATAGTCGCTTGTCGACTACCCATATTCTAGTTTTAAAATGTCCTAGTCTGAAACTTGCAAGTCCGAAACGTCCATTTTGGTGAAATCATAATGACTAAGGTAGATATGCGGGACTTAAGAGGATCAATATTAAATTAAAATAATCCTCCATTCATACTCCCTCAGCACAGGTTTGCATTAGGCCTGTAGGCCTTATTTATGTAAAATGCTTACTGTTATAAAATGAAGGGTGAAAATTAGGTGGTAATATTTATATTTGCTCTCAGGCCATTCTAATCCGAGAAGTCAATCTTTGTGACTTTCAATGTATGGGTGCTTTATCTTGGCACTATGTGAGAGATTCACAGTTATAAAATTATCAATTTTTTGGCCAGTATTTTTAGCTCAGCTGACTATAAGTCATCTGAGCTATAGTCGTGGTCCATTGTCCGTCGTCTGTCCGTCCGTCTGTCCGTCCGTAGATCTGGCATGTTTTGAAACCGTAAGACCTAGGAATCCAAAATTCAGCATAATGTTAGATGTCCCCAAGATCTCCTACCAAGCTGAAAACTGGGTCTTTGCGACTTCGTTCCTTTTAGAAATTAAGGAAAAACCTCAATTTTTTATTAAAAACCTATTTTTACACTTCAGGACTGCCTAATATCAAAACCACTCATCTGTTTTTCCTCATATTTACCATAATTATTCCTCTATATAGTTCCTATGTACATGCCAGAAATTATGTCTGTATTATGTAAATTTAAAAAATTATGGGCCAAAACATAATGCATTGTGTAAAAATCAGGAAAGATATTTGATCACTTAACACAAAATATGTTAAAGCTATAAACTTTTTTTCCAGTAATATAACTTTAATTAATCAAAATTAAATTGTATACCCAAAATTAGATCAAAATCTTTTAATTTTTTTAAAATATTAACAAAAATAAAAAATTGGTACTTTAAATTTTGCCCAACTTTGACCACGGCACGTTTTTTCCCTATAAGTACTATGGATTTAGTTTTCACAGCATGTTTTTTTTAGCATTTTGTCTGTAAACACCAAAAATTTGAAACCAGTTGATCAAAAACTGTAGATTTTATTCAAGTTTTCAAGCACCATGTAACATATTGTTTACATCAAGCTAGTGTCATGCAGTTTGCAAGTGCTCAGCTCCCCAGCTTCAGCTCTCAGTTCCTAAAATTTGGCATGCAATTAGATGTCTCAAAAATCCCCTACCATGCCAAGAATTTGGTCACTAGGACTTAATACCTTTGAGATATTAATGAAAAACTTCATTTTTCCATTAAAAATCCATTGTTACACTTCAAGACTGCCTAATATCAAAATCACTGGTCTGACTTTAATCATATATAATATACATATTTTTCTATACGTTCTCTATGCACATGCCAGAAATGATGTCAGTATTGTATAATTGATTTAAGTTATGGGCCCAAACATAATGCACTTTGTAAAAAATCAAGAAATACATTTACTCCCTTAACAAGAGGATTTCTGAAGCTAGAGATTTTTTGTCTGGGATGTAACATTATTTAATCAAGATTCAATTGAATACCCAAAATAAGTTCTGAATTTTTCAAATTTTATAAGTTATTAGTATAAATATAAAATTAGTACCTTAAATTTTGCTCAACTTTGGCCATGGCATGTTTGTTTCCTGTGAGCACTGTTGATATAATTTTCATATCATGCACACATAAAGATTTCAGCTTTTTAGTTTAAAAAGCTGAAAGAAATTGGCCAAAAATTGTAGCTTTTATTAATGTTTTTATGAGACCGTGTCAGACCTTGGCTCTCTGTAGCACCTCTTGAGTCACCTGTATGTTGACCTTGTTGAATTTTCAGCAAATTATGCACGCTTGAGGCGAGGCATAAACTGGGGCTCCAGGCAGCTTATTATATAATGGCCAGCCACAGTTGATCCAGGTGTCCAACCCAACTCATCTAGTAGTTTTAACCAACAACATAACAATAAACAATAAATTAATAAATTTTTATTGGTTTTTAATAACAAATTAAAGAAAAATAGAAAAGGAATTTGTTAGTTGATAATAACAGGAAATTAACTTGCAGTTACCGATGATATAAGAATCTTGTATCGAAGGATAGAATGTCACATATTCCTAATAACACCATGCAGTCACCTATGGTATTTTTCAGTTCAATTTTAATGATAAAAAAGTAAATCATATTATTCATTACTAATCATTAGGGATCATATGAAGGAAATTAATGATAGACAAAGATGCAGTTGATAATATTATTATCTAGATTCCTACTGTGTCTATAGTTAGTACATTGATGTGAAATAGTTCAAAATGAATATATTACATTTTTTTGTTAATATAAATAAAAGCCATAAAACCAGGTACTAATGATCATTATTTAAATGTGTGAATTTTGTATATTCTGGATTCTCAACATCATTGTTTGGTGAAAACTGAGTAAATACCAGACATGGTGCGAATTCTTTGCAATTGTATTTAAACACGAATATGAATATGTACTCAATTATAAAATTTCTTTCATAAGAATGGGAATTCAGGTAAAAACGAAAGTATATGAATACCAGTGCAAATACTTTCAAAATGTATTAATGAATGCATTCATGAATATATTCTTTAATATTATTTTAATAATCATTTCAGTTATATTTTATTTGAAAAATCATACTATTCTCTTATTATTTTTAATAAAAATTATATTTGGGACAATATTTGTAATTTTTTTAATAAATAGTTAAACTCTTGTATGTTCTGCTTATAAGTTATATGGCCAAGTCAAAATCTGTGTGACAATTGCACTCCATCTGTTAATAAAATAAATGAAATTAATCCTCTTTCCTGTCTCCAAAGGTACTATCAAAATCATACAAAAGCTAAACAACAACAACTCATAATACAGCTTATTTTTATTACCACATAAAACCAGCATGTGCCTCATTTCTAAATCATATTTTTTTATCATATATAACAGCTGAGCGCCGTGACCCATAGGTCCCTTGTTTAAACCTGTTTGTACTTGTGTTAACAAAGAACCTGTTCTGTTCACCTCTATGGTAAACTGATAGAGTCTAGTTCAATTTGCTTTAAGAGGGTTTTCAGGATGCATTCTTTGTGAAATTGCTGCTTTTAAACTTTATAAATCTGTAATTTTATTAAGGGTGTGTATGGCAGGGCAACTCTGGAGGTGAACTGATTCATGATATGACATGGCAGTACGCAAACCTTTTTCCATTATATAATTTATAGCAAGAGATACCAAAAAACCCTTTTGCATGTTGATTAATGTGTGTTTGTAATATTTTTAAGAGTGTAGCAATGCATCAAAGAATCAATGCATCAGGCCCTGGAATAAATTGTAATCAATTATTAACTACTGAATTTATGTGTATTGCTTTTACCCAGTACCAGTGAGGACGCAGCTTATTTATACATAACAAATATTAGATCAAGTTCAGCCTAGTAAGAGATTTTAAATTTATTCTTTACAATTTCTATATGTTTGATAGCTTTAATAAAGGTTCCCATAAGATACATGAATCAGCGATATTGTAGTAGGGGAACATTTGTGATTTGTGTTTGGATATTTGTTACAGCCCCAGTGTTTATTTATCTCTTCAACAGGAGCCCTGTGCTGGAGGAACACAGTTATGTAGCCAGCCCGTGCCCAGTTTCCCCAGTCAGTATGCCCACAAAATCTCCCAGACCCAGCGACTCAGAAACTGACGATAAGTCCTCCAAGCCAAGGATCGTCAGAGCGGCAGACATCAGTGATAAAAAAGACGGTAAAGTCAACAGAGTTGACGCAGAAAACATGAAGTGCTCACCAGGCACAAGTCAATCTGATCTCATACGCCCAGTCAGTGTCAAGCTAGAGAAATGCATGGTGAATGGAGATGACAGGCCGAAAAAGGTGCCTCGCAGGTTTTTGACAAAGTATGAATGCCAGGGACTGTCAGATCTGGCTGACTGGCTGGAGCAGCTACCAAGTAGCAAAAAGTGTATTCCCAAAGACATTCCCGATCCATACGGCCTCATCCGAGAAGTTCGGGTAAGTGTGACATATAAATAGTAATATAAAATGCTGTAAAAATGCAACTATGAAGACTGTGAGAACTGTATACTCAGAATTGAAAAATCTGTCACTCAGTTTTGGATCACTGAAGTGCTGCTCACAGTTTATTTGGAGACAGCAACTGTTGTATTGAGATGCAGCCGTCATATAGCCTAATATGGTTGTGTGCTTGATAGTTAAATAATTATTTAAAAAGGCACTATGAATAGTAAAGGGAAGCTCTCAAAACCAGTATAAATTTTACTTATGCTTGTGAAAATCACATTTATAAAAGGTATATATAAGGTTAAGTAAAATATTATTAAATCATTTCAAATGACACCATTCATAATAACCACAGTTACAGTGACAGTTTGTTGACAGTTTTGTTACAATGATGCCTTCAGGGGCGGATCCAGGTTTTTTTTAAAGGGGTGGGTCCAACTCAAGAAGACCCTAAGAAAAACCCTGAGAAAAGGTCCTCTGGTATGGAAAGAGGGTCCTAGGCACAAAAACTGGTTTAAAACCACAAAAAAGGTTGTGGTGGCCAAAGTGGGGGGGGGGGGGGGCACCAGCCCACTTCCCTCTTTGGATTCACCACTGAGTAATTAAGAGAATGGGTAAATCTTCATGGCATTTGGTCTGTTGCAGAAAGTGGTTGAGGATCATATTAATGATGATCAAGAAAGGGCAATCACAGGTGAACCCATCCTCAGATGGAAGCAGAGGGTAAGTTCATTGTATCATTAGCTCAGCTAACTATCAGATTCAGCTGAGCACCATGACCCATGGGTCTTACTATATAGAATACAGTCAGTAAGATTTCATACTGTCACTAATTATAGGGGTACATATAATGTTATTCATTTCATCAATTTGAAATCTTGCATATGCCTTCTATCCTTTTAATGGAAACATGTCCAGAGAGAATCTTGATCAACTGTTCAGTAAGTTAATAAATAGTATAATTAAATGGCTCCACCTTAAAGAGGTACATCAATCATTCAAATTGAGCTCTACACATTAAGCTTTTCATCATGGGTATTTTCATCAATGTGGTATAATACAGTCCCATTAATCTTCAGTTTATAAGGGAAGAACACACTTCATTTGAGCACCTTGAATATGTAAAAAGATATTGCTTATGGCCTAGCTTAACTTAATCACTATCTTTATTTATTTTCCACAGAAAACAAAAACGAAAACAACCAGTATGTACAAGAAAACCCCAGGTGCCAAAGGTCCGAAACCGGCATCAAATTCTGTCCGTCGGAGAAGAACGAGGTGCAAACAGTGTGAGCCGTGCACACGACCAGAGTGTGGGGAGTGTCGCTTCTGTAAAGACATGAAGAAGTTTGGGGGCCCTGGTCGCATGAAACAGTGCTGCATCAGCAAGCAGTGCATGGCAGTAAGTGTTGTGGATTATATGACTCAAATTGTAATAACTGTGTACCTGCGGGTTAAGACTTGCTGTAAATTCACTATTAATACAGCAAGTTTAAGTCATGAAGTGTGCACTAATACTTGTTCATATTACTTTGACTTGATTTTGGACATCATGATAATAGGGATATTGTCACACCGCTAAAAATGTGAATGTCCAAGTTCTTTTAAAAGTCTAACCAACTGGCTGAAACACTCACATATGTACACTCCAAAGTCTGAATAAGACATATATTAACAAATCAAAGAAAGAAGACGCATTCTCTGGAGAGGCGCTCGATTTGTACAAGCACTGATGATTACTAACGTCTTATAATCAACACATAAATAAGCACCAAGTCCGTTAGACACACTACACAGAGCAATCCCTTTGTTTACGCTTTTCCTGATCACATGACATGTGTGACATCAGAATGTTGCACTGTCTGGCTCACCATTTGTACACACTGTGTTCACAGTACAATCAGTCCACAGATACAAGGAGCTCTGACCACCAATAGTCCCTCGTTGGTGTACTGGTATACCTCTCAAGGTCATGCAGTACTCAATAGTGCACAGACGATTTTATCGTGACTTAGAATAAATGTCTTCACAGCTGATATCATCTGGATTCATCCAGCTCTAGGTAGCAGAATTCCACAAGGCTATATCCAGTACCTCTACAGTTACGCGTTTAAATAAATTCCTTGGGCTGTTCCTGGAAGCACTCACAACAGGTATAATGGCCAGATTACCAGTCTGTTGGCAAAATGCTATACTCACTCTGTTCAAAGTCTGTTACAAAAAAATCACTGCAGCCTTCCTCAGACATAAACTAACTATACTAACAGACATCATATCACAGCTGTCTAGACTTGTGATGCACACAGACCTGCCCCTAGACTTTAGGTTTCATCAGGCTATACCATCCTGGCACGCTGATTGGGCATATTTTGAACAACCCCTTCATCACGACTTATATTTGCTTGCTGACATCACAAGTCCTAACTGTCTCTGGCCAATCACCACTCCATATTATGCTGACCATCAATAACAACATGAATTCTGAAATGGACACGCCTCCAAAAATAAAACCCTGAGAAAACCAAACTAAACAGGTGCTATTCCTTTGAAATCTACATCAAACACTCGTTACTATAGAGACCATCAAACAGAGACAGCTCTAACAGAATTTAATTGCAATGAAATTAACATCAAATGAGGAACATGTGCTCTCTTACCAAAGCTCTCAAGCTAATATCTGAACATGATACTCCATATAAATGTACAATAAATTATCAAAACAATCATCTGGTTATACTCCCCACTGGAACATGCACTACAATAACTTAACACATCCTCAGGTGACAGATATTATACAGTGGAACCTCTCCTTACGGGCACCTCTGTAACAAGGGCACCCCTCTTCTGTGAACAAATTGTCCCGTCCCATCAGTGTCCGTAATTCCAAGGTTCTGCTGTATTATATATATATGTGTGTGTATGTATTTTTGTGTGTTAAACTGTTTATCAGTTTCTGTTATTAATATAATTATGTTTATTATTGTTAATCTTATTATTTTTAAATTATTATATTATTTAAACACATATCATAATGTGAATAAATCAAGCATTTAATAATTGAGTGTAGTCCTTATGATAGAAAATAAAAAAAAGTTGTGTCAGAGTATGTTACAAATATACTGTGACAGAATGTTGTACAATTCATGAAACAAAATAATGAAAACAGAATATATGATACATAATATTTGCATTACAGGAATGTACCAAAGGACATATCAAAGCATTGAGTGGTTTGTTAAGATGTTCTCATTCGTTTAACCCACAGCAGAAATCAATATGACAGGGAAATATCTAAAATATTTTGACAAAGCAGGAAAAGACAAAAATATGTAAGGGACATTTTGTCACAACTTTAAAGGGACCCATTCTGATATTTAATGTCTGCTAACTTATTGTAATCCCTCGCACATTTTTTATGAAAATAGGCCAGAAAACAGATCTATCCCACCACACAGGCTGTCCCTTTTGTTTATATCCACGTGTATGTTAAGTAGGGGCCTGCTAAATTAATCCAAACACATTCAACAAGATATCCGGTGTCAAATCAGACAAATCAGTGTTTGCAAATGGCATTTTGCAACTAGTGACCTTTCAGTATCAACACATATGATACCAGCCACCTTTGGTTACTTAATTCTTCTGTTTGTCAGCATACACACATGCTCTGTGTTAACAAAAAGCTTATACATCCATCATGGAACCATTATAAAAACCTTCCTTACCAGGAATGCTGACAGCTCATTAATATGTTTGCTGAATAAGCCAGAAATCACATATATTCTACACGTAAGGCAGGTGTATAGTTGGCTTTAATTGACGGTTTGCCTTTATTTCAGCCAGTACTCCCCACCTCCGCCACCTGCGTGATCTGTAAGCAGGACGGGCTGGTGCCGGGCGACACGGAGGAGGCAGAGGTCCAGTGCTCGCTGATGGAGTGTGGGATATGCTGGGAGATCGTCCATCCCCGGTGTCTCATGGAGAAGAACCCGAGTCTGGCCACAGAGGGCAGCATCAACGAAGACTTGCCGAATAGCTGGGAGTGTCCGAAATGTTGTGGAGATGGCAAGCAAGGACAGCTTAAGGTCAGTCAGACTGAAACACGTCAGCATGACAATAATGTTTACAAATTAATTTCCATTTATATATTTATAGTCAAAATAAATCTGTTTGATCATTTGGCTTAATTTATGATTCTGTGCAAATATAAATGGAATCCAGGTCATATAAATTAATACACTGTGATACATTCCCTGAGATTAATTGTATCACGACTGATGTGGGCTTACCAGCCCAATTATCTGATTGCCTACTGAGTCGGGTTGTCACAGCTACACCCATCATTGCCACTAAACAGTAGTGTGAACAGTGTAAGTGAAAAACTAATGGACAGATTTCTTTCATATTATGCATATACATAGACATTGGTTATGGGATGATGTAAATTTAAATTGGGGTCATGAACTTTCCTATGAGAGTGGCCTTGACCTTTAATATTGCCATAAATAGTGAAAATCACTAAATCATTAAATATCAAAATCATTAAATATCTCAATAATGGATCGATCAATTGGTCCAAAAATAAAATTGATTGAAGATCTTGGATAGCTTAGTCTTCTGTTGAAGACAAGTGGCCCCTTTTGTCTTTTTCTTGTTTTTGCACCTTTAAATACCCCATCATTGCCACTTGACAGTACTGTGAGAACTATAAGACTAAAACTAATGATTTGGCTGAAATTGTGCATGTCCATTGATCTTGGATACCTCTATCTTGTATTCAAGACTTGTGGCACCTTCTGCAGTCATTTTGCCATGGCATCCATCTGTACATGTGCTTTGGGTAAAAATTGCTCATATATCTGGCGTGGTTCAAGGTATTGGTCTGAAATTTTGCATGTCCATCCACTTTTGAAAGTTTTCTGGCAAACCAGACAGGTGGCGCCACCTAGCTTCCTGTTTTTGTAGAATATATTAATGTCCTTTTCTCAGGAGTGATTTGCCCATTTGGCCTGAAATCGGCATATGTATAGATCTTGGACTCCTCCATTTTGTACTCGAAGACTTGTGGTGCCATCTGCAATCATTTTGCCGTGGCATCCATCTGTACATGTGCTTTGGGTGAAAATTGCTCATATCTCCGGCGTGGTTTAAGGTATTGGTCTGAAATTTGGCATGTCCATCCATCTTGGAAAGTTTTCTCATAAACCAGACAGGTGGCGCCACCTACCCTCATGTTCCGTAGAATAATTTAATGCTCTTTTCTAAGGAGTGGTGTGCCGTATTAGTCTGAAACTGTGCATGTCCATAGATCTTGTACTTATAGGTGGGGCCATCTGCAATTTTTTTTAAGGTTGGTGTCCATCCGTACATTTGTCTTAGGTGAAAATTGCCCATATCTTAGGAGTCGTTCAATGTGTTGGTCTCCAATTTGGCATGTACATCTATCTTGGAGAGTTTTCTTGCCAACCTGTTCTTAAAGGGGGGGGGATTAATTTTCTGGGGATACCATGGCACCTGAGGTGCCAAAAATTATCTAGTTAACACATATATTTTCCATATATTTGCTCAGTATATTGAACTTTGGATAGCAAGCCACAAAAGTTATAATCTTTGTACATGTATTCAGCACACTAAAGCATGTGCAAATATTATAATTCATCCATTTTCACCAAGTACATCTCAAAAAGCTTAGTCACAATTCTCCTACACTATATCATCGCAAAAAAGTTAGATTTGAATAATACATATTATATTTACCTTTTCCAGCCAAGGGCTATCAAAGGGATCTCAGCAAAGAAAATTGAGGGTCGACAGTCTTCAGCTGGCAGTGAAACATGTGATCCAAGAGATGACGGAGGGGGAGACACAAGAGAGGAAGGAGGGTCAAATGACATGAAAAAGGTCAAGGTCGATCAGGACCAAAAGCGATCCACACGATCTGAGTTATCTCTTCGACAGAGAGATCCCAAAGTACAAGATGGCACTCCTGGTGGCAAAGATGAAAACGAAGGGGTCACCACAAGGTCATCCAGGTCAAAGGTCAAGAAAGAAATCACAGAAGATGAAGGTCTCCCAAAGAAAAGGGTGAGTTACATATTGGTCTGTATTTTAAAGTTATAAAACTACACTTGGTATGTGATATGGTGCAAACGGGTTATACAGAATGTGGGTAAGAGAGAGGATGTGATAGCAGAATAGGGCATTGTCTGCTCAGTGTGTTAGTCATGAAATCAGCTGGCCATTAAAGTTCACCAGACTATTTTAGTTGTACACCCCAAGGTTTGTCAGGTTTAACTAATTTAACTTTAGTTGGATATAGGAAGATATATATTACACCCTTTATTCAAATCAAATCATAAGGATAAAGTTATTTGAGGTTATACATATGAATATATGTATTGTTACGCTATCCAGTGTTTATAATTTCATGTGGGTATTTTCAAGGGAATTTTTGTTTATTTGCATTTTACCTTTTACAACATTTAATGGTGTGCCCTGTCCCAGGAGACAGTAGTAATATAAATAAAAAGTTATATCCTGTGATAGTAGCAGCAGTACAGTGAAGCGCTAAATCAGCCAAAATGTGTTATGTCAGTGTTGAACATACTAATAGAAGACTCTTAATAATGTTCAACTCAAGTTGGTGGTGATTCAACATTGCGGGAATTTCAGCTTATTACTTATAAATACAAAAAGGAGATATTCAAGTGAAGGGAGGTTTTACAGTTGTCGTGGCAGATTGCAGATAACAGACTCATTGCAGTGTGAAATTATATTATTAGTATCATGATTTTGAAGTTTTCTGTTTTTGGTTTCAGCTCAAACATGATTCCCGGTCCAAATCGCCTCTCCAACCGAAAGACAATCAAGAAAAGAGAAACTCCCCAAAGACCACACCCCCCAAATCTCTGAGATCCAGCTCAAAATCTCCTCACAGACATC
The DNA here is from genome assembly GCA_026874595.1 of Sipunculus nudus. Lineage (NCBI taxonomy): Eukaryota > Metazoa > Annelida > Sipuncula > Golfingiida > Sipunculidae > Sipunculus > Sipunculus nudus. The sequence goes on along the minus strand of CM049312.1, from coordinate 13,737,503 downwards.
AGGCAGGGTCAAGGTCACCTGGCATCACAAGGTCACCTGGGTTCTCAAGGTCACCAGTCTTGTCTCCAGGGCGACGACTGACTTCCAGAGGTCGAGAGGTAGTAATGCCAAGTCGTTATTTGAGATAAATATTTTGCTGTTTGATAAATGTTTTTGCTCAAATCATTCATTTTTAGCATTAAGAATCAATTTTGTTCACATGTTCATTTGTAAACTGATCATCATAATAGTGTTGTATCCACAATGGGTATGAAATGTGAATTACTTCATAAATGTATATTTTACAAGCCACTTAAAGTTTTTTTGGGTTTTTTTTTTGTGAAAAGACATAACAGCTGATTGCTTAAGGTTTAGAAAATTCAAATCTCAAATAAATGATGAAATTTGAACTCAGTTCTTAAAGAAAAATGAAATTTGAACAGTTTGATTAAGTTTATTTACTATGAATAGAAATTGGAAGTAAGGAACAGAATGACACTTTTTGTCATTTAAAAAAATATTGAATATTAACAGTTGTGTTTAGACATTTAGCTCTGCTGTTTAGCATTTTTACTGGTCAAATGTAACAGAATGTTGCTATAATCCTATAAGGTCAACTTATAGCTTCTGGAGTTAAATGAAGAATATAATGCAGATTACCACTGGTCAGTGTGTCAGAGAATTTGAGTACATTTAACAGATTATATAATTATCATGATTTGTGAATTTTTTTATGAATTTTGAAATTATGATCTGTCTTAGAAATCTTCCCAGGGTAAATTACTTGAGTATGAAGTTATAAGGTTGTTGCAACTTTTTGTTGATCATATCACAAGAAGCACTTTATATTTGGTCACATGCTCACAATACCTTTAATCGTTGATTTGAACCAACCACAATGTAAAACTAAAAATTAACCTCCTCCATGTTTTTTTTGCGGGTTCAGTCGGGACAAGCTCATCTCAGCATCAAACTTCAAAATAAAAATTCATCACAGTCAAAGAATGAAAGCTATCCTTCTACATTAATGCTAGCTTACCAGAGGTTACCTACTGGTATTTCATAAAGTCCACGTCACAAATCATTCATGTGCATGTTATATGCCTCAAAACTACTTGTCCAAATGTTTCTATGGCATGTAGCTATGCCCTTCACTACAGTTATAACTACCATTTTGGTGTCCTTAAAAAAACCCCAGTGCATTGTGGGTAAATGATTCCTTTACCCAGTATCCCCGAACAGCAGAGTTGTACTGTAATCTGCTTGATTATTCCAATAGACTCAACTACCTCTGATGAATAAATAATAATAATTAATCATTCGATCAAGTGACCATGATTTAAATTTGTCTGGCAGATTTTCCAAGGTTTAAGTGCAGAATGTCTAATATTGATCACTATGACTTTTGAAAGTGTTAGAAAATTACATGAAAAAAAATGTGTTGACCTTTGACCTGTGCTTATGTTACATGTTACCTGGGTCTTGCAAGGTTTGTAAATATTTGCAATGTTGAAAGTGAAATTGTGTTCACATGCAGTTATGAAAGGTAAGCACTTTCATTCATTCAATATCTTTTGTAAAGAACTGTGTATAGAATATTTTGTAAGATAAGTTAGTGAGACTAGTGAACTTTATGGCAGCATGAAGGATAAACATGGTAAGTTGAAGGATGTATTCCCAAAAAATTGCTAAAAGTCAGATTTGACTTAAAATTGGAAACAAAGGAGGAAGACTTTGACAAAGTTTGTTTAAAGTTTTTCTTATTAGTCTTATTCAACCTTTGTCAACAGAATTTTAATTTTTTTTTTTTCATTTTCTATACAAACCTGCAGTATTTCACATATCAGGCTGTTTTGCTCAAAGCCAGTACTTAAATAGGTCTAGAAATAAACAAAATATTCTATGGCATATCAGCTATTTATAAACTGATGGAATATAAGATTGAACATAAGATTCTTGATTCAATTTGTTAAGGATAATTATCTTTGTATTAATCTGAATGTTAGATATGTAATTTAAACAGACAATGGATTTTGTCTTTTGAATAATCATTATGATGCAAGATGTCTCTCCAGAGATGTAGAAAGTAGAATATACCTTCAAAAATAATTTGCCAGTAAATACCTGCAGCACCTTACTAGTTTATCTTTATTGAAAAAAAAAATACATATATAATTCTAAGTCAGTTACTGTTATTAATAAAACCTGTTTACTGCTCAAAGGGCCACTCAGGACCAGTTAAGCTTAATACTTAAAACTCCCTCTCAAGATTATATTCTTTGAGGTAAAATATACTGCATATTTTTTATCAATTCTGTATATTCTCATTAACTTAATATGCTGGAGAATGTCAGTAAAAAATTTGAAGAAAAAATATCAATGAAAACTTAGCAAGATATCACATGTAATGTAATTGTAGAGAATGTCAGATTTGTCCAGAATCTAAAATTAAGCCTAGGAGTAAAAAGCTAAATGTGTTGAAACATGATAACCAGAAGTTCATGATTTTTAATCAGTATCAATATTTTGATAAGTAAATATTGCAGACCAGTCAAGTCTGAATCACAGTGCATTTACCTGTCATTTCATTTCACCTCCCAAAAATTGTTAAATTTTCTTTAGATCTAACTTGATGATTTGATTACTTGATTTAAAAAGAAAAAAAAAACTAGTGGATTTTGACCAGGCATCAACTGTAGTCATTCTTTTAGATTATTATTTCCCTATTTATCAATTCTAGCTGGAACCTTTTATACTTATATGGGAGTGGATATGCAATTTGTCTTTGTTGGATTGCTTTCTGTCTATGTGTGCATGCTATGGCAATGTGGGAATACAACTTTCAATTTACTTTGTTTCCTCAAATTTTTTATGGTAGCAAGAAAATGAAATGATTGCTGTTTTGTACAGAAAATGATGGCAGATATCAGAAACAATTAGTTAGATGATTGTTGGAAAAACTCAGGGTTCTGGACTAGCTTCATATTTCAGTGAATTGATTTGTTCTATGAATGAAGTTTTTTTTTTTTTGCAAGGAATAAAACAGGTTTTGTATTGTATTTGTCTTCGGTTTGTTTTTCCTTAAATATCTAGAAGTTGTATTCCCACATATTGCATGAGCTGTCTGTTTAAGCTTGTACTGCAAACCACACACACCCACAAACACACAGCTACATGATGATAAAGCAGGCTCTCTGAAAATAATATGAAGGAGCAGGTAAAATTGTGCAGTGGTGATCTCTTATTAAAGTCTTTGTGCAAGGTGTCTGGCTGCTATAAATCATTTTGTGCCTAAAAACCAAGTCACTTTTTGCTTAAGTCTGTTCCATCATGTCGCCATAATACCATCCGATGCAGTTAAAAGTTGGGACTCTTTGGTGTTTTAATGGTTCTTTCATGGTTGATGACCACCATGAATAAGATCCAAAGACCGAGTCATTCCATGGCAGTTGTCTATTCCGCCAAGAGAAATAGTCAAAGATTGAATACTTTCATGCTTATGATATACATGTAACACCAGGAGTAATGGCTGAGATTTGAGTCATTTCATATCTTTGTGGTCTGTAACTCAAAAATTGATTCATTTTGTCCTCACACCAAGAAAAAACAAAGATTGGCCTCTGGCTTGCTTTTGCTCTGTTACACCATGAGAAATATCTTTTTATTCTTGGCCAAGGAGAAGTGAGATTTTTCACAATTGGCCTACACAGGGTGAGTGCTCTGTCAGCTATTCCTGGATTTTATGATCCATGGGTCTGATTACACACCCAGGACCTGCAGGTGTAGTAGACACCAGGCCTGGGTGACACCAGAATACCAAATAACATGATTAGAAGCTGGTGCTACCACCCAATTCCATAAGCCAAAACTGAAAAGGAGCTCTGCAGATGCACATACACAGATTAAGATATGGATAAGACAACAACAAAAAAATTAAGAAAAGGTTGCCTAACATGAATTTTTCCCTCATGTGACCAAACTTGTGCTTATTTCATGCATGTGGCCTCTTTAGCAATGAGGTTTTTATGAAAAAGTGATAGACATCTAGCTTTGAAAGGTTCTGATTTCCCCTTCAACGTACTGGAGCCTCAGTGCTGTAGTGAACTGATCCATTTTTAGAAACAATATGCTGTCAAATTTTAAATTACATGTTATTAAATAAGAATTTAATTGTATTATTAAAGAAAGTTTAACTTATGATGGTGATTATCTCTGTAAATAGTGAGTGTTTTGGCCAAGAAAGCTGGTTTTGATGAGAAATTAAGCCCCACACTGCACAGGGTGGAACAGTCCAAAGACAAAAAACCTGTAGTTGTTACCTTCAAGGCACTTGTCAAGTTATGTGCCCCACCCTTGCTGTATGAGATGACATACCTGTTGTGTGATATACCATAAAATTCTTTGTGGTACAAGTGTGAAAACCTTGGGAGGTTGTGAGGATGCAAGTGTGTAAGGAAGTGTGTGGGCTGTTCAGCTTCTTGGCATGTATTAGTCCAATTGAAATTAAAAACACCTGAATATTAGCAAAAATTAGCACTCCACAACCAGTACAATTAAAACTTGACAAACTAAACAAAGAAATGCTTAAGTCCAATGAATTAAAATTGAATTATTTAAATTAAACTAGATTACTGTTTAAAATTCAATCCTAAGTGCAGTCTATGGAAAGATTTGAAAATAAGAAATCGGATAATCTCACTTACCATAGCTTTGGCTAAACTGCCAATGTAAGACTGGCAACATTAAGATAACCAGAGGGCATATTTATTGGGTGTTTCAGTTTAATTATTGTATATAGAATTTGTAACGTGATGGCTTAGATGTAGTGCAATGCAATAAACCGTAATAGTTGTTAGGGTGTCACAATATGAACACCTCACAGTTAGACGTTGCATGTCAGCTGAAAACAAAATACACCATGAATGAAGTTGTAGAGTTCAAAGGCCGGTAAGGGTACATTAAAAATGGCGACGTTATAACAAGTTGCAGGAGAACTGGGGGGGGGGGGGGGGATGTCCCCTTAAAGGCTTTGAAATAGACCGTAAGAATGATGACGAGTTCTCACACGCTTTCATGCGCATTTATTCAGGGGAGAGCGCCATCTTTTGGCCATGGGTCGAACAACTGAGGACTTGCCCTTGTTCATGGGGTTAGTATTTAAGGTGAGCGCAAGAGGTGACAACCAGGGAACGGACCAAGGAAAGGACGGACGGTAGGTAACGACGGACATTTCCACTCAGATGCTAGGTAGGTATTTCTTGTAGAATATTACCGAAGATCAAGAGACATACATAGATGAGTGCCTTGTAAAACTTATTTTGATAAAAACAACAGTAGTCAAGTTATGACGGCTGAGGGATGACGAAAATTAAATATCCATATGAAAGGTGCACCTTTTGCGGCATTTCTCCCTTTGAGCACATAACTGTAGAACATTTTGAATTCACCATGTTTATAGATATGAGTGAGAGGACTGAACCGTGCTGGGGTCTTGCGGGGTCCTACGGTTTCACCAGTGGCAAGCATGTCTAATTTTACATGTACAGTGAAAATAAGATTGCGACGTATGGCGGGTAAATTCAGTTGTCTTTTCTTTGACAAGAGATCTGCACTGAGGCAACGTAGATTTCCCTCGGGGGTTCACTTGTCTTTTTACCTCTGACAATTTTAATTGAAGGTATATTATGAATATATACTCCAAGTCTTCATGTGGTTCACCTCGTTATTACTTTCTCTCAGGTATTAACTTATGAAAACGAATCATTTAAACCTATGATGCACCGGCTACTGCATTTTGCCGCAGACTCATCATTCATGTTCCCTTTAAGCATGTCCATTTTAGTGTAACAGGAATAACCTTCAGTTTCACTTTTGAATTGTTCACAGTCTGTCCGAACTCGCCCGCGTGTGCCACCCTTCTGTCTTGCTATGCATAAACCCTAATGCTCTCTCTTTTGTACCTAAAGAGAATATATGTGATCGTTTTTTATGGTTAAAATTTCATTCTTTACAGAGAATCCGCGGAGCACGCACCAACAAAGGTTGTGCAAGAATAACATGCAGTACCAGCCAGGCAGATAGCTACGAACTTCATGAAGAGTATGCGTCAGTGGCGCCACCTGTGTGTGAGCAGGAGAGTTCCGTGGATGGTTTTCCAGAGGGTGGTTGTGATGGAGTGGAGCCTGTCCCGGAGCAGAGTCAGACAGAGTACGCGGCCGAATTCCCGAGGTACCGCTTAGTAGGACCCCATGACGTCACGATAAAATCACAAATACACCCCGTCAGACCAGCCCCCGGGCCGCCGCCATCTTCATTTGTTGAACTTGAAGATGGGAGTCCCCATCCGTTGACAGTTGATCTGTGGACGAGGATTTTTGGTTATTTAAGTCAAGCGGAGATCAGCCGGTGCGTACGAGTGTGTAAAACGTGGCACCGCTGGGGGTTGAATCACAAACTTTGGGAGCACATCGATTTATCCTACAGAAAAATACAAAAATGTCACTTGATCGGGATAGTGAGGCGGCAGCCTGACGGGCTGACGCTGAACAGTACAGTATTGTCACAGAAACAGCTCGGCTGGCTTATTGCACGGCTACCGCATCTCAAACATTTGAAACTAAAAGGGTTGTCATGGGCAACCGTGTCTGCCATAGCAACCATTCACTGTCCCATGCTGCACAGCCTCGATGTGAGTTTCGTGGAGAAACTTGGGGATGACGAGTTGAAGATTTTAGTGGGACCCCCGCCCGACCACCACCCGGGGGTGGACAACTCAAAATCTCGTCTGGGTCGTCTAAGAAGGTTAGACCTCAGCGGGACCGATATCTCCATGGAGAGCTTCAAACTACTCCAGCGCCATCTCCTGGACCTGGAGTACATCAATCTCCGCTACTGTACAAATATACCACAGACCCACTGGCCAGCGGACGGCAAGCCACCCTACAGTCGGAAAAGTGCTGGACACAAATGACTGTAGATGGGTCACAGAACTGTTCTCATATGTTCACTGTAATTTTACAACCACATATGAGGGCACCTCGAAATTTGTTCATAATTATTTACGGTGATATCGTTATTGCTTATCAACGCCCTCTAGTTTTCATTTATCTTTGATATTAATTTTTATATTAATTAGTACGTGTTAAATTACAGTAGGATTTTTTCCACGGCATTGTACTTATCTGCATATTAGTCTGCAGGTGTAAAAATTATTTTTCGCGTTTGAACATCTGTTTTGTTTCTTTAAATAAACATTTGAGGACGCTGGAAAGCAAGTGAGGTATAACTGTTAATAATAATGAACATGATTTCATGGTACCCTGCTATACTGACGCTTGTCAATGGTTATTCCTATCAATGACCATATGTATGTGTGAATTTAACTGTACAATATATCGTGCTAAAGTATTATGTATGAGGTCATAAACAGAAAGGTATCCAATAAAATTCACACACACAACCTCTCACACACACACACACACACACATATATATATATATATATATATATATATATATATATATTTATAAATGATCAAAATACTGTAATATATTTATAAGTACTTGTTACACTGCCACCGAGGAATAAAAATTGACTGCCAAAATTTTCAAATGAATCCCAAAATATCAGTCTTTGGTAAAAAGAAACTGCATATGACACAGCCGCGTACTAATTGCATGTATTTCATTTCATTCAAAATGAGAATAAAATTATGACGCTCGCCGGTTACCAAATAAAGGTAAGCGGCGTATACCCTCTCTCCCTCTCTCTCTCTCTCTCTCTCTCTCTATATATATATATATATATATATATATATATATATATTTAATATATATATATACATATATATACACACACACACACAAAGTCCGCAATTTCGACACGAAGAGTTCCATGCATGGTTAACACACACGTGTTCAAATTGTTTTTGCGGACAACACTCATTTTTGGAACTCTTGGTCACGGGCACTTGTAACGCGAAAAAGGTCACACGCAACCTCTGTAATACAGGCATCTCATTTACGGGAAAAATTTGTGATCCGTCAGTGTACGCAATCTTAAGGGTTTGCTGTATTATGAAGTAAAATAGAAGATACAAACAATATCAGGCCGCAAGAGCACCAATACTGATTTATATAATCATATTTTGACTTTTCTGATACGCCATCAATATTTCGTATCGATGTGGTTTCTGGTCAGATACGTCACGTGGTAGTCAGTGTTGGTGCATGTTCAAAGTTAACAAATTATCTGCCTGACTCCGCCAGAGGGCGCTACCGCTACGTTAGCGTCTCTGCTGCAGATTTTGTAATTGTTGAATAGGGAACTAATGTTTTTTTTTTTTACAAATAAAAGCGGAGGGTGGGGGGGGGGGGGCTCACTTTTGGGTTTGTGATTATTTGTAGATCTTGTACGAAAGAGAAAGCCGATATTTTATTTATGGTCAATGCGGCCACAGTCTTGCCAGCTGGCAGTAATCACGAGTAAAGACGACGGTTATCTAGTGCACGTGTGTGTAACGTAATTGTGACAACGCCAGGAGGTTTTTCAGGTTTGTTCGGTCTACGATTCAATTAATGTACCTTTAAGGTAGCAGATATAAGATCCTATGTTAACTATCAAAATGATAAACTCTTGATGTCATTTCCGATTACATTATAGATATAACAATATAAGAGGAGAGCAATAGTTTACGAAAACATGTTCTCAAAATGTTCTATATATGAATCAGTGGCTATTTTCATTCACATTTTCATTATGACATAATTTTTTCGGTAGCTGCAAGCACGCGTGATAGGTTGTCGAGGTAAGCTCTATATTCTTTATTTGTAATTTGTATCTTCACTATGTGAAGAAAACTTGCGAAAAAAGAGTAATTTTGTGAAATATTATCTTATAATCTTGCAATGATGTATAGCCAAGATTTGACCCGTTCCATTGAAATTTCATTAGTATGTCGTTGTCAGGTCGATCTGTGCATGTGCTCAATATCCAAACATGGTCTTAGAACATAATCATTTTACATGTATATAGGATGGCTCAACAGGCGAAGTCTCTAATCAATAAACCCTTTTGCGCTTTCAGTGGATGCGCTTCGTGTAACGTCATGCAGCTTAATGCGGTTTTAAATATTCACCCTTTTGAGACCGAACGCCAGGGCGCAACGTCAAACCTATGATAATGAAGATTGCCTGTATATAACAAACTGCAGTAATTCACCAACCTAATTCCACTTTAAACAAAACGCCACCATAGTTGTGCAGGCCAAGAATATATATGTGCACATAATATTGGAATGCGTGACAAATCTGAAACGCTGTAATGTGGCTGTCAAGTGGCTATGAATGTTGCCATCGCCCGGTTTCTTATTAGGCTACAGTCAGCAGTGTCACGATCTGTTAATGTTGTGTTCGAGATAGACAATCACCGGGTTCCATGTTGGCATACTGCGAAGTCGCAGTGTCAGGATGTAATGTTTGCTTGATAGTACGAGACAGCTGGTCCTGTTGTGAAACATCAGGACAATGGTATATCAAATTATTTTTATATCTAAAGAAAAGAAAGCCACTCCATAATACGCTTGAGAACGATGAAAGACGTCTTGTAGAACACGTTACATGCTGATCTTTGAGCCTGAGAGGGAAAATGCATTCTTCACGTTATGTTTGTTGGGCGTAGGGAGAGACCTCTGGTGGAGAATAGGGAAACGAAACTAGCAGAGACATCATCGTGGGTTTACCAAAGGATGCTGGACTGTTGAAAATGATAATTGTTTTATTGTTTTGTTTATGTAGCATCCCTGACAAAGTCATCAGTTTTCATTCACAAAATCTTGTCCTGATCTTTATTATCTTGTAATTATTGATTATTTTTTTTGTAAATGTATAAGATGCAGTATTAATAATGTTATCGAATAATCCTCTACAGACGTATAGCCGTGCTGATGAAACGTATTTAAATGGTTTGTTCTTGGACACATACACACAACAGGCGCTTGAATCCTTATAAACATGAAATTTTTGGTTTGGCTGGGCATACATTGGAAAGATAAAGTATTCTGATCGGATTCCAGACCTGTGAGCGTGAATACCCCCCCCCCCCCCCACACACACACACAAACATTTTCTGAACGGAAAGGGAAGGCTACTGACAGCGATAATAAAGAAACTGTTTTGGTCCGTAACGAGGCTGTTTTCAGCCTTGTGTATTCACGCCCACAGGCCTTACAACGCGGCAAAATACTATACTAATTATTTTACCTATTGTATGCCTGTGCCCACACACATATATACAAATGTAATATTTATATACTCATGATACAGTACTTTAATTTAGCTTGTAAGTGGTTCATGTATCATCTTTGCGAAATCATGCACAAAACAGCTTGGTCTGATTTTAAGCTTCTGGTCAATGCATGTTTATGTTCGGACCATTCCATTCGTACATGTTTATATTTGTTCTTGAGATTTTACTTTGACACCCTAGGTGGCAGCACGTGTAATGATGGTGCTTTTTCAGATAATTTTACCGACGCAACGTGTTGTGATTGTTGATATGTGGTAATCATGAAGCGCAGCACGAGAATAAACGGATAAAACACAACGGCATAGTCTGACTTGTTCTGACATCGTGTGTTTCTGTGTGATGGAGAGTAAGAGAAGGTCATTAGTTTCTTTTCATAGCGGTAAGTGGCGCACCACATGCTCTGTCTGCTCCATTACTAGGCCCAGATCCCAATCTGAAATTAATACCGATCTGGCCTGGTCATCTCCCTAATTTCAGAAGAAGGAGAAATACAGCCCATATTTTAGCCCTATTCCTCTCTCATGGTATGATCCAACTGTATAGAGAATCAGTTTTTTAATAAAAAATGTTTATTTACGTACGTGTTCTCCCCTTGAACGTTTGTTTAATTGACTTGGAAATACACTGAAGACCATGAAGGATTTAGGGGATCACCCCCCCCCCCCCCAAACCATCCCTCCCCCCCCCCACCACCCCTTTTATTTTCAATTTAAAAAATGGAAGTGGAATAGTAAGTGCTAAATATGGGCCGGATTTTGCAACATTCCGTTTATTGCAAATACCCCATGTTGCCCTTTTACAGCCTAATTTGAAAGGGGATATCCTCTCCACCCACTGCCCCCTACCCTATTGTGTGTGCTTATATATATATATATATATATATATATATATATATATATATATATATATATATATATATATAATATATATATAAGATTTTTTAACCCCTCAAGTTACTTTGAAACGCACTGGCGACTCCATTGGTAACCAAACAACTGTCCACATTCTAGATAAGAAGAAAATCAATCCTTAAACATTGTTCTGTGAAAATCTGTTTATTCACTACGGGTAAAACTGCCTAGGCCAACATTGTATATTGTTTCCTTTCTATTAACTAGCTCATCCTACCTGCCTGTTATTCTGAACTATGTGACCAGTTATAGTTTCATCCAAAATACGACAGACTGTGCTTTTATATATTGAAAAAGTAACATGTCTTAATATATTTCGCAAATTAATAGCAATAGATAAACCCAGTTTACCAAATATGTTATTAGCGAATTTGTGAGCTTATGCGATAGCGCGGCGTCGTCCGTCCGCCGTCGTTCGTCCATCGACATCCATACGTCTCCAAAAAAGTCAGAGCTAGCAGCGCCAAATTTTTGTTGAAGAATCAGTCATATGTCAAACTATCGAATGAGCTTTTTTTTTGCTTTCTGCACTGACTGAGATTTTATAGGGAGGAAGCTTAAAAACCTTTAAAAATCTTCTTCTCCGAAACTATCCAGCCAATTTGTCCAATATTTCAAAGAAATGATCCCAAGAACAATCTCTCTTAAGTTTGTTCGAATGGGTGCAGTTCGATGTTTTTTTTATGAGTTACATAAACCTGAACTTAGTCATTTGTCAAAAAAAGCTTCCTTAAATTACAATCTTAGAACAGCTGGAGCTATCATAAGCAAATTTTATGCAAATGTGGGTCATGGGTCATATTTAAATTGTAGTATTGGTGGCGCCACCTGCGTCGACCTTTTTTTGTACGAGGTCATCGGTCATCAGTACATTAACCCACATTTTCTCAGGAACAGCAGAAGCTAGGATTTCCAAATTTTATACAAAAATCAGTCACATATCAAATGTTGTTGAATTGAGCTTTTTATGTCGACACCTACATCAACTAACATTTAACGGGAAAAAGCTTGAAAACCTTTGGAAATCTTCTCCTAAATCATTCAGCCAAATTGTTCAATATTATACAGAAATGATCCCAGAGATAAGCTCTCTCAAGTTTATTCAAATGATTTGAGTTGAATGAATTATGACCGTGTTCCAGGAATTTGAACTTGGTCTTTTGGCAAAGTAGTCATATTAACATAATCTCAGAAATGACAGGAACTAGCATCACCAGGTTTTGCGCAAATGTTGTCACATGACTCATATTTGAAAATGAGTTTTTCTGGGCCACTTACATCGACCTGTTTTTTACGGGCAAAAAACTCGTAACTTTAACAAACTTAAAAAGTTTTGTGATGAAACTGTCAAGCTGAATGGTTTAATTTTCACAAGAATAATACTAGGGTAGGGTTCTCTAAACTGTATAAGAATAGACTAATTTATTTTTGGTCGAGTCTTAAAAAACTTAAGTGGTCTTGTGGCAATTTGTAAGCCTATATTAAACTGATAACTGAAATAGTCTTCTTCTGCAATACTGTTGTTTCAACTCCTTTAACAATGCACTAAATGATTCTTAGTTTGCCTTTGTTCAAGTTTACTTAAATGATTTTTAGCAGAATTATTGACCTTTAACAATTAAAGGACTGAGATATTTTTGGTTTTAAAACAAAGCTAGTAATTTTATTTTATTAACAAATTGAGCTCTTTGGGTGTATAAGCAGAACTGTACAGGCAACATAATTGATCTCCATATCCATCTTGTGTGTACGTAAGAAAAATCCATGAATAAAATGTAGCTGCATTCTGGTGTTGCTTTCAAATGGCATCTGTTATTATTCTAAATATATTGAGATAAAAAAAATATTATGAATATGCAGCTGGAAAAAAAGCATTGTAGCCAAATCTTACAGTATGTATAAACAAATGTTTGAACTTGTCCGACATTTTGGTGGAGACTGATGTCAACAGACGCAGTACTTCAAAATTATGGGGTTGACTAAAATCTTGTTTCCACGGATTTTAGGACAGATGGCTTCTTGTGCCATTTACCTTTGACCTTGTGACCCAAAATTTATAGGAATCTTCATCCATTGGCAGGTGAAATATATATTTGCAACAGGAAGGCCTGGGATGAATAGTTTTGCTTAAAATGCATCCACAATCTGTTAAAGATATGGGTCCTGTGACTTTGACCTCATGACCCCAAATTCAATAGGATTCTTGCTTTGAAACCCATATATCAATCCAGGCTGGAGTTATCACCAGGAAATGAATGTTAGGACAGATGTCTCTTGTGGCCTGCACCTATGACCCTGTAACCCAAAAATTGATGTGGGTCTTCCTCTATAGGTAGGTGAGCTATATGTGCAAGGTGAAAGGTCTGGGATGAAAAGTTTGGCTTAAAATGGATCCACAATCTTTTTAAAGATGTAGGTCCTGTGACCTTGACCTCGTGACCCCAAAATCAATAGAGGCCTTGCTTTATTGATGAACCATATATAATTAAAGTTTGAAATACATATATGAACCCAAGCTGAAATTATCATCCGGAAACTAATTGTAAAACAAATGGCTCCTGTGACTTTTTAAAAATGTGGGTCCTGTGACCTTGACTTTTGACCTCATGACCCCAAAAATTATATGGATCATCAACTTTTGGCAGGTGAGCTATATGTTAAAGATGGAAGATCTGGGATGCAAAGTTTGGCTTAAAATGCATACACAATTTTATGAAGATGTGTCATGTGACCTTGACCTGACCCTAGAACCCACAAGGTTCCTGCTTTAGTGGTTGGCCGTACATTAGTAAAGTCTGAAATCCATATGGCTATGAAAACTGGAGATAACAGATTAATTTGATTTTCACCAAATAAGGAAATTTTCAAGGTCAAGATCTTCTCCCATAACCAATCTTTATACATGTTCATTATATGAAAGAAATCTGTCCATTGGTTTTTTTTTCACTTATAATGCTCCTGGTACTGTCAAGTGGCAATTATGGGGGCATTAAAAGGCGCGAAAACAAGAAAAGGATAATAGGTGGCGCCACCAGTTTCCGGCACCTCATAGGGCTCTATCTAAGATGATTTTTGGACCAATCCATGCAAGCTTTCTGGAGATATTTAAGAATCGGTGAGATTTTCAGCGAAAAAGGACCTATTCAAGGCAACTCTCCTAGCAAGGTCATGAACCCATTTTATACAGACTTCGTTCTCTTACTAAAATCTATACACATGTGAAGTTAAAGTGTTCCCGCTTACAGGATTTTTCTGCGGCGGCGGCGGTGGTGGCGGCGGGACCGTCATGAAACCATAGTATTCCCACTTTTCTGGGGATAGAACTATTAGTCTCGGTTGATTTGCTTGCATTTTTTACGTGTAAAGAGTGACACGTCCGCATGGTGCACAGTTCTTCAATGCAAAGCTGAGTGATGGGGAAATATTGTAACAAACACCAACTCTGAAAACGCCGGCAAAATACATATCATTTATTCATTACTACACAATAAAATGTACACCGTCACGAAATGCACTGACGCAATGTGCAGTGTGCGCGGGAGAGATCTCCACAGAGTTTTCTTCCTTTTATCTTTTTTTTTTTAAACGTCGGTCCATACATTATATATATACAACAGGCAAACCCTCTTAATTTGCCCTATGGCACTGTCCATTATGGGGATAAAACACTTCACAGAAGCAAACCTTTGGGCATATCCTTTGGTAAATTATTTTCCCCAAGCTCCATACACCAATGCATCTTTATCTACACAACAGAAGACTGCTGCACAGGCAGAAATATGACCCCGGAGGTTTATCCAATCTGTAACCCTGTTGATCATAGTACACGTTAGTTTATGGTCAGTTTTTCTGCTATAACGATTTGTACACGGGTTTAAACATATATTTTCATTTCATATGCATCCATATGTATACATAAGCTAGTAAGACTCGTGTACAGATCATGTTATAACGTATGAATACATGCGAAATACACAACAGACGCACATATAAACTTTATATATATATAATGCATATGTATGCTACATACAGTGGAACCTCACTATGAACACCTACGACTGACGGACATCATCCAATTCAAGGCAGTCCTGTCAGGTCCTGTATAAAATTCATATCATTATGAGGACATGACATAGTTATGATCATACACTGTGGTCCTGTCGTTGTGGTTACGTCTTGCCTCACCGTCTGAGTATACTAAACAAAACGGCAGCAGGACCGGGCAGTGTGAAATAAATAAAACTCAAATATACCGTCATACGCCACACAGAACTGGTATATTCACAATGACGAAATTAAACATGCATTGACGACCGCCTCTGCCGCTACACAGAAACAACACAAATTAAGATAACCACATACAAGATTCAATACGAACATTTATGTTAGATCACCGCTGACAGATTCTCACAAGAAAAGAAAAACCTGATAATCAGTGATGATAATACCATTAATGGATATATGCTACATTGGTCATCAGTAGTTCAAGGTCAATACAAGATCAGGATCAACCAAGTCAAGGTCAATCCGAACAATACAATTTATCATCACCCACAGAAATTAATTAAGTAGGCAAGTTTAACACATAAATATGGGTCCTGTTGAAAACTAGAATTGGCTTCTCTGCACTGACAGTGACAAAAAAAAAAGAAAGAAAAATGTATGAAAAAAAAAACATGCAAGAAAATACTCTAGATATCCTTGTGAAATACGACCTCTCAAACTGGGGCTTTTATCAGGCCCCTCCTAACTTCAACCCACCAATCAAATTATCTGCAGACTTGTCCCCCCTAAAAGCCACTTTATACACACAACAAAGACTTGTACCAAACTATCAATTAAGTGTATAATATTACTGTTACAATATAAGGCACCTTATTCACAGTATCACATACAGATGAAAACTATTTATGGTCTTTAAGTCTTATTGCCAGAGTCGAGCTGAAATGGACTAAATGGAGCTAAATTGTACAAATACCAGTACAAAATTTGAAATTATTTGCAAATATTCTTCCTTTTTTTCAGGTTCCCATTCCTCTTTCAATCATGGGTTTTTAAAATCCACACTTTACTCAAATTCACAGTTTAAAGTGTTTTAAATTTAGTACTGAAGGGAAATTTTTTTATCTAAATTATTATTCACGTGATGACAGATGTTGCTTTTGGATACTAAGAAATGCTTGTAATACCAACGCTTAATGACAACCATTCTAATATCAGCTTATTATAAACACATTTTCAGCCTTTTTTTTTTAAACAGCTCATATCATACTGCAGCAAATCAAAACAAAGGTGCTCATTGTCCATGTAAATTTCTATTTCCAATCATGACACTTTGTTAGCAGCAAAAATAAGTTTTCTTCAAATAGATTAATGAAGATTTTTCAATGAAGCTTGCTTTCTAAAAGCATATAAAATGTATACAAATCTGGTAATCAAGTTATCTACATCTATTTATGTTTTCATTAGTGTTATGCTGTTGAATGATGTAATATTCTGAATACAGAAGGTGAAGTGTAATACACTGCCCTGATGATTAACATATATATTTTGATGGCCTTGAACGTTCTCCAGTGTACAAGATCTGTGACCTGTCAATATGGTGGTTTATCTCTTCTTGGCAAACTTGCCATTCCCATGAGGCACTGACAATTTAATTTTTTTAAGAGGTGCCCTTGGCCAGGAAATGCAGATAAAGAAAATTGCATGATTTGTCAGTTTAATAATGTCCATATCTGCTAGACACACCAGTTAGTATTTTCTGACCCATTCAATCAAATATATCCTCTACATTTCTCATAATTATATTAAATAAATTCAGCTTCCCCCATCATGTGAGATCCAATAAGATATCCAAGCTGAACACATTTCAAGACCAGCTCAGAAAAAAGTACCAATAAAAATAAATGAATTTCACAAAAATATCACATAAATCCTATTTTTCTATTTACACTGTCTTCAGATGTATCAGATATTAACAGAAGTCGAGTTAAAGTGTCAATATCATTACCGTTTAGGTATCAGAGTGACGGAGATGAAACTACAAGCAACTCATCTGCTTACACATGTTATGTGCAACGACTTATTTGGATACTATGTGAATGCTAAAACAATGAAGATTTTAAAACAAAAATAGCACTACTCCTATCAGAATACGACCAGTATCTGTCTAAACGACAAGTGAACACTAATTAACACAGAGCTCCTGAAGAAGTTGTCGGTGATTGGTCTAAATGCGGAAGCTCTCTTTCTTGCCGTCTATGTGTCGCAAACGGATGTAGACATCAGTACCAATGCCCTGCATTGTCTCCATGGTAAGAGTTCCACCCAGATATTCCACATACGCCTTGGAAGCTGGCAGGCCAAACCCATATCTGTCATAAACATGAAGGATTATGTTAATTAGTTATAAGGTAGGTCGCAGAGAAACCTTAGGAAATCATTTTTTTTATTTAATGAAATATATCTTCAAAGTAGCATTCATCTTAGTTGTACATCTCGATGCATATCTGTAAGAGCATTTTATGAACTATATCTTCAAAATAAAATTCATCCTAGTTGTACATCTCGAGGCATATATGTTTCAGCATCTTCAGTTCAATAAATATATAAAAGTCGTAAACTCAATGTCATAATGATGCAGGAGTCTCAACCTTAAAAAGAAAACTATGAGTTAAGTGCAACTTTTCGATGACAATCAGGAATGAGCTTTGAGTGACAATTATGTGATGCATTTATCACAGTACACACAGAAAACTGTCAACTGATTAAGGATATTGAATGGAGACACTGGATTCTGAGTGACTGGACTTGGGGAGGTTTATTCAGCGTGGTGTACCCAACTTTAAGTACACAAGCAAGACTTCTCACCCATGCATGGCACTGACTGCTCTGTTCTCTGTAAATACCCCGAACATTCCCCCGCTGATCCGGCTGTCGTCGTTCTCTCCGCTGGTCGTGTAGTGATAATCCCACACTTTATTCATCATGGCATGCTTGATCCCACCACCACGGTCAGATATCCTGTAAACGTGTAATCATATGTTTAAAATACATCAGCAAGAGTATCTGGAGGGTGAATCATATACTGTCAAATCTTGTGACCTTTCACTTCATAAAATATGCACAGGTTTTGCCAAAAAGAGGATAGAGGTGAAAAACTTGGTAAATATTGATACGAGTTCCATAAAACAAGGGACCCATGGGTCTCGGCGCTCAGCTGATCGTGATTGGACTATAAATGTTCCTCCACTGTGATACTATATCGAGTCAATAAAGCTTATGAATATCATGGACATGTTGGGCTATTATAAAGGAATGTAATGTAATATGTGAGTAAATGATAAATGAAATAACCTGACTGATGGATTAATAGAGTCAAATATAGTGGTTTATTTTTTATTTATTTAGGAGGGGTTGAAAATTGTGATATATTTGAGCAAATATGAATGCAATGACAGGAGTAATAAGCAGTAGTAGAATGATGATAAGGCTATTTGTTGAAGGATCTAAAGTGTATGGTAGTCTGCAAGCTTTCAATTTGACAGATATGATGTTATGATTAACTATGAATTTGTGACTGTATGACACAATATCTCTTTAGTCTTGACAAGGTACATTATTGTGATGCCCACTATGTCTACATATTACACAATATTGACATAATTTCTGGCATGTACATAGGTACCTATGGACGAATAGTTATACAAAATATTAAAGTATGAATATATCTGATTCATCTTGTTCTTGCTTACTGAGGCTGACTTTGGGATGGGGTTCGGAGAAGGGAAAAGTGAGGGCAGCACGGAGGGGGATGTAGAAATATTCTATTTTAATGTTTTTCATTTATATAAGAATATGAAAAGCTAAGAGGAAAGGGGCCCTCCTACTTGGTTATAGTAAAGTTCTAAATATATGATTGCAAACTAATACTCTGACAAGACTGTCATGAAGAAAAACAGTAAAAGTTTTGAGATACTGTGATGCATATGAAAATTTACAGATGGACAGGCAAGTGGACAGAATGGACTAATACCTTTATTTCACTTTCAAGGGAATAATGCATTTAAGTTTATATATAATCGTATTTTTTAAGCATATCCACTTTTCTATTAAGAAATTTTTATCTGAATCATTTTTTTATTTACAGGTTTTATAAATTTTTATTAAAAAAACCTGAAAATATAAGTTAAAATATTAGAATTGTTGCAAAAGTTGCAATCATCATATATCCAATGTGTAACTCATATTGGGTCATATTATGCATACACATATACTTTATTATTTTTAAATCATAAATGTTTAAACTGAATTTATAAGAACATAATGCCACAACATGGCATCTACAAGAATATTCCTTGAATCACTATTAAAAAGTTTTGCACATTGGAGTTTTTAGTACATGCTTAATTTTATTTACCAAAATAAAATAAAAGATTAAGTAAATTTGATAAAATAAAACATCTTTTTAAATAAAGTATACACACTGTTGGTTGAATGAGGGACAAACAATATCATTGTGCTAATTACTATCCCAGTTTTAATTTATTACTGGAATTAATAGTCAATTTCACACCTGGTGAAGTTTTTACTCTTCTGAAGTAAGGAATTACTTATCTGATGAACATCCACACTTTCATAGCAATACACCACTTTGTGGACACAATTAAATGTACACTTTAATCATTGTAACCCTGGTGGTACAATACAAAATCTAAAATGTACCACAGCCTAGAATAAGAATGAATCAAATACAGAAAATAATAACATTCATCTAGTTTATGCACCATCTGGGGGGGGGGGGGGGAGTGCAGGGCAGAGGGGAAGCCTGCTGGTAGTGGCCAAGCTGACCCAAGGCAAGCTGCCTGGGGTGGGTTACATATTGCAAGTGAAGGCTGTACTACTAGGTGGGCTAGATGTAAACAACACTTGACATGGTGTATGAAAACATGAATAAAAGCTATTCTTTCCAAACAATTTCTTTGAAATTTCAGATTTTAAAAGATTAAATCCTTATGTATATATGCCGTGAAAATTAAATCAACAGTGCTAAAGTTGGACAAAATTTAAGGTATTGATTTTTTATTTATGCTAATAACTTGAAAAATTTGCAAAATTCAGATCTAATTTTGGGTAAACAATTGAATCTTGATTAAATAAAGTTATATTCCTGAAAAAAGTCTCTAGGTTCAGCAATTCTCATGTTAGGTGAGTAAATATATTTCCTGATTTAAAAAAACAAGGGACCTATGGGTCACGACGCTCAGCTGTAATATATGATAAAAAAATATTTTTTTGGAAAGGAGGCACATGCTGGTTTTGTGTGGTAATAAATATAAGCTGTATTATGAGTTGTGGGTGTTTAGCTTATGTATGATTTTGATAGGATCTTTGGAGACAGGGAAGAGGATTGATTTCATTTATTTTATTAACAAATGGAGTGCTATTGTCACACAGATTTTGACTTGGCCATATAACTTATAAGCAGAACATATAATATAAGAGTTTAACTATTTATTAAAAAAATTACAAATATTGTCCCAAATATAATTTTTATTAAAAATAATAGGAGAATCATATGATTTTTTAAAATGAAATATAACTGATATGATTATTAAAATAATATTAAAGAATATATTCATGAATGCATTCATGAATACATTTTGAAAGTATTTTCACGAGTATTCATATACTTTCATTTTTACCTGAATTCCCATTCTTTATGCAAGAAATTTTATAATGGAGTACATAATCATATTCGTATTTAAATACAATTACAAAGTATTTGCACCATGTCTGGTATTTATTCAGTTTTCACCAAACAATGATTTTGAGAATCCAGAATATACAGAATTCACACATTTAAATAATGATCATAAGTACCTGGTTTTATGGCTTTTATTTATATTAAAAAATAACTGTAAAAAATTCATTTTGGACTAATTTCACATCAATGTACACACTAGACACAGTAGGAATCTAGATTAATATTATCAACTGCATCTTTGTCTATAATTAATTTGCTTCATATAATCCCTAATGATTAGTAATGAATAATATGATTTACTTCTTTATCATTAAAAATGAACTGAAAAATGCCATAGGTGACTGCATGGTGTTATTTGGAATATGTGACATTCTACCCATCAATACAAGATTCTTATATCATCAGTAACTTATCATCAGCAAGTTAATTTCCTGTTATTATAAACTAACAAATTCCTTTTCTATTTTTCTTTAATTTGTTATTAAAAACCAAGAAAAATTTATTAATTTATTGTTAATTGTTATGTTGTTGGTTAAAACTACTAGATGAGTTGGGTTGGACACCTGGATCAACTGTGGCTGGCCATAAGCTGCCTGGATTCTCGCCTCAAGCGTGCATAATTTGATGAAAGGTCAACAAGGTCAACATACAGGTGACTCAAGAGGGGCTGGAGAGAGCCAAAGTCTGACAGGGCCTCATAAAAAACATTAATAAAAGCTACAATATTTGGCCAATTTCTTTCAGCTTTCTAAACTAAAAAGCTGAAATCCTTATGTGTGCATGATATGAAAATTATATCAACAGTGCTCTCAGGAAACAAACGTGCCATGGTCACAGTTGGGCAAAATTTAAGGTACTAATTTTATATTTATACTAATAACTTATAAAATTTGAAAAATTCAGAACTAATTTTGGGTATTCAATTGAATCTTGATTAAATAATGTTACATCCCTGACAATAAAATCTCTAGCTTCAGCAATGCCCTTGTTAAGGGAGTAAATATATTTCTTGATTTTTTACAAAGTGCATTATGTTTGGGCCCATAACTTAAAAAAAATACACAATACTGACATCATTTCTGGCATGTGCATAGCGAATGTATAGAAAAATATGTATATTATATATGATCAAAGTCAGATCAGTGGTTTTGATATTAGGCAGTCTTAAAGTGTAACAATGGGTTTTTAATGGAAAAATGAAGTTTTTCATTGATATCTCGAAGGAATTAAGTCCTAGTGACCAAATTCTTGGCATGGTAGGGGATTTTGGAGAAATCTAACTGTATGCCAAATTTAAGGAACTTAGAGCTGAAGCTCGGGAGCTGAGCTCTGGCAAACTGCATAACACTAGCAATATGTGATATGGTGCTTGAAAACTTGAATAAAATCTACAGTTTTTGATCAACTGGTTTCAAATTTTTGGTGTTAACAGTTGAAATGCTAACAAAAACATGCTGTGAAAATTAAATCCACAGCAGTTACAGCAAAAAAACGTGCCATGGTCAAAGTTGGGTAAAATTTAAGGTACCAATTTTTTATTTTTGCTAATATTTTAAAAAATTTAAAAGATTTTGATCTAATTTTGGGTATACAATTTAATTTTGATTAATAAAAGTAATATTACTGGAAAAAAAGTGCTTAGCTTTAACAAGTTTGGTGTTAAGTGATAAAATTTCTTTCCTGATTATTTACAAAATGCATTTTGTTTGGGCCCATAACTTTTTTAAATTATATAATACAGACCTAATTTCTGGCATGTACATAGGAATTATATAGAGGATTATTTATAGGAAATATGAGGAAAAACAGATGAGTGGTTTTGATATTAGGCAGTCCTGAAGTGTGAAAATAGGTTTTTAATAAAAAATTGAGGTTTTTCCTTAATTTCTCAAAGGAATGAAGTCGCAAAGACCCAGTTTTCGGCTTGGTAGGAGATCTTGGGGACATCTAACATTATGCTGAATTTTGGATCCCTAGGTCTTACGGTTTCAAAACGTGCCACATCTACGGACGGACGGACGGACGGACGGACGGACGGACGGACAGACGGACGGACGACGGACAATGGACCACGACTATAGCTCAGATGACTTATAGTCAGCTGAGCTAAAAATGCATTATGTTTTGGCCCATAACTTCAAAAAAATACCCAATACTGACCTAATTTTTGGTATGTTCATAGAGAATGTATGAAAGAATGTGAATACTAAATACGATAAAAAACAGATCAGTGGTTTTGATATCAGGCAGTCTTGAAGTGTAACAATGGCTTTTTTTATGGAAAACGGAGTTTTTTTTCCTTAATATCTCGAAGGAACGAAGTCCTAATGACCCAATTTTCGGTATGGTAGGAGATTTTGGGGACTTCTAAAATTATGCCAACAGCCTGGGGGGCATAGAGATGTGCACTGAATGACCTACAGTCATCAAAGTGGACTGCTTGACAATGTTAGGGAATACAACAAGAGCCTCCAAAAAAATTCAATAACTAGCCTAATTTTGCAGCTTTTATTTTCAAATTTCAAATTTTAACAGATTAAATCCTTATGTATACATGCTGTGAAAGTTAAATCCACAGTACTTACAGGAAAAAAATGTGCTGTGGCCAAAGTTGGGCAAAATTTAAGGTACCAATTTTATATTTTTGCCAATATTTAAAAAAATTTTACAGATTTTGATCCAATTTTTGGTATACAATTAAATTTTGATTAATTAAAGTTGTATTACTGGTGAAAAGTCCCTATCTTTAACACTTTTGGTCTTAAGTGACCAAATATCTTCCTGATTTTTTTACAAAGTCCATTATGTTTGGGCCCATAATTTTTTTAAATTATATAATACTGACTTAATATCTGGCATGTACATAGGAACTACATAGAGGAATATTTATGGTAAATATGAAGAAAACCAGATGAGTGGTTTTGATATTAGGCAGTCCTGAAGTGTGAAAATAGATTTCTAATAAAAAATTGAGGTTTTTCCTTAATATCTCGAAGGAACGAAGTCCTATTGACCCAATTTTTGGCATGGAAGGAGATTTTGGGGACATCTAACTGTATGCCGAATTTCAGATTCGTAGGTCCAACGGTGTTGAAACGTGCCAGTCTTATGGACGGACATCCGGACAGACAGACGGAAGGATGACTGACAATGGACCACGACTTTAGCTCAGATGACTTATAGTCAGCTGAGCTAAAAAAAATCTAATTTTTGGCAAGTCATTACAGCACCAACAAAGGCTGGTGACCTCAGATTTCACTAGACAGAGGAACCGACATTGGTTATACCACTAGACTTCCCATCTTGGAAAGGCATATTCAAACTTGTAGATAAACATATCAAGATTATAGCAGATAACATATAACAACACGTTTTTAAACAATGGAGCACTTCAGGTCAACCACGATGTAAAGAATCGCTATATAATCAAGAAATTAAATCTATCAAGCTCTATTCAAAACTAGATATTTCTTGGCACCTCAGGTGCCATAGTATTCTCAGACAATTAATCCCCCCCCCCCCTTTAAGAATAGGCCCCCCATCTTCAGCAGCAAATAATTTCAGACCAATACCAATACCTTGAACCACTCCAGATATATGAGCAATTTTTACCAAAAGCAAACGTATGGATGGACGCCACACAATAACAATGGCTAATAGTGCCACCAGTCTTAAATACAAGATGGAGGTATCGATGATAAATGGACATGCACAATTTCAGCCCAATCTGTCCTTTAGTTTTAGACCTATAAATGCTCAGTACTGTCAAGTAGCAATGATGGGGTATTAAAAAGCGCGAAAACAAGAAAAGGACAGAAGGTGGCTTCACCTGTCTTCTGCAGAAGACAAAGCTATCCAAGATCTTCAGTGAGTTTGATTTTTGGACCAATCCAGCATCCCTTATTGAGATATATATGATTTTGTGTGATTGTCACCATATATGGCAATATTCAAGGTCAAGGCCACTCTCATAGGAAAGGTCATGACCCTAATTTATATATACATCATC
This sequence comes from Sipunculus nudus, assembly GCA_026874595.1. Lineage (NCBI taxonomy): Eukaryota > Metazoa > Annelida > Sipuncula > Golfingiida > Sipunculidae > Sipunculus > Sipunculus nudus. The sequence goes on along the minus strand of CM049312.1, from coordinate 13,712,533 downwards.
CAATAACCCATGTCTATGTATATGCATAATATGAAAGAAATCTGTCCATTAGTTTTTGAATTATAATGCTCACAGTACTGTCAAGTGGCAATTTTGGGGGTATTAAAAGGCACGAAAACAAGTAAAGAATAATAGGTGGCGCCACCAGTTTCTGGAACATGACAACCCTATCAATGATCTTCGATCAACTCGATTTTGGGATCAATCCATGCAAGATTTCTTGTGATATTTAAGAATTTGTGTGATTTTCCCCAAAATTGGACCTATTCAAGGTCAAGGACACTCTCCTAGTAAAGGTCATGACCTAATTTAAAATAGGCTTCGTCCTCTCACCCATATCTATACATATACCAAGTTTGGTAAAGATCCGTGAAATATTTTTTGAGTTATCGCGCAAACAAGATTTATTTGCGGCGGCGGAGGGACCGGTATGTAAACAGAGTATCCCCCGACTTTGTCTGGGGATACAATAAATGCTGCACTGAGTGTATAACATGATAACAAACCACCACAAATTTATCAATATTAAATCAACCGTTACATTTTGACCACCTGCTTTTGATTATAATTTCAGTTGAGAGCGTATAACTTACCTGATTATGAAGTCTATGTCATTATTGGCCACTGTTACCATTACAGGAGGGAGGCGGTCCATCCGATCCAGGTTGTTCTCGACTGTGGCCCTGTTCAGATTATAAAAATAACTTTAAGTTAAACCAGACGGCACTTAAATGCTCTTAACTGTGCTATATTAATTATGATTTAACTATTTACTGCTCAGAGGGCAACTCGAGACTGAAAACTGGCATATCATGACTAGATTTTTTTCAAAATAAATCCTTACTAGTATTGCATATTTATTTCAGTTCTAGAGAATGCCATAAACCTTAAGTAAAATATTCTGTATTAAATAAAATTTGATAAAGATACAAAGAAAACAGAGGGAGATATCAAAAGCATTTTAATGTCAGAATTTGTCGAAAATCTAAAAATAATCTGAACAGTAAAGGGTTAAAACCAATATAACATAACACTGCAAACTGTGTATTTTTATTAGTTCCCAATACCATCATCAGATGTCACCACTGGTTGGGGTTCCTTCTAAATAGCAGTAAGACATATAAAAATAATCCCCCATTTTGACAGGAGGTCAACTTCAAAAGTTATCTATGCTTCTCTGAAAAACAATCCTTAAAAATTCATAGTTAGTTTAGATATACACATCCTAAAATTTTAATAGTTAGATTAGATATACACAAGCAGACAAAAATTGCCAAAAAATGAATCTATAACCTGATCAAATGATGTAAGCATGATAATTAAATCAGTGTTCAAATAGAATTTCTTATACTGCTGGATTCATGATAAAAGTAATTTATGTTTTGGTTGAGTAAAAACTTCAGGTTCACCACAATATACACCTTTTCCAGGAATGTTATGGACCTAAATAAATACAAGGCATCAATTTTTTAAAGTGTGTGTGTGTGTAGTTCGGGGGGGGGGGGGGGGGGATGTTACCTGTGTCTATAGTGCAAAGAGCTTGAAGGAAGGAGCCAGATTTTTGGGATAGTAAACAGGTCAGTCTAATGACAGTCTATCATGGAAATTTGAGTCTGGATACATGTGTGTATAAAGGAGAGGTAGAAGTGAGTGGACAGATGGGTATCTAGGCCAGGATAATGACAGTTCATTGTGGATTCAGAGTCAAAGCCTCACTGAGCCTGATATGTAATGTAACCCCAGAGTAAGGCCAGCTGTGTTGATCAACACTAGTTGCCACAGAGGCAGCTAGACACTGTGCTATTGAACACGTGCTGGTACATCACATAGAGTGCAGTAAGGTTACAGGACTCAGGATATGGGCACTACTATTACTGCCTTGACCAACATGTGATGTAGTACACATTTAATGTACAGATGTACTATATATAGTTCATGTAGGATCAGACACCCATATCACCAGCATTTTTCTCAGTGATTCATTACGTACAGGCAAGATGATCCTAAAGTAAAGACCCATCGCTATAGCTACTGCCATACCATCATACCAATAAGAGCTGAATATAAGTCACAATTATTTTAAATATTGCTTTTTATATGAATTGTTTACAGATGGACACACAGGGAATATATACACACATGTACTTTATTTTACACAAAACCAGCATCCATACATCCCAAAGCCACTAACTGTCTTGATCAAAGATGGTTGCCTAACATAAATGAATCATTTCCAACATCAATTGAGAGTCAGTCCCCTATCAGGCAGCAAACAAACCTGGTCAGCACATCAGACAGCAGACAGCCTGATATATCCATAGGGCAGCTACAGACCTGCTGTTACACTCAAGAAGCTTACACAATGATCAACTGTCTGTACCAGCACAGGATCAACTAGTCCAGCTGTCAAACTGTTCCTTACCTAACTGCTCTCAGCAAAGACACACACACATCTATATCTAACTGAACAAGTAAACAACAACTCACTGACTTAACCTGGACCTGCTGCCAGTCCAGGTATACACAAGTATGGGGAAAAGTATAGTACAGTGAAACCTGTGTTAGAAGACCATCAATGGGACTGGCCAAAGAGGTCTTAATTCACAGTTGGTCTCATGAGTTATATTTAAATCCAATGTGATTTGTTCGGTTCTCACAAGGGTGGTCCAACAGACAGTTGGTCTCTCAGACAGGTTCCACTGTATTAAAACATTTTTATATGACATAATACCAAACATTTTAAAATTTTTTTAGACTCATACTTTCCTTGTTGTAGAACACTGACATCATTTCACATACAAGTTTTCTTTTCATGTGAGTACTCACAATTTATTTTTCTTCTTCAGGGGCCACTCATCATTGGGGAGGGGGGGTATCCATAATTCTATGTATCCTGGGGCTCCCTATAGTCACAAATGCAAGTTGCTTATAGGGACATACATGTTAAATTCTGATTTGCTATTCTTGATAACAGCATCTGGAAACTTGTATAACTGACTTAACTTACAACAGTTCATTGGTTATAAAGGAACTTGCCAGCCAGTCTTGGAGTGGTAGTACCATCAGTGATTACATTTTACAGAACTGAATGTTGTGTATTGACAGTTTAATTAACCACTTGCACACCGGAGGGCAGTGTACAGTTCATGTTTCAGCCTGGCCATTTCTTCTGAGAATGATGCCCAATGCAGTACAGAATAATAACATCACAAACAAACTGCTTGGCATGAAAGCAGTTTTGACCATTTAACACACACAACATGATGATGGATACTATAAGGCCAGACTTTTTTAATTCTTTGGTTTACATACATGTTTGACAAAAGTGAAAGGTAGGAGGTAGGAAAAAAAAAAAAAAAATGGAACAAACCTGGATACTGGTGTTTGTGAATCCTGTATTGTACAGTTGGGTTATAAAATTCATTTTTTAAATGGCACTATATTAACCTATATAAAATATATAAAATAATATATAAAAATTAAAATATTATCATCCTCTTGAGTTTTCCACATGAATCATGCGTGTGCCTTGTTATTACAAGCCATTCAAATGTCATCGAAGGTAAAATAATGACAAATAAAAGTTTAAACAGTAACACTTATAAATGATTTCATACACACCTGAAATAAAACTTCAGTCACTGCCCATTGCCAATTAAGTGAACTGTCTATTTTATAGTTTTACAAATTAAAGACCAGTCAAATACTTATAAAAATACAAAAAGTCAAAATAATATATTTTTGTCATATATACAAGGAGAAAACTAAATATTCACTGCTAGCATGATAGACTGCAGTTTTTATTTTTCAGTCGTGAATGACAATAACAATGACAATATGCAACTTGCAGTTATTCGCCTATTGTTTATCAAAAATTCAAATGTCACCAACATGGAACTCGGAGTGGTTTGATTCATGACCATGACCTTTCCTTTTTTGTGTTGCGCATGTTTGATAGTCCTTTGAATATACAACAACTGCTAATAAAGTGAGGTTACCTTTGGAGATCACATTGAATAATTCAACTATTTTAAAAGTTTAAAAAGTATTAATAATCTTTATTTATCAATAAAGATCTGCATTTCTTACCACGGCCGTGAAAGTACGTACCGTACTCAGTTTAATATGCCGTCAGGCGTCACTTAGCCACTGTCAGTCCCGTATTGCTTTTCAGCATCCATACACATCAAAGCTTCCATCACATCCGTTTGGAACAATTAAATGAATCCTTTCAAAGTTTCTGCATTTTAAATGGCTTTCATTTTAACTTGACTGTAAAAATACCCGCAAAACCTACGCTTCACATAAACCCGCGCCACTAAGACTACAGATAGTCGGAAATCCTGCAGACACCCTAAGAATTCCTGGAGTCTTCAAAGAAAACATGACGACCTGATGCAGTATATAATTTCATCTGTTCAGTAATTTTCTTTTAAGCGTCACAAGACTACGTTCTTTTAGTTTTGACAAGTTATAACTTTTTAAGAGTAAATTTGTGAAACTTAGCCAATTTGCAGTAATAAATAGTGTCTGACTTTGAGTGCAATAATTAGTCTTAAGAAGTAAATTTGTTTGTATATCTAGCAAGTTATTAACAGTGGAAAGCTGGTAAAGCCGCTATGCAACCAAACTAATTTTCTTTTCTAATTCACATCTATCTAAAACAAATATGTTTAATGAGGTAAATATGACAGAAACGCTGGTTTAAAAATGTACTGTAGTGCAGAAAACGAACTTTGAAAACTCTCCAAAAATTTTCAATTTCCCTGCTGAACCTTTTGACTACTTGATGGCCAATCAATTGCATTTATGGCCCAAGGATACCCTATTGTGATTGGCTTAAACCCTCCCTCTCTCATTACGAAAGTGACCTTATTAGCCAATCATAAGAGTTCTAACGTTTGAGGTGGTCTAATACACACGGTCACTGAACATTTCATTTGTCAACAACCGTGTTGGATTCGGCGACGCAATATAAAAGGAAAAAAAAAGTCAAAATGCCAATTTTATTTTTTTTCTGAAATGAGGATGTCGGAGGGTTTGTAAACCGAAAAATTAAAAAAGTCTGGCCTAACTGTAGTGTTAACACTATCCACACCAGCTTTATTATAACAAGCAAATTCGTGGAATTAATGTCCCCCGCTTTGGGATCTTGTATTTTTTCATGCTTGATAAAGGACGGACAGACACAGTGACAGACAGACAGACAGAAGCCAGACCCTCCAAATAAAAAAAATCCCAACCAGCGTATGCATGAGAGCAATCACTGCCCAAAATTTGAATGAAATCGGATAATATTTAGGAAAGTTATCGCATCGAAACGAAAACCTGACAGACAGACAAATTTACAGACAGACAGACAGAAGCCAGACACTCCAAAACCAATTCCAACCAAGGTACACATGAGAGCAATCACTGACCCAAATTTGGATGAAATTGGATAATAATTAGGAAAGTAATCGCACGGAAACGAAACCTGACAGATGGACAGAGAGACAGACAGAAGGACAGACAAACCCAAAACAATGTCCCCCTGCATCTGCGGAGCGCAGGGACAAGAAGTTCAGCTATTGAGACACCCCTTGTTCAGATTTTCTTAAAGACAAGTCCAATGACTGCAGGTGTCATTTTCCATCAATCAAGATGATGGCAGACACATATCAGGCCGGTATGTTATTACTAAGCCTTCCACATGCCAGAATTTAAAAAGTCAGGACCAATGAAGCAGTCAATCCTTGTACTTATTACCACATTGGAATAAAATCTTCTTTCATCCAACAGTGTGGTGCGAATCAAAATTGTATACTACATGTATATGTCTAAGGCCTAGACAATTCAATAATAGCTTTCCCCTAATTTGTTTGTGAATATATAAATAATGTAATGTAAAACTGACCTCATTGCGTTCTTAAGCAGTTCCTGCAGGATGTAGTCCAGTGGAGGAGGGATGTAAGGGAAAGTTGCCGCTGTATGCCCGTTTATTTTACACTCGGGGGCGACTCCATACTTTAGCTCACACATTTGACTGAAAGAAAAAGCTGCCTTGTATTGCTGGTCTCAGTGCTATGTGCATAAATAGCACAGTCATCCATATACAACATGAAAATGAATTTTCTTTTTACTCCAATTAAAATTAATAAAGCAATTGAGCTTAGTCCAAAATTTTAAATCAATATCAAATCCATTTGTGTGAAACTGAAGATTAAATTTAGAAAATTGATTTCTGAATGAAAAACTGGACATTTACAGGTTCTTTTCATCATGCCATTTTTTTTCAAATTACCGATTATAATCATGATGTGTACAATCTTACATAAAATGTATAATTTTACTCTGTGCCAGAATTTATAAAACACTGAAGAAGAAACTAAGGAACTAAAAGTACTATACTACTATGGTATGAAATTTTTTTTCAAATTAAAATTACTATTTAGAATTAAAATTTACACTATTAATATAAAACATTATGAGTGTAAGGCATGACTCCCAACACCAGGTTCTGATTGGCTGAAATAAATAGTATCAAGTCAGTGATTGGTCAGAGGGAAGACATGTGACCAGCACAGGCAGGGTTTAGAGAAGGGTAACACATACAGTACCCAGTAGCTGCAATCCTCCCGTGTGAACTACGGGAGCTCACCTTGTTATTTCGGCTTTGCGCTCTATCAAGGATTTGGGGGAGAAGTTGACACAAATAATGCCGACATAGTTTGGCTGGAACAAAAAAAATGTTACCAGTGACACATGTCAAAGCCAGCAAGTATTAAGTACATGCCAGCTACCTCAAATAGTGGTCCTCTTTAAGTTACAAAACCTACACTTTAATGACTTCCACAAAGCTTTTGAAAACATCAATATAGCATTATCAAATTTAGGCTTGAAAGTTGATACATTTTCCAGAGCTTAATCTAAGTCAGCCCACTGTATTTATCAAAGACTGTCATTAACATGAATCAATTTTGAATGTTTGTCCTGACTAATGCAGTAATAATACAAATAACTGATTTTTTTCCAGCAGGCTGAATACATTCAAAGCAGTTGGAACAGACAACATACATATGCAAATAAATACAGGAGTGAATCCACAGGTAAAACATTACACACACATATATAGTATAAATCATTATGTATATGCAAGTTTATACATGGATGTACTGTTATAAATACAAGACAAACCATCAATAGAGCTGCCGTGATGCACAAAACATCAAGTTCTTTCTTATCCTTATTTACACAAGATGAAATATTAAATTGAAATATACTTAAAAACTATAAATTATGTGAGCTTTAAAAATACTAAAATTTATGGTGCATCTATTCTTGCTCAAGACACCAGATAAGTCAAAAAGCAAGATTAGGAGACTGAAGAGACATAGTATTGACATCCAGACGATTGTCTGCTGTTCATAAAATTCAAAATATCAAACAGGATCAGGGACTTCCGATGCTCAGCAAGAAACAACCGACCAATTTTATCTGGTAATGGACATTAGATCTGGGATGAACAATTGTGCAGTGGATTCTGGTATTTTATTTCCCTGAGATGAACCAATTAATACATGCTCATGTATTTCTCTACACTGTCTCCAATTAGTCCCCTGCTGCATGGTGTACCCAAGAAATATAAACAAAATGATTAAAGGGGCCTATTCAGTTATTTGATTGTATTAGCTACAGATATTCCCTTTAAACCTTTTATAAAATAAAAAGTGCAAGTAAACGCTGATCCCACAGCAGATCAGATGTTCATTTTGTTTACATGTATATCCAGGTGTTTATAACATGTGGGGGGCCTGCCAAAATAATCTGAACACATTCAACTAGGACATCTGGTGGAAAGTCAGATGAACCAGGGTTTTCTATTTAAAGACCCTTCAACTTCTGTAGATATGTAACCATCCATGTTACATGGATTTGTTTGTCAACACTTGAGGGTTTACCAACGGCTTGTTGATATATCTATCACCGAGACGTTATATTAACTTTTCTGAATAGTAATTACCTGACACTTTTGAACATTTTTGCAGAGCAAGCCAAAACTCTCATAAATTCTACAGAATAGGTAGATGAACAGCTGGCAAAGTCACTGTCTCTTCAATACATTTGACCAGATGGGAAATAAAAGTGGTAGTATTATTAAGCCATACTGATTCACAGTTGACAATTCAAAAGAAGAGAGGCAGGTCAAATTCAAGTGAAGAGCAGGATATGAAACCATAATATGAAACTGTGATACAATATAGCAGGGCCATTTCAGGCATGGGATACACACTTAGTCAAAGTTTGACTGATGAGGTGAGAGGAGGTGAAACTAGATTGCCACTATATCATGGATTCCTGCTAGAATATTCAACATCAATATACCATACCTTTCACTGACTGATATATTGACTTTTTGGAAAAGGGGGCAGCAAGTAGAAAGACCAATATTCGCTTTGTTATAACAAACATGGCCATGACACAAAAGTCTATGTTATTTTCCAAAACTTAATATTTCACATTTTTTTGTCATACCAGCTCTAGTTGTAACATTTACCATGCACTACTTAATGTAGCAACAACTCTATCACCCCAAATATTCAATTTCAAAGACTTTCAAAGTAACAGTAGAAGACATAGAGAACTGAATTGAAAAGTCCATGACAGAACAGGTATACTCCTCATTTCAGCCTACTGATAACATATCTCTGACCAAAGCTGATCCACCTATCAGGTTTAATTGTTGAAATTCAGATGACACTCAAAATCACCTGCTGAATTTTTCTGTAATCCAAGTCCCCTGGCAAGTATTACTGCAAATTAGCAAAAAAATCCCACTATAGGGACCAATTGTTTTTTTAATTGACTTTACTGGACACATAGAAGGCCTTTGTTTTTTTCTTAAGAAACCAGATGTTTCCTTAACAACATAGAAATTACCAGCTTCTGTGGCTCAGGGGTTGAGCACAGGGCAAAAAGCCTGGAGACAGCGAGTTCGAATCTCAGCCAAGGCAGTGAGATTTTCCAAGGTCAGCCCCTACCCAGGGTGAGTACTCTGCAGGCTTAATAGGGATGACTGTACCCTACAGTCCTGTTTCACTCATAACCGAGTGCACCTTTAGGGGGTTCCTTGGTGTGATGACCGTGCAATGGGGATGACACACATCCAGGACCCGCAGGAGTGATACACCGTGCCTGGTTGGTGCCAGAATTAGTGCATATAAGTCCCTGTCAAGCAGTCCAAAACCAGAATGGAATTCTGAAGATGTACATACTTAGTTAAGCAAGCATTAAAACTTTGAGACGGTTACCTCCACCGAAAAACGTTAAAAACCAGAGAAATTAAAAGTGATGATGATAAAGTTAAAAATGAACACTAACTACAATAACTTCCATCAAGACTGTGTTTCTCAGTTATGTTTAAATCAAATGTCCACTGAATGACATAAAATCATGTCTACATCAAATGCATTATGACTCTTAATCCTGCCTTCAGAGAGCAGCTTGCATGACAATGATGGCACGCAACCAATGTTAGCTTTTTAACGGCAATAAAAACACTGGGAAAATAACCAAATGAACCAAGTATGGCACGCAGCAGTTTAGTGCGCAATCATTGATCATTAACATTTCCAATGGCAATAAATCATGAACATAGAGAGCCATAGAGAGCTCAGCTGAGAAAGATCATTACCAACTTAAACTGAATCAATTATTCATGTACAGTCGCAGGGCACAACTGTTGATAGCAACAGTTTCTATGCAACCATCTGCACCTGTTTCCATAACAGCATAAACAACAGATATCCACCTTGACCAGTCAACAAACTATGATCTCACTAATCTTTACTAGTCAAATCACACACACAAGGTGCTCTGTCACATTTTCTGGAATACTTCCAACTGTATAAAGATTTTGCAGCCAGCTTGTCATGTTTTTTTATAGATTTTTCAAAGTGCTTGTTGAAAGAACAGCTGTTCAAGGTTTTAGATGTAAAATGCCAGAGGGAAGTAGCATTACGTTTTTCAAAAGATTTTATTACATGAATCATTAATAAGAAAATTCATATATACACATCAATAAAGGTTGATTTCCTTTATCTCTGTATTAAATTATATTGTCCTGGATATCATTGTTCTTAAATCCCTGCATGGCTTAATTATTAATCAGGACACCTGCCATAGAACCCAAAGCTGGCAAAATGACTGATCATTTATTAATTGCTATAATAAATATTTATACTCTTAACTACAGACACATCTTACAGTATCCTAAAGCAGTCATCAATATTAATGAATGAGGATTTATTTGAGTTTATTTGCACAATCATTGCATCAGGTATTTCCTAAACTAATTAATAAATAATTCATAAGAAAACAGCCTTACACTACCTTGGCTCTACAGTATAATGATCAGATATGTATGCAAAAAGGAAAAGCGTATCACATGGAACGATACACATGGAACAATCTTAGCAGAAAGGCTCTTAAAAACAAGTTTCTCGACTTTGAGGCTGATCAATCAGGACTTTGAGGCTGATCAATCAGGACTTGCAGGCTGATCAATTAGGACTTTCAGGCTGATCAATCAGGACTTTCAGGCTGATCAATCAGGACTTTCAGGCTGATCAATCAGGACTTTCAGGCTGATCAATCAGGACTTTCAGGCTGATCAATCAGGACTTTCAGGCTGATCAATCAGGACTTTCAGGCTGATCAATCAGGACTTTGAGGCTGATCCATCAGGACTTTGAGGCTGATCAATCAGGACTATGAGGCTGATCAATCAGGACTTTCAGGCTGATCAATCAGGACTTTCAGGCTGATCAATCAGGACTTTCAGGCTGATCAATCAGGACTTTCAGGCTGATCAATCAGGACTTTCAGGCTGATCAATCAGGACTTTCAGGCTGATCATTAGGACTTTCAGGCTGATCAATCAGGACTTTGAGGCTGATCAATCAGGACTCTGAGGCTGATCAATCAGGACTTTGAGGCTGATCAATCAGGACTCTGCGGCTGATCAATCAGGACTTTGAGGCTGATCAATTTGGACTTTGAGGCTGATCAATTAGGACTTTGAGGCTGATTAATGTGGAGAGATTAAATCATGCTCCAGAAAGTTGTGGAGTTCTAAGTTTGGTTTCTGAGGCTAGGTTTCTTTTATAAATGTATTGATTATATACACCTGGATGATCTGAATTGATTAATAACTCGGCCGCCCCTGTAAATTGACCAAGATGAGAAATACTTAGCAATCACTCAGCTGAACAAACTAAAATCGCTGGGCTCTCCAACTTGTATAAATACCAGATAACTTGGAGATCATGTTTTAGGTACAATCCAAGATAATCAGAGACAGACTGCCATGACTCTATTCTCACATCGCCAACTAAGAGTTCACATATGTAGCAGATGTACCATTCCCAAGAAAAGAACCCTTGTTATATGTATCTGTGCAAAATAATGTCAACTAAATGTTCAACAGGTGTTATCCTGCATAAAAGTCTCGATGATGATACTCAAATATAATCAGTACCATGAAGAAAATGTAAATACAGTTTACAAATGCTCATCCAATATAAGATCCTACCTACCATGATAATACTACAAGCCTACCAGCATCTCCACACCTTATGCTTATTCATTAGGTATCTTATAAATATTAATTAGCCACCAGTTCCCTGCATGCACTTATCTGACAAGATTGTATAAATGGAACCCTATTTAGTAGCATATTTTCTCCATTTTCTATCATTCTCCTTTCTCATTCATATTATTTCTTTACAATGGATATAAAGTATTAAATTATCAATAAACAGTATTAAAGATGTACGGAATGGTAAATTAAATGTATAACAACTACATGCATGGTGAGGTGGACGTAATACTAACCCTGTCTTCATGTAGAGCCAGGTGGTGCTCACAAAGCATTCTGATCCCGAGACGAGATGTCAAGGTGCGGTCCAGGAAATTCTTGGCCAACATGTCATCCTAGAAATAAACAGCAGATTATGAATATAAATATCACCCTTAAAAGCTTACAGTAATTCATAAACATGAAATGCTCCTAAATGGTCAACAAAAATTCTGTACACTAAATCTTTATATTGCCTTGCTCCAGTCTGCAGTGACCTCTATTTACAGTGAAAGAACATTATGGTACCGCTGACCAATCAGCATTTGTTTGTGAATGTGATCTAGCGTATTTACTTGTGTACAGGATGATAAATTTTATCCTTAAAATATTTTTATATACAGGTACAAGTTTTTTCAGTGTCCTCAGGCCAGCCAAGAATAATTTACGGCAATCAGCATTATTACGTTGGTCGAACTGGACGACGTGAATATCAGTGATCATGTCCGTATGGTGGTAATATACACGCAATAAAGAACATTACAATGCTTTGGATTTATCGTTTATACATCAGATTTACATGTGTACATAGTTGAATAATTGTTAAGAAAAAGATTGCTTTGCCACATTGACACAGAGATTTTAATTGAATCGATATATGAAAGCCATTCTGACAGCAGAGCCAGTGATTTTCAGCTATCGCGGACGGAATCACGGAACTGACAGACTAAAATGGAATTTGTATGTCCCACTCGGTTAATTCAAACAGTAACAGAAAATGACTTTTCTTTCATTTATAAACGGCCCAAATTCTCTGCTAGGTATGTCACTGACTCAATACTATATTCACTACAAGACTTGTATATTTTATTCTTAATTAACAATCGTCTCAACAAAACATATCTCCAACTAGCCAATGAGAGTCAAATGATCGACTATGCCCAGATTGTATATATTAAGAATATACATGCGCCTGTCCTACCTTAATATGTCTTTTACTTTCTTTGAAGCCCTCAGCCAGCAAGGTAACAACATCTTTGTGGTCATCGAGGAGGTTCCTCAACATCTGAGAATATTCTGTCTCTGTTTCAAAGTCTGTGATCTGTCAAACAGGTAAGCAGTGTCATCACCCAGGATTACTGTGACAGGCAGGCCATTAATCACGCCATGGCATTATTAACTTAGGACTATATATATATATGACTAAACATTTTGTATGATTGAAGAGAGTGTGACCTCAATGACCTTAATTTTTTTTTATCAATGAGTGATTTTTTTTTATCAATAGGCGAACACATTTACCTCTGTGTCTAGTCAGCTTAATTAAGACAAGTTCATAATAATTTCTATCATTTAGAAGGCAAAACTTACTGCAGGAAAGTCTGACAACAAGTGGAATGCACGGATGTACATCTCATGCTGGAACAAATAAAAAAACAACTTGCAAACTGTGGCTCTTTTCAGTATATCAATATTCCCTGCAAGTTCATCGATATCGGGCAAACTATCATATAAGCATATATACACATAAACTTAACAATTATTTCTACTGTATTATATAGTAACTAGGTCAATTGTTTGCTATTTATTTTTTAAAAACACAACAAGTCTAAATCAAAGAGATTCTATGTTCTTGGTTGGCAAAAGGATTAGCCACACTGCATGAGGTAATTCAACAATTGGTAAATATAAATCAAGATGAATTCTTTAACTGACACTGGCATGACCAGCAAATTGGCTTAAAAAGTGTTAAATATAGCTACTAGGTTGGATTTTAATCATATGATTTAAATCATATTAAACAATAATTCAGATTAATTAACTTATAAAATGAGATGATGATCATGTATGGGTCAGACAGTTTAGGGCCACTTACAACAGAAAGAACTGTGGGATTGCACCCCACAATAAATGGCAGTCGTCTGAAACCAGCAATTCTGTGAGCGATTCTCACTGGCAGTTCTTTGTGAAGGAATTGTGCACTTCTCTGCAAACAACAGAAAACAAGGAGTGCATATTTATATGATTCACCAACATCTTGTATAGTACATCTGCATCAATATATGGAATCTAACCAAAGCTGTAAGGAGAATTTTCGGAAGAAATTAATGAAAAAAATTCAAATTAAAATCTTCGCTTCTACAAAACTCACTTAAACATCTATCTTACATAATATATGTATATAAGCAGAATTTATTCATAATAACATTTATTTCCACAACTTACTAAGTGACATGATATTTTTTTTTTTTTAATTTTCCTTACCAGTATATGACTGTTGTCAGGATTTCGGCCAGCATACAACAACGTGGTTGGGATTAAACGAACAGAAGCCTGAAAATACACAAACAAGTAAACAAATCATTGACATGTATATAAAAGTCATTAAATACATCTGCAAACTTTTAATTAACATACTAAAGTATAAAAGACCAAATTCATATGATTTTCATGTACCTTGTGTTTCACCAAAGTCTCCTGTGGTCACCAATGAGAGATAATGATTTGAAAAAGCTAGATGCTCTTAAAAACATGATCTAGCAAATCCATGAATACCATATAAACATTTTCTTTGAATCATGTTATATTTATAAATATCAGGGACAATGAACCTTGCCATCTTTTTTTTATTCCTAACACAGGGTCATGGTTCTGATAGGCAAGGTACTATCTTATACTCTAACTTTCCCGTATCTTAATCAGCGTGAAGAGATACCAATGACTCTATTGTTCCAGTATGAAGGACAGGCTGTTATCATAAAGACCTTCTCATTCTTGATGTCCACTTTCGAGGTAGTTTTACTTCAGGTATTAATAGTACCATGAGCACTGTTTATCTACAGTTCTGGCAATCAGTATCACTTTATCATTGAATCTAAGATTTCTGTACAAAAAAGCAAAAAAAAATTCCAAAAACTTCCTGGGTGTAACAGCTGAAGTGAATCGGTGGACACTATGACCAAGGAAATGCCTAGTGTTTAGATCTTAGACCTGCTACTTCAACTTGTTAATGAAATAAATTAAAACTATAATTTCTTGATCCCAAGATTATCCCCCCCCCCCTTAAGAATAGGCCCCCATTTTCAGCAGAATATACTGACACTAGGCAAGCCACTATTGTTTCTTCCATCTATGAACTTATGAAACAATATAATCATCAAATATGGGAATATTCAAGGTCAAGGCCACTCTCATAGGAGATAAAATACCAGATTTTTTTTTCATTTTTTTTTTTTTTCACTTTTTTTATGCCATTAAAATTATGTTTCTTTCAAGAGTGATCAGTTCATGTATAATTATTTATTTTCTCACATAATTTTAATGGCATAAAAAATGAAAAAAAAAAACAAATGATTGAGCAGACAGAACAATAACATTGTACAACCACCCAAGTATACCATCAACTGTTGTTCATACCAAACCCACTGACACAACTGTAATTGTAAACAAGTCTTAAACAACCAGAGAAGAACAAAAACCTGCTCTGTTATGTATATATTACAATTGTTTTGGGCTAATATCAGAGTAAACAATCTGCGCAGAAATCTGTTTTTTACTACTGCTGTATGAAAAGCATAACTGTGAACATCTGATGGGAAAATGTTTAATAAACACAATATTCTATAGTTCAAGGACGTCTGTACCACAACAATGTTATTTCTGTACTGTAAGCTATGTAACTGAATGAAGTTCAGATGGAGAACACTAGATTTAAATATGCAGCCGACTCCTGCCTCAAATTAGCAACAGCAGGTAATATAAAGTAAGGTGCTTTGTCTTAACTAACAGACAATACTGCTGTCAAATCCAGCATCCTAAAGAGAAATTACATAAAATTCAACAAACAAAAAACTATCATTTGAGCCATTAAAAATATTTGCAAAAAATTTTGCAAGAAATTTTGCTAGGGCCGACTCCCCCCCCCCCCCCCCCCCCCAACAAGGTTAAAGGTTGCCTCCAAACTGTCTGAATTAAATATTTTAAAGAGGGCTCAGGCACATACTCTCCTGTTCACATGTCAACATGTAATCACATCACTTAGTTCCTTTTTTAAACACAGAGAAGGCCAGATCAGACCCACTCACTGAGTCCCTGTGTGATGCCCAGGCAAATCTGGTGTCTGGGCCTCAGGCAATTAAGAACAGACAGAAAAAGCTCAAAATGCTCTTCCCAAATTAAATACTGAAGCTCCAGACTGGATCACACAGAACCAAGACACTATTTTATCCTGCAACAAATCTGCATCTTCAGATCTGAAAACATCTGATATTTTGATGTGTGCATTCTCATTTTTGTTTTGGTAAAAGCACCTGAATTTTTAGTATGACATAAAAACCAGAGAAAAGGTAAAGTTTCACTGTTCATTTATGCGTTGCCATGCAGAACCAAACCACTGGGCTTTCTGTTTCAAGTCAAAATCAGACTTTCTTATTAATGAAACCATTCCAAATATGTTTTTCAAACAGATATTCTCATTTTCAACATGTTGCAGACTGGCTTGTGCTCTGCATGGCCGCAGGTACCAGGGTTTGAATTTCCTGTCACCCAGACAGCCTGTTGAAAATCACCTCGATTGACGTCATAACATTCCTTGAACCATTAAAACAGCAAAATTACTGGCAAAGCCCAACTTGTCCTATTGTTCCAACAAGCAAGTTTTCTCAAAGACCAAATCAATACCACATACCGATACTGCTGAAAACAAGCTGCCAGTCTGCTTAATTTCAAAATCGAACTGCATAATCATTATTTTTTTGCTTGTGCTGAAATCAACAAGTTTCCAGGACAACCTTGGGGGTGTGATAGTTAACACTGTCAATATTACTTATGGCGTCCTGTCCTGATTGAAAGCTCTTGTATGTCCATAAAAAAGCTGCACAAAGTGCATTCAGTAATTGTAATACATTCATGACTGTACCATGTAAATAACAAGACTGGACCGTTGTACCATAAAAATATATTTTGTTATTTTTGAAATTTTTACAGATTTAGTGAGGCTAATTTTGCTCCTAAGAATTCTTTATTTCCAGACTATTTATCAAATCAGAATTTATGGTTGACCAAGGAGCCCTTCCTGTACCACAGAATATATAAGTGATTCTTGACGAAGTCAAAAATGAGAATTTGATAAAATTGGAAGTACCAAAGACTGGTAACTGATGAAATTGGCACGGTGATTACAATAGCACAGTAAAATGAGCTGACGACATCACATCGAGGGTATAGCTGTATACTGGACAAGTCCTATTAAACCCTGTTCCTATTAAATGGACAGCTGTTTTACGGTTGTCTGATATCAAGGCAATGATATTAAGTCACTATGTCATAGGTCTGTATATATATCATATACACTACCCCGCCCCTAGATTTTGCTGAACTAGATTTCCTTCTGGTGGACATGAGAGCTGAAACCATGTCACTAAAATAAGACATGACAGGTGTAGCAGACACGCCCAGTGAGTGCTCCTGGGTACTGACCATCAAGGCATTTGTCAGCATAAGAATGTGAGCTTCATCTCAGTCAGACCAAATAGAATTTGCATTCCTACTGAGGTGTCCCAAAAAATCAAATATCAAATGACAAATAAATGTTCCTCTGTGCCAAATATGCATGGCAGCTGACTACACAGCAATAACAAGTGTGATGCGTACACAGTTATCCTTGCTCTGCTTGGGTCCTATATCTTGTATGCGTAGTACTGCCTGCATTTTGTCTTGTATCTAGACTAAAATTATTTTTCTTCTGTGACTGTACCAGGAAACTTGCTGTTATAAAATGGAGACCCCCATGTTTCTATTTTGACACTTGTGTGTTAATACTATGTCATCATGGTCAGTCAACCAAACAGCCTCACCAAAACATACAAGAAATCAGACATATTCCAAAGTAATGACATCATAGCTCGTACAAAGGCCCTGTTTGTACAAAAAGTCAGTGTGTAGTTTATCATCTAGGCTGTCTTACAATGACTCATTGAAGTAATTTTCTGTTTGTTTATTCAGGAAACAGTCTAAATATATGCAGTTATTTGACACAAACATAACCTACATAAATAATATTTAACCAGGTAAGTAGTAGTCTGTGTAAGTATGTATTATATACCTCTACCTGTATTTTAACTTTACTGTATGCTACACATGAAAATGTGTCACTGTTCCTCAACCCCATTGTGATTAACAGGTAAGCCCCAGAACAAAGACTGCCTTTTATATCATTAAATGGCTCTTACTATCAGCTGGGGGGAAAAAATCACAAATCTCACAAATCCAATGGTAAAAAATCTGTTAAAAGTTAAAAGCATATTATGGTAACCAAATTACTTCCTAACTTAAATGAATTTTTTTCTTGGGTACCACCATGACCCTCAGCAAGTTTTCATAATAATCTTTTCATTTAGGTTAACCTTTTTAGTACAATTGTAATCAGACAAACCAACCACACAGAAAGCATTACACCTCACCATCTGGCAGAGGGTATAATATCAAATAAAATAACAGAAGAACCTGCCTGGACAACCACCTACACTGGAAAACCACTTTGATATTACCATCTGACAGAACAAACCAGAGCACTATTCAAAAGTTTAGCAAAACCCGACAAACCAGTCATGAATTACTGAGTACATTAAAGTCAGGTCAGATCAAGAAAACATGTTCAGACAAACACCAGGATGCACACATCATCGTCTCTTTTTGGATTAGCAGTTGTTGTGAAAAAAAAAAAAAACTAGTACTAAGACCTTGAGAGACAATAACACCAAGCACCTGAGCATCCTGAAAACACGCTGCTGCCACACCTTGTGTGCTGATGCAGGGATATGTGCTGGATACAAGCTCCACATGGCTGGTATGTTTATTAATACGCCTCATTACCCTAGATCTGGCTGGTTAGTTTTTTCTTCCCACCTGTGTAGTCCGGTACATGAAACAGGACTACAATATATGATACCTGTCACTTTTCAAACAACACCAAAGGGGCTAACTGTGCCACTTCGTTCTTGTCTCCTGTCTCTTTCAATATTAATTCATTCTTAAGAACAATTTTCTGTTCTGACTTACCATCTCTAAAATGTCATTCCAATTCATAACGTCTGCTGCCTAAAATCTACATACTAATATACTCTTTTTTACAAGGATAATAATTTACATTACATATATAATTAACATTTTTAAATAAAGTATTTAAATACAGGCCAACTGCAAGCCCTCTATGTCTACCTGTACACTCATTCCCATATCCTTTAAAAGAACTATTTTGCACCTATTTTCAAATATTGTACATGTAATATATATTCAACTTATCAAATTATGCAAATGTTTTTATTTTATTCAACAAGAAATGAGCTAACTACTACTATCTAATAAAGTTTTGTTTCAAACAATCAATATTACCATACTACCATATTTAAAATTGTGTTTGGTTGTGTCACACATGCACCCAATTATACATATCCATTCACTATATCAAATAAAGCTGACATGTTTAATATATTTACCTAAAAGTGTAGAGAATTTCTATGTTCATGATATTATAAGTTGTATTTGATCTTTATTTTAGATCTCTAGAGTCAAGTTTATCATTACCGTACTCGCGTAAATATACAGTCAACAATGTACTACCAGGTAGACCTATTTTTATCCTGAGTTGCTCCACTGCCTGCAGCTGCAGTTCAGTAGCAGTGCATTTATAGTAAGAAGCTTGTGAGCACTATATTGAAACAACATCAACAAAAAGCCACTAATCACTCCCAGCCCATGAATGTTTTTTTTTTTCCTTGTCCTCGCAATCTGTATTTTTAATTATACAGGTTTAATACTAGTGAACCGACCTACAGGTGTAAAAATAATCCAGGTATGTGACTAACAACAAGCCTCTGGAGAACTATAAAAGGTTAATATAAATACCTTCACTTGAGTGTTAAAGCTTCCTCAATACTTCCAGATCTCTCCAATATATTACCTTAATATATCATTATATATGTAAGTTGCTTTTTACAGTAGGGTTTCAACCAGGGACAGACACAGCACACCCCGCAGTGGGCTTGGGTATGGGAGGGATACTGTCATTTTTTCACTCACAAATTTCTATTTATCTCAATAATGAAACAAACTAAAGGATGTCTGTCTGCCTCCTGTACTAAACCTATATTTAGTCACTTCCATATTGGTATAGAATTGTGAGAGAAGAGCAGTAAAAAGGCTAAAATAACACTCAACAAGTCATACCACGTTCTGAGTTATGTACATTTAATGATTCACATTCCTACTTTCATCACACATGTAACTAGACATTTCTTGGCACCGCAGGTGCCAGAGTATCCCCAGACATAGTATGCCCCCCCTTCAAGAATAGGCCCCTATTTTTAGCAGCATATACTGACACTTGGCAAGCAATTATTGTTTCTTCCATCTATCAATCCACAATCTGTTTGAAGATGTTGGTCCTGTGACCTTTATCTTTTTAAAGATGTGTCCTGTGACCTTGACCTTTGACCTCATGACCCCAAAATCAATTCGGGTCTTGCTTTTCCAATGGGACATATACAAGTCAAGTTTGAAATCTATACATCAATAAAAGAAGGAATTATTATCCAGAAACTAATTTTTGGACAGATGGATCCTGTCAACTTCACCTTTGACCGTGTGACCTCAAAATTGACAGGGTTCTTCCTCTCTTGGCAGGTGAACTATATGTGCAAGATGAAAGATCTGAGATGAAATGTTTGGCTGAAAATGCATCCAATACCTTTTTAAAGATGTGTCCTGTGACCTTGACCTTTGACCTCATGACCCCAAAATCAATTCGGGTCTTGCTTTTCCAATAGGACATATATAAGTCTCGTTTGAAATCAATACATCAATAAAAGCAGGAATTATCATCCAGAAACTAAATTTTAGACAGATAGCTCCTGTGGCCTTGACCTTTGACCTTGTGACCCCAAAATTGATATGGATGATCCACTATTGGCAAGTGAGCTATATATTCAAGATGGAAACCTGGGATGAAAGTTTGGCTTAAAATGCATGGCTTAAAATGCATCCACAGTATCTTTTAAGATGCGAGTCCAGTGACCTTGACCTTTGACCTAATGACCCTAGAACCTATAGGGTTCTTACTTTAGTGGTGGGCCATACATAAGTCACGTTTGAAATCCATATGGCTATCAACACTGGAGATATCATAAGAGGTGTGTGATTTTCACCAAATATGGACACATTAAAGGTCAAGGACACTCTCTAGGTAAAGGTCATGACCCAAATGTAAATAGACCTCATCCCATAACCCATCTCTCTACATATGCATAATATGAAAGAAATCTGTCCATTAGTTTTTGACTTATAATGCTTACAGTACTGTTAAGTGGCAATTATGGGGGTATTAAAAGGCGCAAAAACAAGAAAAGGATAATAGGTGGCGCCACCAGTTTCTGGTATATCACAAGGCTATTCAAGATCTTCGGTCACCTTGATTTTTGGACCAGTCCATGCAAGCTTACTTGAGATATTTAAGAATTTGTGTTATTTTCAGCAAAAATGGACCTATTCAAGGTCAAGGTCACTCTCCTAGCATAGGTCATGACCCCATTTAAATAGGCTTCGTCCCCTTACCTATATCTATACAAATGTAAAGTTTGAAAAGATCAGTGAAATATTTTTTTAGTTATCCCGCTCACATACACAAGGTTTTTTTCTGGGGCGGCGGCGGCGTGACTGTCATGAAACCATAGTATCCCGACTTTGTCTGGGGATACAATAATACTAATATACAGTTTTATTACAGAACGGCACTTCTGTATCTGTAGGTAGATTCACAGACATGATCGGTGCCTCTAATCCACTTAGCACCAGTATAACAGTACCTGAACTTCAGCACCAGAGCAACAACAAAAGGAAGATAAGCTGCACTAATGAAGCACTGGGCACATTTTTTAACCCATGAATGTGACCATGACATGGTGAGGTCAAGTCTGCTCCCTTAGGCTTACCATAAACATGAGAAATGGGCCAAGGCACCATATGTTGATGTTGATTATCATGATCAAAACACAGCCAGCTGTCTTTGTCACCAGGGAGGTGGTGCATCCATGTGTTTATGGACCACATTCTATTTTTGCAATTGAACTGCTCAACCAGGAACTACCTGTGAAATTCAAAAGACCGTTTTTTTTCTGGAATAGCATTTAGATATTTTAACCAAACATGTCCTGGTTGCTGTGTACTTTGATTGGTATCCGGGCCGAGGTTGTGGTTACTGACCAGGTTTTTGCTCTGTATAGTTTTATGAAAATATTAATTAATAATTTACCAGTGCATGTTCAAAGTTTTGATAAAAATTAGCATTTTACACATAACTGGCAATTAAAAACTATGTGTATTATCCACTGTATATATTTGTATTTTCTTAGTGACATTCCAAGGAGGCTGCAAGTTTTGTTTACAGGTGTTATGCTAGGTTTAAAAGACTCTGACACAGTGACAGCCAACTGACAGCTCAACTTGAATTAATCACTGTGTAAATCTGTCAATCATGCCATGATAAAATGTTATCACAGCCATGTAAAAAGCATAATTCAAGCTATTAACTGGCAACTGGCTTCTGTGGCTCACGGGTAGAGCACAGGGCTCAAAGCCGGGATATCATGAGTTCGAATCTCAGCCGAGCCGGTGAGATTTTTCACAGTCGACCACTACCCAGGGTGGGTGCTCTGCAGGCCAAATGGGGAGACTGAACCCAACAGTCGGGTTTCACTCACAAACGAGTGCGCCTTTCAGGGGTTCCTCAGTGTTATGACCCAGCAATGGGGATGAGACACACCCAGGACCCGCAGGAGTGAATCACCGAGCCTGGTTGACACCAGAGCATTGTGTGCAAGCCCCTGTCACGGAGTCCGAAACTGGAATGGAAATTCTGCGGTTGTATATAGACTTAGTTAAGCAAGCATTTAAAAAATGGAGGTGGTTACCTCCACCAAAAAAATTATAAAAAAAAAGCTATAACTGGTGTTAAACAGTGTAAAAGATTTACTATTCAAATGTAAATACATTGTTTTATTTAAACAAGAAGACTCAACACCCATGACTAAACATTTGCATATTTTATTAAATCATCATCACCTATATAATGTAAACATACTGGAACCCAAATGATCTTGAGTACACAGACGCACGAGTCCCAGGGGCTGAAAAAGGTTCAAACTTACCAATGCATATGTGAAGCGACTTGTGTATGTATTTTCAATATCTATATCAAATGTTTTGTTCAGATAACTGAGCAAGACTGAAGCAACATTATAAACAAAGAGTATTTTAAATGTATATTCTTATTTACCACTGATATACTGACATTATATATGCAAATTTATTCGAGCCCCCTTTCAGACTAAGTAAAGATGAATAATTAAGGTAATATCAGGCAAACAACTATATTTTAATACACTCATCATCCCTGAACAACACTTAAAATGTTAACCCCTGACAAAACAGTCATCATGAATAAACACAAGAAAGGGAGTTCAGCAAAGTAAACTTACAAATGCATTAAATGCATGAAACCATTAGCATTGGATCATTTGGTTTATAACATCAGAAACTGTACATAAAGTGCATCACTTTGCAGTACTCAAGTACCGGCCTTGAGCATGCATGTTCATATAGCTGATCAGACTGTGACAGTCTCTGTATGGCAGGGCAGTGTACACAAACACTGTTGTTACTATGTGTGGGTGGGGCCTAACCTCCGGGCTGAACATGTGGCTGAACATGTGAGGCCACTAGGGGGCCATATAAAATCATTCAAGGGGTGGGGTGGGTGGGGGGGGGGGGGGGTTTGCTCTCAACTTGCACCATAACCTGAGACTCCTTTGGAAGTGTTGAATGCATGCAATGTATGTGGCAGTGAAAGGAAATTCCAATCATTCCGGGTCTCTAAGTTCAAGCGGCAATTTTCTTTTCAAGTCTGACAAGATTCAACCTCTTACAAGAACCTCCCGTCCTATATGTGATATGTACCTATCCCTATATGTCATAGATGACATTAATGAATCTCTATCAACACCTACAACACTATATTCCAATCATTCCAGGCCTCTGTATTCAAGCAGCCATTTTCTTTTGAAAATCTGACAAAACTTGTCCTCTTATAAGAAACCCTCCAGTCCTGTTTGTACTATCCCTACGTTTCTTAGAGGACATGAATCTCTATCAACACCTATGTAAATACTATTTTCTATGTTTATATAATATTATATGTATTTTTAGTCTTTTATGCGAAGCACACACACCTGATAAACATACATTATTTTTATTAACACTTGAGCAACATTAATCATCCAATAAACCTGTATGGATAACAAACCACTTCAGAGTCTTTTTGGAAATATATGATGTATACTAATGAAAATTTAATGTTATGCAAAAAAGGTCAGGATAGCAATTATCATTGATCAGTACATGATAACTCTAGCATTTCATGAAGGAGTTAGTAAACCAAGAATGAAGAAACACTTCAGCTGTGCAATGTTTAAATAAAATGGTTAACTTTATAACAAAGGCAGATTCTAGAAATTGGGATTATTATTTCTTATAGAACAACACCACCAGCCAAACAATGACAGGTGTTTATAATAAAGGATAAATTTTGTATATTTAATGAAATGCCAACACCTGTGTTAATGGTAGTTATCACCTGTTATTGCTTGAACTATCAGCCTGCCTGTCAAGCTCTACATAACAAATGTGTCCGAAGTCTGACGCACAGATAACATAACCACTTAACGTGCTGGTAAATTAATGATATATTTATGCTACATAATGTCTTGCCATTTACATCGGTAGATATTCAATGTGTCACAGGAGATATATAAAGTATATTTCAATACAATTTTTTTAACAATATAAAGATATATCAAAATTTTCACTGCATACACATCTTTTAAACATATATCATTTAAACTGTGCATTCAAAATGGTGACAGTGTACCCCTCAAAAACAAATCTTCACATAAATAAAAATGCTTGCTTCAATAAAGTTAATTCTTACTAATAAACAGATACAGGTACACATTTAAATCATCTACATCAGAATACTAATTATAAGATACAGAACTGCGCATTGTGTTGCCCTAAAAAGTATAAAATGACACCCTCTGTAAACAGCCCAGAAACATTTTTTTCTCATCTCCAATGAATTTAATTATATTAATCATATTTATCAGTAGTCCAATTCAAGAAGCACTGTTACAGGTTTAGTAACATACCTCATGCATTCTCTTAAACAAAAGTAACATTTCCTTTTTTAATAGTTTCGTGCCGCCACCGTGCACAATTAATTTACCCCACATGTACCTTTCAGTTAATTAAAGTATAATTTAAAAGAGAATTCTACATCATCTCAAAAGCCAAATTAGTAATGTGCTTGTTTGGAATGACTGGAGTTATTTACTGTCAAACTGTTTAACCTGTACCCTTTTGTAGCCTTTACCTTTAATATAAAACAAAGTACTGAGTTGTGCAGTGAATAAGAAGGATGTTTTGTTCTGGTCCCTGACAGACTTCTGACCGGCTCCAAGATATGGGTCAGCCATGAGCCAGAGATCATCCTTGACCTGTCAGACATACACCAGCTGTTACTGCTGGTTTACAGTTCGCCCTGGAGGACCAAGCTTCCCATACAACAGTCCTTGAGGAGCACCAGGCCATGACTATGAACCATAGGTTACTATATACATCCTCAAGACCATTTCAAATTCAATATGTGGGGATTGGGCTGATGTAGAGCAAATTAACAGGTTCTATCGGAGAAGTAAATGTTTTGATGCCATTACTGTTACCATGGTGTTTCAACTGTTTGGATTCACATCCGCATTTGTCCAGACAGTCCAGTAAATACCCCTAGAACTTTGGCTCAACTTGAGTGGCCAATCTGAGTGGTCAATTGCAACATATCATACAAGCCAGCTGTTATACTTGTATCCCCCCCCCCCCATTTTCTCATGGCAACTGCCTTGTGTAGGAAATTAAATGTTACACCTTCACAGCTGGTAAATGATTTAATTTCTCTTCTTGTTTATAAATCTTTTGTCCACTGAGGGGCAAATTTTCTGTTTATGAATATGTGATTTATGACCACTTTTTCTTGGCCAGCCACAGGTAATTCATAATTGTTAAACTGTCAACAAGACTTATCCATGCACATATTTTCTCTTGCTCATTTGAAGTGTGTCTAGCACCATAGTAAAGATTGCTGACAGTATACAAAATAAAACCCATATTGTTGTCAAAGTAAGACCAGCAGTGGCTTTGGAGATCATGCACAACCTATTTCCCACTTAAGAAAATTTGGAAAGGAAGAACGTATGTCAAATACTGAAAAGGATTTTGAGTCTCACACAGATTCCTTCCAATACTTCTGCATGCGCCAGTTGTGTATAAAGTCTATTAGCTCCCCAAGCACACTTGTTTACCTGTGCCAAGATGTTCACCCCCTCCCCCTTTTCAGACCCTGTATCAACCCCTGATGACTGCATTTTGTGGTGGTGTTTTAAATAAGACACTGCCAAGACTCAGTTAGGTCTAACTAGTCCAATTTAATTTTAAAGGTCTCTGATGATTGCTAAAGTCGATAAACTTTTGGCCAAGTCAGGAAAAATGTGACTTACACAGCTTGCAGCTCTAAAACAAAGGAAACAGCAAGTCCATGACAAGGTCACTATGGTGTTAGAATAATCACATCACTACCGCTGTGAGACACTGAAAATACCCTCTGAATCTTCTTACTGAGGGTCAAGACCTAGACCAGGTCACATGCCATGAACATGAAGCTAAGTCTGACCCACCTCTCGCGAACTTGTGAACAAAAACAACATGTCCCAATTACCTAGGCCATGACCTCCACCATAACATACTGACCACCACACAAAGGATGCCAATCAGTCAAGGAGATTTTCATCAGTGGACTGAATGAACACAACAGGAAGGGTGGCTCATTACCTCCTAAATAAATATGGGTATCCCCACCCCCCATAACTTTAACAAACTGAGATAACATGTCTGCATTTCTCTCCAGGATAATACACGTCTTCTTAATTTTTATTATCATCATGTATAACAGTAATTTATAACCATACAACATTTATATGTACATTTATGACATTTAATATACAGACAGAATGATAGACAATGACAGACCTATGAAAGTAAAATTAATAATTCACTATCTTTTCTCGCAGTATCTGTAGAACAAATAAGGCATAATTCTTAAAGAAGCTGTACTAAAAAAGGATATCTTCAATAATAAATAAATTCCCAATAACTGTGGTTCTGCCTGCCATATTACTATGGGGCATGCTGCAAATAGTAACATACTGTGACAAGCCCAACAGCTGATGGGAGTGGCTAATGCTGGCCAAACAAAAGGTAATTATTACTTCAATTCACAGCTTTGAGTAAAACTATATGAATGAAATAGCTTACCTGGGGTTATCTTTGTAGGGTGGGAACTTGCCGGCCTTATGACCAGGAGTTAAATGGACCATTGAACCTCAAGTATGTAAAGTATTCACATTTCAGTAAGGACCAGCATGTCACCTGTTAGAACCCACAAGAATACCTCTGACTGGCTTGTTATTAATAATCTATAAGTTATATTTAACTTCAGGGCACCAAGAGTACAGACTGGGACTGTTTGGGACTACTTTGGTTTTCTGCTCACCTGGCTTCTACTGAAAGCATTTAACAGGCCAAATCAATCAAAACATTTCTATTAATAATCTGACACCAGTCAGTGCTGCAGCAGAATAAAATCCCCTCATTCCATGTGCATTCACATACACAGATTTCAAAGTCTGTTAACCCATTTATTTATTTAAATCATTAAGGCACACACAAATCCCCATCCCATGTGAATTGAAGTAAACAGATTTCAAATTTTGTTAACCCATTTATTATGACACGCACACAAAAATCCCTAACCCATGTGCATTATTGAACACAGATTTCTGAGTTTTTAACCCATCAATTATGACACACGCATACATATTCTGCATCTAGAATCGCCAACAGAAAACACATTGCTGGAACTTCACCTTTACACTCAAAACTTCTGTTTTCTATTCCCAAGGTTAGGTTAACAACACAAGGTTCATCCTTTTATTGTTCTAAATATAGCACAATCCCAGAGCCAGTGAGGTATACTATCTTATCTTCTTCTGTCTGAACCTTAAAAAAATAAGTACTTTGTTTACCTGCAACCAGCATAACAGCCTTAATGAAGGGATATTTCAATGGTAGAATTCCTGCTAGCACCACCATGTAATAAAAAAATTCAAAACAGAATGCAAAATTATTTGATTTAAACATTTCTTGGCTTTATATCAAAGCTGGACAGAAAATTGTGAAAATATTTAATCATCACTCCAATGTAAGCACTGTAAAAAACCAACTACTGTACAACCCCAGTAACCCTTAACACCTGTAAAATCCAACATGCTGTGTCAGATACTGAAGGTCAATGTCCACTGTTTATTAACAGGTCACACACTAACATGAGCAAGATCTGGACAAAGTTTCACTTTTAGTTATTAAGTAACATACCATTACCCCTGGAGGTCACTTGTATATATATTATGTACACTACAATACTATCCCAAGCCATTAACCACACAAATAATGAAGGCACATATATATACTGATGGAAAAATGTTTCAGTCTTTTGTCCCCTATGGTCTGTTGTTAAAGGTCTTCTGAGTTGAGATTGTGTTTCACCTTCAGCAATGATTTAATTAATGACATGCTCACTTCCTGAATTATCAGGTGATCAGGTGATAGCTGTCTTTCATCAGGTAGCACCAATACACGTTTCTTGATTTTTACTTATAATGAATATGAATGGCCGAGGTATGCTCACTCTAAACATATAATTGGTAATCATACAAAGTACAAAATGCTGAGATAAAAGGAATGAATATATGGTAAAAAATCTATACATCTATATAAATATGATAAAATTGCATATTAAATGTCAAATTGTAATCATACAAATTAATAGACTAAATACATTTATGAATTCTACTGCCAGTCAGCATTATGGGCCTTTTTTCTTGAGTGAAATTGATGCATCATAAAAAATAGGTAAAATGAAAATTTAAAAGTGATTAAGGGGAAATTTCATGTAAAAAAAAAAAAAAACCCAATAGGGAAACAGACGAAAACAAGCAGGTCTGACTATACGATCCTTGCCTACACATAAAATGAATATACAACTGTAGAATTACTGCCTTCCGTTCAGGACTCTTTTATTCCACAACGGATAAATGTTAAGCATACAATAATTGTATTCTATAGCCTCTTCACTTATATTTAGCTTGTAATAATGTATAATTTATCCTTTCTTCACGTGATTCAACTTGTATCCGTCATGATTCCTCCCCCTGCTTGTTTACACCACTTGGCTTATGTGCACGTCCTTCCTACGTCATTCACATACGTTGTGTTGTGCCCTTGAGGCATTTGTATGCACACGGATCATGGCTATCCCACATTTATTTTGTGTATTTCAAGGGATAGGGTTTTCAAATAAATCAGTGACTCCACCTTTTCCGGGCGAAGCACAAGACGGAGTACACTTTAGTGGCAGGAAGTTAACAAATGGTTGAGGGTTAATTTTTAAGCATTTGCAATGTCCAGGCATGAAGCGCTCGGACAACGCATACGCATAACAAAAAATAACTCATTTTAACTACAACCGATTCTCAAGAGTAGATTTGAATATCCCCACGACCCCTGATTACCAACTTGTCTTTCATGGCTCATTGGTAGCACATAGGACAGGTTCTCATATGGTTGCTGGTTCGAGACCTAGTCAACAAGTCAAGAGCTTCACAATTGCACGTTCATGTATTAATAAATCATGAATTTCTCATTACAGGTTCGCCACCAGGCACCAGATGGTGACACAGCAGACATACGAATAACAGACGAAAACCACGTAGGAAATACTAGGCATAGACACCAAGAATATTTTCTTTGACGAAGACCATTTCCTGTAGGCACTAATTCCATAGTTGCTCCACAAAGCAATTATAAAGGGGAAGAATAATATTTAACCTAAACAAAAACTAGACAAACCTCAGGCAAAATTTCTATTAAATCCTATATTTTTTTCCACTTATGTAGATTAAATAGTTTGGACAAAAAAAAGTTAAAAGTGTGGGAACTGCCTGAAGTATAGTCTATAGATGCAAAATTTTAAAATATGCATGTAAATAAAATACAAATTAAATGAGTAAAAGTTAAAAAGTATGATTATTGATACATTAAAGTACCAACTTTACTTGTTTTACAACGGTTATAAACTAATATGAATGTAATGGTCATTTTGACAGGTGAGGGAACAGGCGCAAATTTCTGCATAGATCATCTCACGATGTCGGTCACGTTTTTTTTTTTTTGTTTTGTTTTTGCCACGCGGGTCGACCTCCGTGATGGCCAGTGCACAAAAAGCACAGGGAAAATTGTGCACGATATTAGTTCATCAAAAAATCTCAAGCTAGTCATGTACACTTGCCGAATCACTGAAATATTTTCAGTGGTATTTCAGCCGTCACGTATTAATCATACAATGCGAGAGACAACTGCGCATTTCATGACAGCTTGCACGTGAACCGGGCACGATGCTTTGTACAGAACGATGCAAAATCTCAGGTCATCGCGTGCACCGATCAGCTGATCACAATAAACTGACAGTTATAAACCATGTTTACCTTGGCTGCGGCCGCATCGATGGCGCTTTGGTTGTAGAAAGACGCCACAGATCTTGCCTTCTCCTCCCCAGATTCTCTTGGTCTGTATCTCAGGTCGTCTGACAGCTGTTTGCTTGAGATAACTTGCGTTCTGGTCACATTTAACACAACTGTTCCTCGGCCCTGTTTCAGCAGGGTGCTAAGCGCCATTTTGCCTCCTTTGATTGAAACACACGCGGGTTCTGCTTAACTAACTTACCGGTTTGTCCGTTTGCGCCAATAGACGGAGGCGTAATTTTACCTATGGCTTCTTAGTATACTATAATAAAAGTCCAGCGCCTTCTTGTGCCTGTATAAAGAATATCTGCGAGTGTAAACGGGTCTACAACGACCCATATTGCCAGACCGCAACTCAATGACAGCCACCCGTGCGGACTCAAGTGACCTTGATCATGTGACCAGAATGATATGACCAATGAGAGCGCTTGCATTTCCGTGTTGTTTCTCACATGTTAACGGGCTGTTCCGCGGAGTCACATAAATCCAATATTGATCAGCGGCCAACCACCCCCCCCCCCCCCCCCCCCCCCATCTGCCGAGGTGACGTACCCAGGAAGGCTGGTGAAAGTAATTAAAATGCACATAAAACAAGTATGGCAAACTGTTTTCTCTTAAAGTATTATAATATGTTTTATATTTCCCTTACCAACCAATTAACAACAGCATATAGCATGTGTTTGACTGTTTTTGATTATTGATTTATTTCGAAGCAGGCGCGGAAATCCCCCCCCCCCCTGCAAAAAAAATCCAGGATCCGCGCCTGGGAGAGTATTTTGGGACAGACAGCTAGGTACAAGCAGACAAGAGGTATTTTGTTCCTAGACAGCTAGACGGTGGAAGGCACATCTATACATATTTTTATTTCTGTGTGTATACTTCTCAGTTAGGGAGGTGATTTCAATTTACCTCCAAATCAGACCTTGATATATTATTTAAGGGTTTTTGGGAAGGATTTCCATAAATACACTTTTAAAAATTATTGTAGGCCCTATAATTTTCATAAGCACATTCGCGGGTTCGGGGGTAGGAGAAGGAGGGGTCAAAATGGTCCGGACCGTACCTGAGGATTTTTTAAAAGTTTTTTAATTATTCTTCCTGGGTTTGGCACCTTTCTAAAAAACGATCCTAGATCGGTGCCTAATTGTTAATTTGATAAGATTTATTTATGGTATTAGTCTTTTATAGTTTACAGCAAATTTCACCTGCAAATAGACGCCTTACACCTTATTTAGCTGTTGTCATTTTATCCATAGGCTACACCTGATTGATTGATCGGTTGATTGATTGATCAATCGATTGATTGATTATATAACATGTAAAAGACGACGGGATCTTCCCATAGTAATTCAGTTTGGAAGCAAGAGGGCTTGAAACGATTAAGCAGATTATGCATAAGCCATATAATCAATTTATTTACCAGAAATTGTGTCCGTAAAACTGAATTC